>JAJIBD010030764.1:0-420638 GCA_021461705.1 Cryptotis parvus
TCTTTCTTTCTTTCTTTCTTTCTTTCTTTCTTTCTTTCTTTCTTTCTTTCTTCTTTCTTTCTTTCTTTCTTTCTTTCTTTCTTTCTTTCTTTTCTTTCTTTCTTTCTTTCTTTCTTTCTTTCTTTCTTTCTTTCCTTCTTTCTTTCCTTCCTTCCTTCCTTCCTTCCTTCCTTCCTTCCTTCCTTCCTTCCTTCCTTCCTTCCTTCCTTCCTTCCTTCCTTCCTTCCTTCCTTCCTTCCTTCCTTCCTTCCTTCCTTCCTTCCTTCCTTCCTTCCTTCCTTCCTTCCTTCCTTCCTCCCTCCTCCTCCTTCCTTCCTTCCTTCCTTCCTTCCTTCCTTCCTTCCTCCTTCCTCCCTCCCTCCCTCCCTCCCTCCCTCCCTTCGTCCCTTCCTTCCTTCCTCTCCTCCCTCCCTCCTCCCTCCCTCCCTCCCTCCCTCCCTCCCTTCCCTTCCCATCCCTTCCCTCCCTCCTTGCCCCTCCTCCCCTCCTCTCCCCTTCCTTCCTTCCCTCCCCTCCCCCCCTCCCCTTCCTTCCTTCCTTCCCTCCCTTCCCTCCCCTCCTCCTCCCTCCCTTCCTTCCTTCCTTCCTTCCTTCCTTTTTTTTTTTCCTTTTTTTTGGGTTTTTTGCATCATACACCTAGCAATGCTCAGAGGTTACTCCTGGCTCTGCACTCAAGAATTACTTCTGGCGGTGCTCAGGGGCCACATGGGATGCCGGGGATCGATGCCAGGGTTGGCCACATGCAAGGCAAACGTCCTCCCCACTGAGCTATCGCTCCAGTCCCTGGCCGCTACATTTTTTAGAGCTTCTGCTAGAATGAAGAGTCAGGTCCCCTGGACTGAGACAGCCTTAATTTAGTTTTCTTGGTGGCCAGATGCCGTGTTTCCATGACACGTCGTAGGAGCTGTATTCCGTCTCGTTCGGTGACGAACAGCTTTTTCTCTCCCCAGATCACCCAGCTGAAGATCGAGAACAATCCCTTCGCCAAAGGCTTCCGAGGGAGCGGCGACATGGAACTGCACAGGATGTCGAGGATGCAAAGGTGGGTGCTGGGTACTCCTTGCGCCCCATCCTGCCTGGGTTCCATTCCAGGGAAGCCAGGGGGGCCTTGTGCCCCCTCCCCAACACCTCTGAGCCCGAAGGAGGAGTGCGCATCCTGCATTATCTTCACCCGAACTCAGCTCGGATGGGGTATCTTTGATGGGGGGCAGAAGGAATCTGGGGTCTGCATTTAAAGGAAAGCACTGGCTGCTCCCCTGTGGTGTCCTGGTGATCCCCGCCCCCCACTGCCTCGAAGTCTCCCCAAACATAGTTTTCTTCTTGGTAAAAGAAGGTCTTCCCTGGCTAGGAGGTGTCTGGCCTGGGAGTGAGCCTCTCTGGCTCCCGACTGTGCCCTGTTGGGTTTTTGTGCTGGGCTGTGGTCCCCACCCCCTGGTCACAGAGGGAAAGGGAGAAAAGATGTCTCGGTGGCTCGCTGTGATAATGGCGTGGTACAGGAACTCTGGCTGGCAGATAATCGTGTGATCCTGTTTCCTGCTTCTCCCACACCGGGGCCAGCTGGAGCGGGGAGCTGAGAGTGGGAGTGGGTGGTTCTGCTGGGCTGAGGACCGGTCACTTTCTTCCGCTTGTGAAACTTCTACATTGGCTGTGGCAGTTGTTGGGGCTTCATGGCCCCATGTTTCTCCATGTTGGGAAAGTGCATTGGGTGTGTGTGTGGGGGGGAGTCCTCCATCTTTTTCCTGCTTTGGTTTCTGGTTCTTTGCACAGAGGGACCAGCTGCTTCTCATCAAGGAGTGGGGGCCGGAGGGATAGCACAGCGGGGAGGGCTCTTGCCTTGTATGCGGCTGACCCAGGTTCCATCCCGGCATCCCATATGGTCCCTGCGAGCCCACCAGGAGTGATCCCAGAGTGCAGAGCCAGGACTGAGCCCTGAACACTGCCAGGTGTGTCCCGACCTCCAAAAGATCCCATATAAAGGCCTTGCGGGGCTGGCGGTGTTACTGACGGGACCTCAGCAGCTGTCCCCAGGCTGCTGTGCACAGGGGGTCATCCCAGAACAGGCACCCTGATCTAGACCTTGGCCAGCTTGGATTTTGATACCCCCCCTCAGCTCTCCAGCTAGAAACGGGACTAAAGTTTGGGGCTCAGGTAGCCCAGATGCTGCTGCTGGCCATCTATGGGTGTCTCTGGGCCCACCCAACACCCACCCCAGAAGGGGGCGGCCATCTTCATCTCTGTACCTCCTTCCTCTGGGTCTAGGACCCCTTTGGGAAATCCAGTTAAACCTAGGACTCTGGCCTGCTCCCAGTGGACACAGGAAATTTTGTCCAGACTGTCTCCAGGCACTCATGGAGTCTGGAACCCTTAAGGGGCTTTTTCCGTCTGAGCCTTCCCTCCCTCCCTGTAGCCCTCCTTCCTGGGTGTACCCCAGTATGTGCGAACTGCAGACCGACAACTGAGTGGGCTAGCAAAGGGGGTGGGAGCATCCACTAATGCCCTGTGGGTGCAGAACCATGCTGGGGTGGTGCTCACTGGCCCCAGGCAGGATGGCCAAGACTCCTGTGTGCACCTATAAAAGAGGGGTGCGGGAAGTGAGTCGGTCTAAGCCTGAAGCTGGTGTGTCCCCTCTGGTGCTGGGGGCTGTCTGGGGGCAGTGATGCCCAGAACAGGCCCCCTGACAGCCACTCATCTGCTCCTGAGTGAGTGTGTGATGTCTGAGGACGGAGAGGCACAGGTGAGTGCATGTGTGCAAGAGTGTGTGTGAGGGCGTACGTGAGTATAAGAGTGTGTGAATGTGAATGAGTAGATCAGCTTCTGAAGGTGTGAGTATATGGGTGTGGGGGTGTGCATGACTATACGAATGTGTGTCTGTGCAGATGTGTGAGTATATGAATGTGTAAGTGTAGGAGTGTGGGTATGTGGGTGTGTGTGAGTGTGTGAATATAAGAGTGCATGACTGTGAGGGGCGGATATGAGTATACGAGTGTGCAAGTGTGCATGAACATGTGAGTGAGTGTAGGAGTGTGGGGATGTGTATGAGTGTGTGCATATGTCAGTGTCCGAGGTGTGGGTGTGCATGAGTGTGTGCATATGTGAGTGTCCAAGTGTGTGGGTGTGGATATATGAGTATGTGTTAGAGTGCAGGAGTTGCAAGTAGATGGTGTGTGAGTGTAAAGGTGCACGAGTGTGAGACTATATGAATGTGAGCGTGGGGGGGTGTGTGGGGATGTGCATCAGTGCCTGATTGCGTAGGTGCGTGTGTATGAATGTGTGTGAGTGTAGATGAGTGTGTAAGTGGGTGGGTGTGCATGAGAGTGGTGAATGTGAGTGCGAGTGAGTGTACAAATGCTCCTGAGTGTGCAGGTGGGAATGTTGAGGTCTGTGGCCGTGGGGAGACACCAGGAGATGCGTGTGCAGGGAAACTGGTCAGGCTGGACTTAAGTGGTCCACCCTCAGAGGTTCTGAAGCAGATGGCAACAGGGGCTGACTGTCCTGGACGGGCGCTTTCAGGTGGAGGGTCCCTGATCCCACCTGGGCAGACCCTTGTCCCTGGGGTGTGGACAGTGCTCTGTGGGGTGTTTGTAGATCAGAACCGTTTCCCGGCTTGGCCGTTTGACTCACCTTTGGAAATGCTACCCCAAGTTTTTCTTACCAAGAGTGACAGGCCCGGAGAGTTGGGCGAGTTGTCCGGTGCTCAGCGCTCGGCTGTGTTTGAGTCACACGCCCGGCCACTGAGGCAGTCACCCATTCTGGCCACCCCCCACTAACGGCCCACACCACCACGAAGGTCCACGCTACAGGCGTCTTCATTTTTTTTTTTTTTTTTTTTTAGTTTTGGGGCCACACCTGACAGTGCTCAGGGATACCCCTGGCTCTGCACTCAGGAATCTCTCCTGGTGGGCTCAAGGCAGGGCACTTTGGGGTGCCGGGGATAGAACCCGGATTGGCCACAGGCAAAGCAGGTGCCCTCACAAAGGGGCCATTGCCCTGGGCCCTGCAGCGTTGGTGCCAGGGACGGAACTGGGCTGGCGAATCAAGGCAAGTGCCTCAGCTGCTCCGTTACCCCTCCAGCCCCTCAAGTCCTATTTATTTTTTCTTTTTTTTTTTTTTTTGCTTTTTGGGTCACACCCGGCGATGCTCAGGGTTTACTCCTGGCTCTGCACTCAGGAATTACTCCTGGCGGTGCTTGGAGGACCACATGGGATACCGGGGATCGAACCCGGCCAGCACAGGCCGGCCGCGTGCAAGGCAAACGCCCTACCCGCTGGGCTATCGCTCCGGCCCAAATTTTATTTTTTTTAATCGAATCACAGTGAGACACAGTTAAAAAGTTGTTCATGGTGGGTGTCAGTCCTACATAGTTCCAACATCCATCCCCTCATCAGTGCACGTTTCCCACCACCAACGGCCCCAGTCCCCCAGCCTCTCCTCCTCCTCCTCCTCCTCCTCTTCTTCCTCCTCCTCCTTCTCCTCCTCCTCCTCCTCCTTTTTCTCATTATTCCTCTTCCCCTCCCCCCCCTCCCTCTTCCTCTTCCTTTTCTTCTTCTTCCTCCTCCTCTTCTTCCCTCTTCTTCCTCTCCCTCCTCCTCCTCCTCCTCCTTCTCTCTCTCTGAGCATTATGGTAAAACCTTATTTCTAAAAAAGTTTTTTTTTAATACCAGACCATTTTTGAGTAGCAAATGCCAGGATGGACACCTCCCTAAGAAATGACCAGCTCTAAAATGTAATATGAGGTGCCCAGGAGGGATGGCGGGTTCTAGCCCTGGCCCGCCACCCCAGCAGAGCCTTGCAACAAGCCAGACGACCCCCCCACTCCATGAGGGCCTCCATTTTCCACATCCGGACTTCCCTCTCATCAGAACTCTGCCCAGCAGACCAGCCTCTAACAGCCTGGCTTGCGCGCCGCTTGCGGGCCACATGGTTCATCAATAAATGCTGGATTTAGAGATGACTACAAGAGTATGCCACCTGCACGGCAGTGCCTGGCAAGCTACCCGTGTCGTATTTGATATGCCAAATACCAGTAACAATTATAGACCTCATTCCCATGACCTGGTGGAATGGTTTGAGGCTCTTTATGTTCCTGGAGCAAGCAGGTGCCCTTGGGCTCTACTTGCATGAGACAGGTCATATGGAGATGTTACTGGTGCCCGCTCGAGCAAATCGATGATGAACAGGAAGACAGTGATACAGTGACAGTGAAAATGTAATATGGGGGGTTCATAGGCATTCCAAGGACTTGCACTTAAAAGTTTGTGCCTCACAACACAATCGTTCGTGATCATAGGCGGGTGTTCCTGGCACACTGCGTGTCCACGTAGGCACTAAACCTTTCCTTGCTGGCGCCACGACACAGCACTGCTTGGTGCCAATGCTCTCTAGCTCCATCTTACTGGCAGGGAGACTGAGGCACACACAGCCAGAGCCCAGATGGTCCCACAGCTCTGTCTCAGGCACATCTGTGAAGTCCAGCCTCACAGCCTGAACTCAGAGTGACTGTACGCATGGGAAACAGCACCAGGATTCGGTTTTATTTAGTGTGTTTTTGTGTATTTTTTCTGGGTTTTTTAGGGGGTGGTGTGGTGAGGGGGTGTCCCAAGCTGTGCTCTGGAGGCCACATGGGGCCAGGAATGACCCTGGGTCAGGAGCCTGGTGGGCCAAAGCTCCGAACTGTCTCCCAGCCCTCATGCAGAGATTTGAGAGATGCCTTGGGTCCAAACCAGAGTGGCCCCATTTACATCTGGGGGTGCCCAGGCAGGAAGCCACGTCCAGGGCAGGTGGTTGTTTCTGATCATGCCCGGAGCTGCACCCCTCAGAGCCAGCACCCTGAGCCCAACTCATTGGGCAATTTAGTCAAGAATAAGGGGCCGGAGCGAGCAGAGCAGCGGCCAACCCGGGTTCGATCCCGGCATCCCATATAGTCCCCCAGGCACTACCAGGGAGTAATTCCTGAGCGAAGAGCCAGGAGTAACTCCTGAGCGTTGCCGGTGTGACCCAAAAGAAAAAAATAAAAAGAATAAAAAGTGCTCCCTGGGGACGCTTTAAAACCTGTTATCACAGACGGTCAGGAAAGGGTTCACTCCCCAGAATGGGGGCCAGTGTCCCCCACCTTGCCCCGAGAGCCTACCCGGAAGACATGAGCCTCTTTCAGGCAGCCGGAATCCCACCCACACCCCCTCCCTGCACTCCCGCACCCCAGCCATCTGCCCCCGTCAAAAGGCCGATTCAGCACGCAGAGTGGAAAGTGTTGCTGGCCAGCTTGGGCCAAGGGGTACCACGTGTGCTTGTAATGTTTTACAACCAGACTTGTGACAATGGTGTCATTCATCACACCCGCTCGCATGGGGCGGGACGGGAGAGGTGGTACCACCCCCTTGCATGGGCAGAGATTCTGTCATGCAGAGCACAAGGTGCCTGTCCACTTTGGAGACAGCTGCTGAGCCAGCCAGATCCCTGGCTAGTCCAGGGGATCGGGACACCTTGCTGGCCACAGTCCTGCTCGCTGGTTGTGGGGGAGTGCCAGGAACTGGGATGTTTGTGGTGCCCAGGTTAGGCATGAAGGCACCGTCCCTGCTGGGCTCTTACTGTTCTCCGGAACTCGGGGTCAGCTGTGTGGTCTGCGTCCAGTCATTCTTTTTTTTCTTTTTTCTTTTTGCTTTTTGGGGTCACACCCGACGATGCTTAAGGGTTACTCCTGGCTCTTCAGTCAGGAATTACTCCTGGCAGTGCTTGGGGGACCCTATGGGATGCCGGGGATTCAACCTGGGTTGGTTGTGTGCAAGGCAGGCGCCGTCCCTGCTGTTCTATTGCTCTGGCCCCCACCTGCCCCTTCCATGCTGGGTCACTCGCCTGTGTGGGTCAGGCTGTGGACACTGAAGTTCAGGCCCAAGAGCAACGTTTGGGATGGACGGCAGGGTGAGGGGCCTGGGCACCCAGGAGTTGCTGCCTGGGGAAGCAGGTGGGGGGTGGCACCAGTGGTCAAAAGCAGCCTGTCCCGTGGCTGTTATTGCTCAGCCTGGCAGTGCCGGGCAGGAGGATTCCTCACGAGCCCGTTGATGCCTCCTCGTAAATCCACAGCAGGCATGTTTGCTTTAACTGAAAATATAAATAAATGAAAGTTCCCATGAAGAGTTTCTGAGGGCAAGATAGCTGTGGGGTGCTTGTGGAGTGACCGGGGGATGAGGTCCCCTCCCCTGTGCGTCACCTTCTCCTCTTTCCATGACACGGGGCTGGAGCTGTGTAATGGGCCGAGAAAGTGAATTTCATTCCTCTGGGCCTCCAGGGAGAGCCCTGCCGGGGCTGCTGGGGATGGTGCCCCTCCATGCTTGGAGGTGGTGCCTCACCGCACCGCACGGGAAGCTTCGGTTAGGAGACTCCTGAGAGCTTTGTGGCCTCATGGAAACTTGGCGGATGCCCTGTGACCCCGCCCTGGTGGCACATGACAGACAGAAACAGAGGCAGCAGCAGAGCCGGTCACCCTCCTGGCTCGGGGTGGGGGCGTTTTGGGTGCCCCCCCACAAGCACTATGTGTCTTATAGGTGGGGCCGCATTTAGCCAGTGGGAGAGAAGAAATCCAGGTCATAAAGGGTACAACTGCTGTGTCTCTCCAGCTTGACTCCCTGGGTCTGGGAGTTACGAGCCCTGGCCTCCATTTGCCCCATTTGTGAAATGGGCACAAGAGACGGGAAGAACAAGTGAAGGTGGCCATGGGGGGAGCCTTCCCTCTCGGGAGCTAGTTTCTGGGGTGCGCTTCTGTGGGATTACAGAAGCGTTGATGCCAGCGGCCCTAGGGGACGCTCAAGGCACCCTCAAGTTCACAGAGATTCACAGAGATTCCTACTTGGGAGGAGGTGACCTCAGCTGGATGAAAACATAGCTTTAAACACTCTAATGTTTAAATGCACAGGGTCATAACAATAGGACGGAGGGTAGGGCATTTGTCCTGCATGCGGCAGACCTGGGTTCCTATCCCCAGCATCCCAGAGGGTCCGTACCCAGAGCAGAGAGTAATGCTGACGCTCTGTGTGGGATTGTGAGCACAGAGAGATGGTCTTCTCCTTGTCCTATTCTTTCTTTACCTATTTACTGGCTTTTTGGTGTCACACTTAGTGATGCTCATGGGTTACTCCTGGGTCTGCACTCAGTAATTACTCCTGGCAGTGCTCGGGGGACCCTATGGGATGCCGGGAATTGAACCCGAGTTGGCCGTGTGCAAGGCAAACGTCCTCCCCATTGTGCTATCACTTCAGCCCCATATTATTTCTTTTATGTTATTGTCTTGTTTGTTCTGGGGATGGTGCCCAGGGGTTAATGGCATTAGGGACCCATGAAGGCATTTTAATTTCTTTTTTCCTTTTTTTGTTCCTTCTTGGGCCACACCCAGCAGCGTTCAGGGCCGTGACCTCTCTGGATGATTCTTGTGTCTTGCTGGTATGGGGAGCTGATGGACATTCTCTTCCGTCTTCTCTTTCAGCAAAGAATACCCCGTGGTTCCCAGGAGTACCGTGAGGCAGAAAGTGGCCCCAACCACAGTCCCTTCAGCAGTGAGCCCAGGGCTCTGTCTACTTCCTCCAACGTGGGGTCCCAGTACCAGTGTGAGAACGGCGTGTCTGGCCCATCTCAGGAGCTGCTGTCCCCGCCCAACCCCCTACCCGCTGGCCCAGGAGCACGGCCCCATCTATCACTGCTCCAAGAGGAAAGGTGAGTGAGACAATCGGGTGCCATGCCTGCCTCCGCCTGTGCGCCTGCCTTAAGACACACACAACTCCACGGGTTTGTTGATAAGCATAAGCCGTACTAATGCACGGCACAACTCCACGGGTTTGTTGATAAGCATAAGCCGTACTAATGCGGCACAACTCCACGGGTTTGTTGGCAAGTGTGAGCCGTACTAATGCACGCAGGGGTTCGGGAATCACAACCAGTTGCAGGGAGTGTTTGATACTGGCTAGTTGGCAGGAGGGAGCAGGGTGAGTGTCGCAGGGCTGGAAGTTAGATCTGGGAGGGAACAGCTAGAAGGCTGTGTCGAAAGGGAGAGTCGTTGAACATTTTCCTTTTTTTTTTTCTTTCCTGTGACTCTTTGGGTCACACCCGCGGTGCTCAGGGGTTCCTCCTGGCTCTGCACTCAGGAATTACTCCTGGTAGTGTGTGGGAGGACCATATGGGATTTAGGGATCAAACTTGGGTTAACGGCAGATAACAGAAGTAAACATCCCTTCTGTAGTACTATCATTCAGGCCCCCAGTTGGCAAACTTTTTGTGATCATGGCGGAGTTCTTTCCAACCCTGTAAACCTCATTTCCCAAACAAGATAAGTTCAGGGTCCCTGAAGACTGGCATCAGGAGCTGTGGTGGTTGCCACCACAGAGGGTTCTCGGCAGGTGTCATAACTCACCCTGGGGCACTGCCTTTTCTTTCGAGGAGGGTTGGACTTCACAGCCTTAGGCTGACATGATGCCCAGCGCTTGGACCTTCATAAAAAAGAAAACCATAAGTGGGGCCGGAGCAATAGCACAGCGGGGAGGGCATTTGCCTTGCAACCACTGACACAGGTTAGATCCCAGCATCCCATATGGTCCCCCGGTATTGCCAGGAGTAATTTCTGAGTGCAGAGCCAGGAGTAACCCCTGAGCATCGCTGGGTGTGACCCAAAGAAAAAGGAAACCCAGAAGCTGGGGTCAGAGAGATGGCACAACTGGTAGGGTATTAGCCTTGAGTGCGACCCAGTCTGGGTTCAGGCACCGACACCACATAAGGTGTCCCGCCAGAAGTGATCCCTGGGCTGGAGAGATAGTACAGTGGGTCGGTCACTTGCCTTGTGTGCAGCCGGACTGGGTTTGATCCCCAGCATCCCAAACTATCTCCTGAGCCTGCCAGGAGTGACCCCTGAGCACAGAGATAGGAGTAAGCCCACGGCACTCTTGGCTGTGACCCAAACCCCTGTTCTCCTCATGTCCTAAAACAAAAAGTGAACAAACAAAAAGCCCAGAAGTCAAAGCTCCTGCTGAAAGTCAGTAGGGTGGGAGCTAGGCCGCTTTCTCCAGGGCTGGCAGTGGGCAGGGGTGGAGTCCATCCTGGTGCTTGGGTATATACTCTCTCTCACCTTGAGGCGTGAGAGACCCAGTAGCTGTCCTAGGTGTGGGCGGGCCTAGGGAGGGCGTTCCCAGAAGTCCCTGCAAGCTCCTTCCATCACTTGGGCCTGAGCATACGTATGGCACCAGCCGGTCCTCTGGGCCCACTCCCAGAACACTCCTGCCAGGTGGGCTGGAGACCAGCACTCAGGGGCCTGCCAGGGTTCCTCAAAGCCCCAGCGTGGAGATTCCCAAGGAAGACCCAGAATGTAGATCCCAAACCTTGCCAGAACCTTGTCAGCAGGTGACATCACTAAACCCCTTTACAAAAGGGGAAACTGAGGCTCCCAAAGGTTCTCAGGTGCTGAAGGTGAGGTCTGGACTCAAGCCTGGCCTGCAGATTTCCCGGGTGGCCCAGCCCTCTCTCTCCTGTTAGCGTCTCTCTCAGTCTCCTGCCCAGGAGTGGCTGCGGAGACAGCTGAGACACGGCCGGAGCATCACCAGGTTTGAGTTAAGGGCGTCAGTCCTGGGGGAAATTAATGCCAGACCCAGAGCTGGGAGCACGGAGGCAGAAAGCATCGAGGCGCTTGTTTGGGCCGAATATTTACGGCAGCATCTCGAAAGGGGCCTCTGGAGGGGACAGTGGGCCTCGGGCGGCGGGCAGGACGGCGCTTTGGACGTTTTAGAAGTGGAACACGAGCGGCCCTCCTGGCCGGGCCTCTGGTGGCACTCGCCCCTGTTGGGCCCAGGAAGGGCCGTTGCTTCTTTATTTTCTCTGCACAATGGGGTGAGCGTGGCCCTCCAGTGGAGCTTCAGAGATAATGCAGGGTGGTCAGGGCACCTGTATGAGTGTCGTATGGTCTAGAGGTCTAGAGAAGGGCTTGTTGGAAGGAAGCCGCAAGCCCCGGGCAGAAGGAACTGCAGAGGGTGAGGGGGGCGTGGGAAGGGCGGGCAGCAGGGCACCCCCTGGGGAGAGACCCCCGATGTCTCCGTGTGCTGCCCCACTCACATGGCCTAGGGCCCCAGCGCTGCAGGGAACGCTTGGTGCTAAGGGTCGGAGCAGCATGGATTTGGGGGGGGGGAGGTGGTGCTGGGCTGAGCTCTGGGGGTGAGGGTGGGCTCAGGGAGGAGAAACCTGGCGGAGAGAAGCAGAGAGATGGAGGAGTTGCCCCCCCATATGTGCAGACAGGAGGGGGCTGCCTGTAGCCCACTGCAGGGAGGATCAGCTCCAGGGCCCTTGAGGCACCCAATGGGATGGGGCAGACTTGGGTTGGCAGTGGCCAGTGCCCCGGAGGGAAGGACATGAGGCTCCTGCTGAGTCCCGGGATGGTGGTGGCTGGCCAGGTATGGGGGGGCAAGAGAGGAGAAGTGGGGGGGTGACACAGGGTAGGTTGAGGGTGAAGACATCCCCTTTTTCCATGGATGCAAAAACGAGGCTCAGAGAGGCTGAGTAACTAGCCCAAGGCAGCTCAGCATATGGGCAGGCCCAGCCCCTGAGACCTGTGTGCTGGGGTGCAGTGACGCTTTAAGTGGGCTCCCTCCACCTCGGCTGCCCTCAGCACCCCCCACTGGGAGCCCCCAGCTCGGGACAGAAAGTGCCAGCACCAGCCGCTGGGAGATAAGGAGGGGCCTATGCTTCCTTCCAGCGTGGGATTCCCGGGCGTGATAAGTGGGTGCAGCGCCCCCATCCCCATCTTATCTGACTTCCCGTCATTGTGGGTCCCTCTGCAGCGCGGTGGGGAGACGCAGAGAAGTGTCCAGGTCCCGGCCAGGGCTGTGCGGCCGCGTGGACCCAGCTGTCTCCCAGCTCCCTGCTCCGAGCACGGAACCGAGCAGTTCTTTATCCACGGGCTCCGTCAGCCTCTGGACTGGGCCTGGGAGAGTTCCCACTGCCTGTGCTGCCTCTCCCCGCCTGCAGCCTCCACTGCCCCCGAAACCAGGGGACCCCACATACAGCTGAGGACAAAGGGAAGGTGGGAAGAGAGGGAGAAGGGTCCTGGGTCCTGGCCCCACTTGCCGAGTCAGAGTGAGCCCCCAGGGGAAGAGGAATCTACTCCCAAGACAGTGTGGCTGGGAGAGGCAGATCTGGGGAGCCTGCAAGTCCTGACACCTGTGTGGGGTGCAGGGAGGAGGGAGGAGCAGGGGACAGGGAGGAGGGAGAGTGGGGACAGGGAGGAGGGAGAGGAGGGGACAGGAAGGAGGGAGAGCAGGGGACAGGGAGGAGGGAGTGTGGGGTGCAGGGAGGAGGGAGAGCAGGGTACAGGGAGGAGGGAGAGCAGGGTACAGGGGAGGAGGGAGAGCAGGGTACAGGGAGGAGGGAGAGCAGGGTTTAGGGAGGAGGGAGAGCAGGGTTTAGGAAGGAGGGAGAGTAGGGCACAGGGAGGAGGGAGTGTGGCATACAGGGAGGAGGGAGAGCAGGGTTTAGGGAGGAGGGAGAGCAGGGTTTAGGAAGGAGGGAGAGTAGGGCACAGGGAGGGAGGGAGTGTGGGCGTACAGGGAGGAGGGAGAGCAAGGTACAGGGAGGAGGGAGAGTGGGGTACAGGAAGGAGGGAGGAACAGGGTTTAGGAAGGAGGGAGAGTAGGGCACAGGGAGGGAGGGAGTGTGGCATACAGGGAGGAGGGAGAGCAGGGTTTAGGGAGGAGGGAGAGCAGGGTTTAGGAAGGAGGGAGAGTAGGGCACAGGGAGGAGGGGGTGTGGCGTACAGGGAGGAGGGAGAGCAAGGTACAGGGAGGAGGGAGAGGGGTACAGGAAGGAGGGAGAACAGGGTTTAGGAAGGAGGGAGAGTAGGGCACAGGGAGGCGGGGTACAGGGAGGAGGGAGTGTGGGGGTACAGGGAGGAGGGAGAGTAGGGTACAGGGAGGAGGGAGAGCAGGGTTTAGGAAGGAGGGAGAGTAGGGCAGGGGAGGCGGGGTACAGGGAGGAGGGAGTGTGGGGTACAGGGAGGAGGGGAGAGAAGGGTACAGGGAGGAGGGAGAGTGGGGTACAGGGAGGAGGGAGAGTAGGGTACAGGGAGGAGGGAGAGCGAGGTATAGGGAGGAGGGAGAGCGGGGTACAAGGAGGAGAGGGAGAGTGGGGCACAGGGAGGAGGGAGAGTGGGGTACAGGGAGGAGGGAGAGTAGGGTACAGGGAGGAGGGAGAGCGAGGTACAGGGAGGAGGAGAGCGGGGTACAAGGGAGGAGGGAGAGTGGGGTGCTGTCTGCTCTCAAGAGTTCATGGCCCTTGGGGATCAAGAGCCCTTCAGGAAGGAAGTGGGGAATTTTTGATTCTTTTGGTTCAGGGCTGAGTTGGGGCCCACATCCAGCAGGGCTCAGGGGACCACGTTTGATGCCAGGGATTGAACCAGGGTCAGCTGTGCCCAAGCAGCTCGTGCCCAGACTTGCTTGTCCATGAGGGTCTGCCCACATGCCCGCTGGACCTTTAAGCTCAGTGGTAAGCTCAGCGCTGACTGTGTGGGCGCCCAGCCGCTTCCCCGTATCCAGAAGTGACGAGGCTGCCACTGACTCCTGATCTTTGGCCACGAGGGTTTCTCTCTATGTGGACGGGTGGGGGCAGGCTGAGCTGGGGTCCGCAAGGGTTTCTCTCTACATGGACGGTGGGGGGCGGGCTGAGCTGGGGTCCGCGGCCTGCTTTCTGCTGCTTCCCTGCTGACATAGCAGACTTGCTGTTCCACCTCGGGGGTCTCAGTCAGAAAGACCCCACTGTTTTCTCACTGGGGCCACGAGAGTGCCCAGTGGACTTCGGGTGTTGCATCCACTCAGAGACCTGTACAGGAGGGACCACCTTGATGGCCACTGTCTAGGCCTACAGAACCCAGAGCTCAGCCCGCCTTGTGCTTGGACGGATCGGTCCCCACGCTTCCTCAATGGCCAAGGAAGGCGACCCCAATAGGTATGCTCTGGGTTCCCCAGATATGGGGGCCTGTGTCTCAGCACAGGATCCAGAGCAAGGGCCTTCCAGGCCAGTGAGGGTCAGCAAGACAAAGGTTCAGAAGTCAGGACATGGGGCCTGAGATAGTCCACTGGGGAGGGCATTTGCCTTGCACGCAGCCAACCTGGGTTCGATCCCTGGCATCCCATATGGTCCCCCGAGTACTACCAGGAGTAATTCCTGAGTGCAGAGCCAGGAGTAACCCTGAGCATAGCAGTAGGGCACTTGCTTTACATACAACCACCTCGACCCTGCAGACGGCCCCCCATTCCCGTCCAGTCCCTGAGAACTGCTGGTGTGACCCAAAACTCCCAAAATAAGAGAAACGCAAGGGAGAAAGGAGAAGAATACGACCCTACCTCAAGCTCAGAATCAGCGTCTGCTGGGGTCGCCCAGGACTGGACAAGGCTTAGCGCACCCCTTTCTGGCACCGCTGTGGGTCCAGTCCTACACGGTTCATTCCTTGACTGTGGCGCCGGCGCCAGGGGAGAGAACGTGGCAGCTGGATTCTGCCCCTGTCCCCGCATCAGGTGAAGACCCAGAGCAGGCCTGAGGACACAGGAGCACTTCTCGCTGCGGACCTGAACCCCGGGGTCTGGCTCCAGAATGTCTTTCCAGAGTGCAGGCAGGAATGCGGCCAAGCTCGGGGCTTGCTTTCATCAGCTTGGAGGCCACGGGCTTGCTCTGCGCTCAGCACAGATCTTTGGGGCATGAAACACTGGAATGTGCAATTTTACGATTTTCCAAAATGTGCTCCGGCCCTTTTCATATTATTCTTCCTTATTTCACTCTAACAAATCTGGAAAGAGATCAGAAAGTTGGGAACGGTTCGTTTACTTTGTGTGTGTTTTGGTGTGTGTACGTGTGTGTGTGTGTGTGTGTGTCTGCACACTCTCATGCTTTTTTTTCTCTTGCCAAGGGTGCCCCACAGCTGTATTTTCTATTATTGAAAAGGGGAAACGCCCTGGTGGAATGGAAACCCCAAAGGTTATGATTCTAGCAACAGTGGAAACATTTGGGTTTATGGATTTGGGGGGTGAAGAGAGGAGAAGGGAGGGGTGAAACCAGGGAAGATGTGAGGAGCAGAGATAGAGAGAGAAAGAGAGAGAGATAGAGGGGGAAAGAGAGGGAGAGAGAGAGAGGAAAGAGAGGGAGAGAGAGAGGGAAAGAGAGGAGAGAGAAGAGAGGGAAAGAGAGAGGGAGAAAGAGGAGAGAGAGGAGGAAGAAGAGGGAGGAGGAGGAAGAGGAAGAGGAGGAGGCGATAAGCAATTTCAGAGAAAAGTGAAGAATGTGGCGGGCTCATCCGTCAGTGCTCAGACATCTGGCGGGGCACCTGGAGTGTGGCTGCGTTTCTTTGCTTGTTTGTGGGCTGGAGCTGGGTTATCAGATGGAACCCAGATGCAAGCACAACTGTGTTCTTGAGAGGGACTGTCCCTTGCTAGAAAGCTTATCCGAGGGCTTGGAGAGTCCTTTGGTGTGTTAGGGACCCAGGCAGTATTACAGGCAACTTGGGGGGTACACCAGCTGTGCTCTAGAGATGAGGCAGGGCCAGGGATCGAACCCAGGCCCTGAGCTCTCTGTCTCTGAACCCTCCTGAGCCGCAGGGTGCAGGCATCTGTCACTCAGAGAATCCAACGAGATGTCGGGGGAACCACCGCTTTCCCAAGCTGGGGTTTTCGTGGGGACCAAAAGGACGCTGCCCCCTTGGCCTGCCCTCCGCCCCACAGTGACCACCTTTGACCCCCTCCTTCCCTGGCTGCCCATGCGCTCCTGACCCTCGTGGCGCTTCCCACCATCCTGCGTGGACGGTGGCCCCACAAGCTCGGTCCAATGGTGGCGTTTCATTACAAGGCCCAGGAAAGCAGCTTCCTGGCCAGGCCGCTGTCTGGCGGGGGCTTCCTGGGGACCCCATATCCCATGGGTGTGCATGTGAGGCCCCTGATGTCTCTGAACTGTCAGCGTGAGAGTGTGTGAGGGCCCATGGGGCGCTGAGCAGGAGGCCCCCAACACCGGCGGAGCTGTGGGGCTGGATTCCGGCCTTGTCCTGGGAGCACCAGGCTGGAGAGTGGACGCGTGACCGACACAATGACTGCTGGGGGACACGCCTGGAGGGCTGGGCTACTCCCAGCTCAGTGCTCACCCGGCCATGCTCAGGAGATGGGTCGATCCCACGCCTCCTGCCTCAGCTTTTGTTTTTTTAAATTTTTTATTATGCCACCATGAGACATACAATTACAAAGGTGTTCATAATTGGTTCTTGGTAATACAGTATTCCAGCACCCATCCCTCCACCAGTGCCCCATTTCCACCACCAATGTACCCCACCCCTCCCACCCACCTCCATGCTGCCTCAATAGCAGGTAACCCCATTTCCTCTCTTTCTGTCTCTGTCTCTCTCTGTCTCTGCATCGCTTCTCTCTCTTCTTTCACACATTGTGACTAGCCTGCAGATATTTAGAGTTTATCACTTAAGTCTCTTTGTGTATATTCAAAAGTGAGTTTTAGTCTGCCATTAACATTTCCCATACTTAGTAAAACACTGGTATCTATTTATGTCGTATTAATGAATGCAGTCATTCTATATCTGTCCTTTTCCTTCTGACTAATTTCACTCAGCATGATAGTCTCCATGTCCATCCATTTGCAGGTAAATTTCATAATTTCATCTTTTCTGACAGCTGCATAGTATTCCATAGTGTAGATGAACCACAGTTTCTTTAGCCAGTCCTCTGTTCTCGGGCATTTAGGTTGTTTCCAGATTCTAGCTATTGTAAATAGCACAGAGATGAATAAAGAAGTACAGATAGTGTTTCTGCTATGTGTTTTTCGGTCTCTCGGGTACATTCCCAGGCGTGCTATTGCTGGATCAAATGGGAGCTCAATGTCCAGTTTTCGGAGGAATGCCCATATTGTTTTGCAAAAGCTGCCTCAGCTTTTGAGCCACCTCACACCGTGGCATTTCAGGGGGCTGGGAGCCCAACCCTCGTTTCCCTCCACCAGCTGAGGGGCCTCATGCTCACGCTGCACCCGGCAGGGCTGATTCCCCAGCGCCCGGGTCTGAGAGTGAGGTGCCAGCTGTGGCCGTGAGATGCCGCGTCTGTTCTAGTCTTGGTGCCCGCGGCCCGAGAGCCCGTTCTCTGTCCTGGGAGGCGGAGGGAGCACAGCCGGGGAGCACCAGGCCAGAGCTGGGGTCGGAGGGGGCTGTGCTGTCCCTGTCGGGTGTCTGTCCACACTCATGCTGTGTCCCCCGTCCCTGCAGACGATGAGTGCCCGGCCGCCGACCACCCCTACAAGAAGCCCCTACATGGAGGCGCCTCCCAGCGAGGAGGAGCCCTTCTACCGGCCCAGCTACGCCCCACAGCAGGGCCTGGGCGCCTCATACCGGACAGAATCGGCCCAACGGGCAGGCCTGCATGTATGCCAGTGCCGCGCCGCCCAGCGAGCCCAGCTTGGAGGACATCAGCTGCAACACGTGGCCGGCCGTGCCCTCCTACAGCAGCTGCACCGTGGCCGCCGTGCCGCCTGTGGACCGGCTCCCCTACCAGCATTTCTCTGCCCACTTCTCCTCAGGGCCACTGGTGCCCCGGCTGGCCAGCATGGCTAACCACGGCTCCCGCAGCTGGCGAAGGCATGTTCCCACACCAGAGCTCCGTGCCTCACCCACCCGTGGCCAGGCCGTGCGGACCCCCAGACGGGCCTACAGTCCCCGGCAGCCTCCAGCCCTCCGAATTCCTCTACCCTCACGGCGTGCCACGGACCCTCTCGCCCCACCAGTACCACGCCGTGCATGGAGTGGGTATGGTGCCCGAAGTGGGGAGAGAACAGCTAAAGCGGGGCTTGCCTGGCACAGACATTCTGGGGGTGGGGAGCGAGTGAGCCGGGGAGCAGAGAGAAGCCCCCAGGGGCAACAAGACCCCCACCCGTGACCCCCGTCTTCCCGATGCCCATGTGTCCGTGACACTCCTCGGGCCACTGATCCAATCAGTCGCTTGAAACCACGATTCGAAAAATGTGACTTTGAGGTTGCGTCTCAAAACTGAACCCCACAAACACACTCAAGAGCTGAAGCCTGGCCCTCCCTCCCTCCCACCCGTGTCCCTGTCCCGACAGCTCAGCCCACCTCCAAGCCCACCACAGCCTCCGTATCCGGCTCTGCAAAAGTCATGCAGCCCCCGCTGTTCCTTCCCGGTCTCTCAGTGTCATTGCTGGCGTTGTTATATAATAAATGATAATATATTTTTTTTCCTTTTCATCTTTTCCCCACCCCGACGGGACCCAGTCCCTCATTGCGGGGCAGGGAGGCGGGGGAAGGAAGGAGGGAGTCTCTGGCCAAACACGTGCTGATTGCTGATGGCGCTTTCCCCAAACCTGACGGCGCCCTGCCCCACTTGACTACCTCGGCCCTGCTCTGTCTGGGCCCAGAGCGGCCGCGTCCCTCTGCTTTCGGAGCAGGATAACCCAGCCTCCATCTGGTCTCCAATCTGCACCCTCCCGTCTTCCCGGCCCTGTGTCCTTCTAGCCGACGGCCACGGAAACGTGCCCTCTGGTCTCCGCAGCGGAAGGCTTGCTTTGAAAACTTAAAAAGCTCTGGTATACACGCAGGCAGACCGGTGATAAGCCAGGAGCAAGCTCTGTACTGACAAGAGACCAGCAAACTCCAAAATAAATATTCTTCCTGATAAAAAACAAAGGCAAGCCCCGACGTTCCCCACCGCCGCCCGCCCAGGACCCGACGGCCCGACCCAGAGCCTGCCCAGGGCCCGCCCGTCCAGGCTTCTCTGCCCTGCCGCCGCTCACCCGTGCGTCCATGCCAGCTGTGGACCATTTGAAAGCATAAAACAGAATTAAAAAAAAAAAACCCAAATGTGTAAGTAAGACGTTGCTGCAGGGTTCTTCAGATGTAATATTTTACTGGTACTATTTATTTATAAATAGGAGTTCTAATTAAGTAATGCCATGGAATGGGTCCAGCCAACGGCTGGCCGAGAGCGTTTAATTTTATTGATCATCAGAAACCAAGTATGTGCGTTGTTCTCTCTCCTCCTATCAAATGTGCTTTGCTTTCTTGAAATAAAAAGCGAGACAAAACTTTTTTTTTTTTCTCTTTGCAAATAACAGACCCTAGCAGAGAGAGCAGGGCGCTGTGTGAGGCTGAGTACGCCAGGGTGCAGGACAGTGCCGGGCCGGGCTGTGCGTGCGTGTCTGTGCCCGGGGGAGGGAGCACTCAGCTCTCTCTGCGTGTGTTTGTGCCAACTAAAATGCCTAATAAATACCATGTGCTTAAAAGGTATGAGGGGCCTCCGGCCTCCCTTTCTTTCCCCTGTTCTTTTTACAGGCTGCAGAGAGACAGAAGGGAAGCTGCTCTCTGTACTTGAGTCTTCTGGGGGGTCTTACGGGTATTTGGGGTCACACCGGCAGTGCTCGGGAAGTGCTAGTGCCAGGGATTAAACCCAACCAGGACTGTACTGGAGGCTGTGCCAGCCGCACTCCCACCGCAGCCCCGAGGGAGGAGAAGCCCCCTTCGCTCCTGGTCAGCCCTGCAGCTCTGCCTCTCTAGGATGGGGAGCTGTAGGTGTGAGACGTGGGGTGCCACTGTCCCCATACAGGATGTGCCCACCCGGTGTCCTGATGCGTCAGTAAGTTCCCAGGGGTGCCCTGGAAGGGCCCATGCGCCACCGTGAGTTTGTGTCCTCGTCAGGTGACTGATGTGTTCCCTGGAGGAGGATGGACACGCTCCTGGCCCACCTCTGATTTCAGACATAGAAAAAAGGGGGTGGGGCCGGCTGTGAAAGGGCGGGGGGGCAGGCCTGGAAGGGGTGGGGCAGGCTGTGAAAGGGGCGGGGCGGGATTGAAAGGGGCGGGGCGAGGCTGTGAAAAGGGCGGGGCCAGCTGTGTATCCACAGGTACCTCCTAGGCCCACGGCAGCTCCTCAGTCTTGGCTGGCGTCCATCCGTCTTTACCCACGACCAGCCTACCCGCCCCCAAGTTGGGGGCATCTTTCCCGGGTTGTGTGTGCAGACACGGCTGGGGGTCAAGAACACCCACACAACCAGCCACTGTAGCTCCCGAAGCCCCACGCACCCAGCGGTTGCTCGCGGAGAGTTTGGCTCTGGGGAGAGAGCCCGGCATGGGCACTGGCCGGGGACGGGGGCCAGGAGCGAGGACAGCAGCTGGTTTATTTATTTATTTATTTATTTATTTATTTATTTATTTATTTATTTATTTATTTATTTATTTATTTTTTTTGCTTTTTTGGGTCACACCCGGTGATGCTCAGAGTTACTCCTGGATCTGCACTCAGGAATCACTCCAGGCGGTGCTCGGGGACCATATGGGATGCCGGGATCAAACACTGGCCGGCACGGGCCGGCTGCATGCAAGGCAACGCCCTACCCGCTGGGCTATCGCTCCGCCCCAAGCAGCTGGTTTAGAAGCACCTAAAGTCCCCAGAGGACTTCCTGCTCTCTCGGGGGGCACCACAGTGAGGCTGTGTCGGAGCCCCCAGGGAGCCGGCCCAGAGCTGCCCCTCCCTGCCCAGGCTGGTCCTCTCTACCCCCAGCCCCTGCACCCAGGAAACCCGCAGGAATGAGCATCCCCTCCCCACCGCACTACCCCAGACAAGGCCCTGGAGCCGCACATGCAGGAACAGGGTGGAGGCGCCAGACATGGAAGTGGCTGGTGTTCATTCAGCCCAGTTCCTGACCACACTCTCTTCTTGCTCTTGACAGTTCTTGATTCGAACCACGGTGCTCCCTCCCCTGTGAGCTCCTAGCAGAGCTGCAGCCTTTGGTGGTTCTAGGTGGAGCCTGGCATTACCTTCAAGACACCTGGTTCACCCAAGGGAAGTCTTAGCCCAAAGGGGGTGTCTTTAGGCGGTTGTGCAGTGCACAACCTGCCCAACTGTTCATGGCAGCCCGCTCCAGACATCCTTTCAGCACGGCCTTCTCTCCAAGGGGTTCAGGGGTTCACTGGTTGATAAAATCTTGGAAATTGGAATCACTTAGGGATGTTCTATGACTGCTCTCTTGAGGTCAGCAAACGTTTCAAGCACAGTCCTGAGCTGTTTGCTGTCAGGTTTGATTTCTGCTGAATTTCATTCAGGGATTGCCCAGACTCAAGTTTGGGCCCCAGAGAAGAATCCAAAGGAGATAAACCAGGGCCATGAGCAGGGAGGGACTTTGTTTCCTCGACACCAACTGGATTCCAGTATGAACCGTATTTTCCTGTTGCTTTGACACGGTTGGGATAAGTCAGCCAATCGGGAGTACAGCCGTTGTTTGCTTACCTACCTGCTTCGCTTCCCTGAAAGAAGAGCAGAGCGCTCACTGGCGTGAGTGAGAAACCCGAGAAAACCTTTTACACAGCCCTAATTTCTGAAACATAAAAGCTATTCTTTTTAGAGTAAACCCACCTTCCCCCACACACACACCCCGTGGCATTAAGGATAGAGAAATTCCTAGGAAAATAATTTGTCAAGTCTTGACTGATCAAAGATACATATGAAAGGGCCCCTCTTTTTTTCCCTCCTCCCCCAGGAAAAAAGCAGACCCCATCTCGGCTCACTATGAATCGGCGATTCATTTGCTGACTGTCAGGTAAAGTAGCACAATCGCTATCACATCTTTAACTGGGATGGAGCCAGAAGGAAGCAATTCAGTGCCCAGCTGAGCGGACGAGTTGGGGGTATGTTAGTGATTAAGGCCGCCTGGCCTGGGGAGGCAGAGCTATATGACTCAGATTCACAAATGCCCCATAAATCTCGCTCTTTTATTCAAAATGTGTTTTATAGTCGTTTCCTGGCCAATTGCTGCCTTGGATAAATATATAACATATCTGGACTTTGCGTTTTTGGGCCCCAAGCTGGGGTTTGTCTTGGGGGCCAAGGATTCTTGATATTTCAAGAGGGCCCAAGAAGGAAACCATACTCCGAGCTTTCTATCCCGTCTGAGGAGCGGCCTCTTCCCCAGCAACCAGGCGAGTGGTCTGTGCTGATGGGAGGAGAGAGCCGCTCCCTGCCTCACTGAGCCAGTTCCTGATCTTCCGCACGCTGGTTCCTCTTCCCAGCACCCCCTTCCCCAAAACCCCCACAAACTGCACCCCCGAGGATGGTGTGGCCGCTGAGGGCCAGGCACTGCCTTTGTCCGTTGATTCAGACATAAAGCCCAGAATCGGCTCAGAGCATTGAGGGTTTATCAAGAAAATTTTAGGATCCCGTTTGTTCTGGCCTTCCCAGGACTCCAGATTCCGCGGCCCTGCCACGAGGCAGCCACTTCCCAGCAGAAAGAGAGCAAGGAAGTGATTCTGGCTCTTCCTCTTTGCCATCAATTCTCAGGAGTGTTTGGAGTTCAGGCCCAGCGGCTCTCAAAGCATACTCCTGTCTCACTGCTCAGGGGTCACTACTGACGGACAGGACTCAGGGGAACCGAGGGAGTGTTGAGGACCAAACATGGTCAGCCACACACAAAGCCCTGCCCGCTGCCCTATTCTCCCAGCCCCAGCCTAAGACTTGGATGGTGGCCACCCCTCGGCTCACTTAGGGCCTTTGTAGAAGTCACCACCCAAAGCAAAGGAGGCCCACTCAGTTATAGGATGGGCAGTGTGGGCCTACAGGTGTGGATGCAGGACTGTCAACCCACATCCACAGGGTGAGTGGAGCCTTAGACTCAGTCTCGGGAGCCAAACAAGGCACATCGTGATGATTCCCAGAGACCTCGGCTGCTATGCCAGCCAAGGTCCCAGCTGCCAGACCCGGTTCCTGGCATGCCTAGCAGAGCTAGACCTAGGGGACCTTTAGAGCTGCTCTCACCCCGCTGGTTTCTCCGCCCCAGCTACACTCATGCACATGTGCGGGAGGTGCCTGCAGGGAAGGGGCGAAAGGGCAGCCCCCATACTACAGTACCCACGGGAGAGGCGTGGGGAGGGGGCCCATGCACCAGGGAGAGGCTCAGAGGGGTCAAGGTAGAGCAGGCAAGCTGGAGGTCCTGAGTTTGGCCCCCTGTGCTTGAGTACAGCCACCAGTGTATCAGCAAAAATAGTGGATCCCGGGCCCTGGCGACGGCGTTCTCCTTGCACGTGGCCCACCGGGGTTCGATCCCAGGTATCCCATAGGGTTCCCGAGCACCGCTAGGAGTGATTCCTGAGTGCTGAGCCGGAGGAACCCCTGAGCATCGTGGGGTGTGACCCCTCAAAACAGGAGAACAGGAAGGGGGTGTGTGGTGATCCAGGCAGGGTGGAGTCTCAGCTGCCATTGCTGGAGCCGCCACATCTGGTGAACTTCTGCTTCTGGTGCTCGGGTTCCCAAAGCCATTAACTGGAGGCTGGTGTAAGAATCAGCAGAGTGAGCTCTGAGGGAGTGACTTCGCTCACGCGCCAGCGCCACAGTCAGTTTCCTGGTCTGAGGGCGGCAACACAGGGTCCCCACCAAGGCCGCTGGCACCAGGGGAAGCCCAGGGTGACCTGCATTTGCCGTGGTCACCCTCCACTTCCTGCCATAGCGTCTACTTTCCAAGAGTCCCCCAGCCCCGTTTTTGGGCCATATTCTCTTTTTGAACTGCCCCTTCGAGGAGGGTCTGCTCTAGCCTGCATCTGGCCGGATACGGAGGAGTTCAGGCCGAGCCGCCAGTGGGCCAAGCCGGGGTGTTGGCTCTGTCCACTGGGACGGCACCCTCCATCCTGCAAGGCGACAGGTCTACCTCGCTGGGCCATGAACCCCTGACTACCTGCCATCAGCTCAAGGAGCCCCGAAGCTGAGAACCCAGGCGAGGCAGACCCTAAGTGGACTGGCCATGGAAAGTCTCATCACCGATCTCCAGGTTATTCTGCTGCCCGTTTTCCTTAGCCCACATCATCAACCTTCTCTCCAGTCTCGCCAGAACCAGAGAGTACAGGGGCTATTTCCTAAGCAACGTTTTAGGGTGATCAACTTCTCGGCCCCAGAACCAGGATGTTCCTGTGTCAGCAGCAGAAGAAAACTTGTCGTTTCCTTAGCAAAGAGAGGTCTAAGAACGTTTGTGCAGGATACAATAGCTGGGGCTGGAACCATAGTACAGCAGGGAGGGCGTTAGCTTTGCACACGGCCAACCCGGATTTGATCCCCGAAACACCCCATAGGGTCTCCTGAGCGTGGCCAGGAGTGAGCCCCTGAGTGCAGAGCCAGGAATAACCCCTGAGCATCACTGGTGTGACCCAAAAAACAAAAAAGAAAGACAAATGTCTGGAGATGCTTGGTCCAGGCCGGGATGTTCTTCCGGGCCCTGCTGATGGCGGGAGATACTTAGGGCAGCAGCTGGTTATGCCTGTGAGACAGGCTAGTGGGACTGTTTCTCCATGGACCCTCCGTGTGAGACCACAACCCTCTGCGCATTTATAAAATCCAAACAGGGCCGGGCGATAGCCCAGCGGTAGGGCATTTGCCTTGCATGCAGCCAGCCTGTGCCAGCCCAGGTTCGATCCCGGCATCCCCATATGGTTCCCTGAGCACCGCCAGGAGTAATTCCTGAGTGCAGAGCCAGGGGTAACCCCTGAGCGCCGCCGGGTGTGACCCAAAAATAAAAAAAAATCCAAACAGATAAGGGACGCACCCATGCCAGGCGGGGACCAGGGAGTCTGGGCTCCAGCACAGCCACCCAGGTGGTAAGGCCCTGTGTAGGGCGAGTGAGCGGGAGTAAAGCCAAGGGTAAAGGCTGGGCTCAGGTCCTTCACAGTCCTCCGGGGTCCTGGCAGGACAATAGCTGATGCGGGAGTTCAGGGGGTCCCTCGGGAATGCAGGGAGGCCAGGTTGGAGCCCCTCTCAGCCTCTCATCTGCCGCAGGGCCCTGTGCCAGTGTCCGGCCAGTGTCCGTGGTCAGGAGCCCAGTAGCTAGGGGGCCCAGCTGGAGCGCTCCCCGCCCACCCGGCCCCTCTCGGCTTCACACTCTCCCCAGCCACTTGAGAAAGACAAGGTTGGGTTTCAAGTGCTTCCCTGGGAACAGCCCAGGTAGGGCCGGAGCAGGACCATCTCCCCAGCACTCAGGGCTAAGCTAAAAACAGGCCAGCCTGGCTGGGGTGGGGGTGGTTGGGGGCTGGGAGGTGACCTCCTCCCCACTGCTGTCCTGGTGCTTCCTCCTCCCCTCCCCAGCCCCCAGCCCAGCGGGAGGGAGCCCCAGGGAGTGCTCCAGGCCAGCGGTGTCAGGAGAGATGGATGGGGCAGACCTTATCTGCTCCCACAGACCTGCCGAAGCCCTGCTGCGCTGCTGCTCAGACAGCATGCAGGCACAGACACACACACGCACACACACACACACACGTGCACACAGACACATGCAAACATAGACACACATACATACACATATGTACACAATACAGGCATGACCACAAGGCACATGCATACACAGAAGGCACATGAAAAGCACAGACAACTGCCATGCACAGCACACGGAGTCCATGTGCACACTCATACACAGAACACATGTGTCTACTCACAACACAGACGCACATTCCGTGAACCTATACATACTCATGCATCATGCATGTGGCACATGTCTCAGACACACAGGCATGCGTGGAAGGTGCACACGCAACAGAACATGCATGCACTCGCATGCGTGCACACATCTACACACACATGCACGCACAGAGCACATACGTGCACACAGACCCTGGGAGCTGCTCCCTGGCTCAGGCCCGTGGACCGGCTACTTCTCTTGTGCTGTCTTGTACTTATAAAACCCCCAAAGCAAACAGGGCCCAGCCCCAGAGGGGGCAGAGACTGTCCCCTCCTCTCCCTCAGCAGGCTCGGCTCAGGGGGATCTCCCTCAGGGTCTCCATGTTCTTACCTGGGCGGTGGCCCAAACCCCGGCCCCTCAACTCCCCCATTGGCCCCAGCAGGCACGACAAGCACTGGCTGACAGATGCTCACTTTTTAGACAAGTGCCAGTACAGGGAGTTCAGCCACCAGGTCTCTCCCTCTCCCCTCCTCTCCACTCTCTTCCTCCCCTCTCCCTCCCTCTTCCACTCTCTCCCTCTGACTCCTCTCTCCTCTCCCTCCTTCTCTCTCTCTCATCCTATCTCTCTTCTCTCTCTCCCTCCCCCAGTTTTGGGTCACCCCCGGTGCTGCTCATGCCTGGCAGTACTTGGGGACCGTATGTGGTTCTGGGGCCGGAACCCAGGTCAGCCGCACCAAAGGACAGTGCCCTTCCTGCTGTCCTGTCTGTCTGTGTGGCCATCAGCAATTGCCTCTTGGAAGTCGTGCTTCTGACGCTGTTGCTGGAACACTGCAGAAACCTACCTGCTCGTGCGCCTGTGCTCAGTTGCCTGCACGCCCTCGGGAAGCCGCTTGGACATGCAGAGGCACAGAGAGGTCAAGTAACCTGCCCGAGATCACACAGTGAGGGAGCAGAGCTCAGACCTGGCCTCCTGTGGCCTTGCACCAAGTCTCTGCTTCCCTCCCTCCATGACTGGCTTGTGAATGTGACAGTCTCCTGTCCTGTCCCTCCTGAGCCTCCTGAGCAGGTAAATAAACTGTGAACATGCACTGGACGATGGGCGAGGCAGAGCTGGGACGGCCCTCCAGTGGGCAGGCTGAGGTGGCGGGGGTGGTGGAGTGGCATAAAGGTCAGGAGGAGCTCATTAGGGGAAGGAGGGAGCACGGTGATGAGGATGTTCACTAGGGGAAGGGGAGCACGGTGAGGAGGAGTTCACTAGGTGAAGGGGAGCACACTGAGGGAGTTCACCAGGGAAGGGGAACATGGTGAGGAGTTCATTAGGTGAATGGGGAGCACGCTGAGGGGCTCACTAGGGGAAGGAGGGAGCAGAGGTCTGGGCAGCCTCACCAGCATGTGCAAATGTCCTGGGAACCAATTTCTGGTGCAACGGTATATGGGGTCCCTGGGGTCAGGGAGTAGAGAAGGTCAGAAGAACTTAGAGTGTCTGCCACAGGGGTCTTAGAGACCCAGAGAAGAGGGGGCTCCCTTACTCTGGGTCTCCAGAGAAGGGTAATATACTTGACCCTCAAGGCAAAGAGGGTGAAGTATATTAGGGGTTCATGGAGGCAGCCACAAGACTGACTCACTGTGTCTGCAGAAGGAAGGAGCACGGAGACTTCTTCAGTGAGTTCCAGAACAGAGGAGGGAGCACGGAGACTGGCAGTGAGCACCAGGACAGAGGAGGGAGCACGGAGACTGGCAGTGAGTGCCAGGACAGAGGAGGGGAGCACAGAGACTGGCAGTGAGTGCCAGGACAGAGGAGGGAGCACAGAGACTGGCAGTGAGCACCAGGACAGAGGAGGGAGCACGGAGACTGGCAGTGAGCACCAGGACAGAGGAGGGAGCACGGAGACTGGCAGTGAGCACTAGGACAGAGGAGGGAGCACAGAGACTGGCAGTGAGTGCCAGGACAGAGGAGGGAGCACAGAGACTGGCAGTGAGCACCAGGACAGAGGAGGGAGCACAGAGACTGGCAGTGAGCACTCAGACAGAGGAGGGAGCACAGAGATTGGCAGTGAGCACCAGGACAGAGGAGGGAGCACAGAGACTGGCAGTGAGCACCAGGACAGAGGAGGGAGCACAGAGACTGGCAGTGAGCACTCAGACAGAGGAGGGAGCACAGAGATTGGCAGTGAGCGCCAGGAAAGAGGAGGGAGCACAGAGATTGGCAGTGAGCGCCAGGACAGAGGAGGGAGCACAGAGACTAGCAGTGAGCACTAGGACAGAGGAGGGAGCACGGAGACTAGCAGTGAGGGCCAGGACAGAGGCGGGAGCACGGAGACTGGCAGTGAGCGCCAGGACAGAGGAGGGAGCACTTGGACAGAGGACGGAGCACGGAGACTTCCGTAGTGGACGTTTCAGAGACACCCCAACCCCCTTCCAAGTCCATTTCCACTATCCCACATGGCTTCTCAGTTGCTGGAAAAATCAAACAAGCCTTTGGGGGCTGAGGGTAAGAAGCATCACTCCTCAGCCCCCAGAAGCTGTTGCGTCTCCTGGGGATTCTTGGAGGTTTTTTACAGGCTCTGGCCCCTGGTGGGGTGGGAGTGGGGGGTCTCCAGTCTGAACCTGAGAGGTTGAAGAGGAAGAGGAGCGATCTGGCTTTCAACTGTTCCCAGACCAGGGGCTCTGGTTGCTACGTCTCGAGGCGGCGGGGGGCCCAGCTCCCTGGCGCCGGTCTGTACCCACACCTGGAAGAGATTGATTGAGAGACAGTCCGTGCGTGTGATTTATGAGGCGGGGATATTGGAACTGGGGCTGCGTGGGGAGTCAGTGCTCAGCGCTAGGCCAGGAAACACTTGCTGGGGTCCCTGGGGACAGCCAGAGCCTTCTGCCAGTCCACGCAGAAGGGGGCACTCGCGGTGGCACCTTCCACCCAGGTGTGAGCTTCAGCAGGTCAGTAGCCAGGCAGCCTCACCTGCTCCAGGGGATGGCGGCCCCCTCGGGAGAGGTCACGTGTCTGTCCCCACTGCCCGCTGCTGTTGCTCAAACCGCCCAGTGAGTCCTGGGTGTCACGTGTTCAACTCTCACGTGACTGTATGAGGCGGGGAGCGGGGCCTCCCTCCTGCGATGCTCTCTGCCTTGCCCTCTGCTTCCCTTTTCCCTCTTCTCTACCTTCCGTGGCTGCGGTGGCCACGTCTGGGGCTTGCCAGAGAGGTCTGCTGTGGGGTGCCGGGATGGCACTCAGAGCTGTGGGTGGCAACAGGGACCCAACGCTGGACCTCAGGCTTACAAGGCACCACAGGGTGGCCCAGGGCAGCTCTGCTCGGTGTTCTTCTTGCCTGTGACAGACCCAGGTTCGATTCCTGGCATCCCTGAGCCCGACAGGACTGATCCCTGAGCGCAGCGACAGCCCTAAGCCTGGGTACTGCGGGGCGTGGTCCCCAAGGCAAAACAACAGCAACAAAAAGAAGAGGGCGACAGCAGGGAGGGCGACTGACTCCCGCGCACCCCCAGTTCCAATATCCCGCCTCATAAATCACACATAAATCTCTCTCAGCTGCCACACGGCTGACCCGGGTTCAATCCCCGGCATCCCATATGGTCCCCCAGCACCGCCAGGAGTCGTTCCTGAGTGCAGAGCCAGGAGGAACTCGGGAGCATCTCAAGGTGTGACCCAAAAAAGAAAAACAAATCAACAAAAGAAGTGGCAAGACACGGGAAGCGGTGGGGGACAGCACGAGAGAAAAGAAAGAAAACATTTCTTAGAGACGAGACGTTAGCCCTCATCTCCCAGCTAGTGCCCGTCTCACCTGCTGTCTTCTGCAGCCTGGGCACATTTTTATCTTCTACCTGAAGCTTCTCCCACACCTAGAACTAAGTCTTGGCAGACTCAGCTCAGGCATCCTGACTCGTAAGTCCAGTGCTGAGCGTTGGCCGGGGGCCGCTGTCACTCACCTTGGTCCCGCCTCCTGGCCTCATTTGCATGTCTCCCTCCCTGCTCCCACCAGGACTGTCATTCAGCTGTGCAGGGTCACTTGCTTCCCTCACACCTTCCCACTTTTCCACCAGCCCCGGCACTGTAGAAGCCAGGCCCGTAAATTACAGGCAAGAAAGTCCCTGGCCCCAGACAACTTCCCAGCGCAAGCCAAGCCTGAAAGATATTTACGACTCAGCTGATAGAGGGGCTATTGTTCCGGGTGGGGCAGAGGAAAAGCCCCCCCAACCCCCCCGGTCTTTTCTGGCTGGGACTGACTTTTCCATCACAAAAATGCTTCCCGCAGCGCCTGGGACCTCCAGGACCATTGCAGGGAGGCAGGGGACGCTCGGGGAGAGCCCCAAGGAGAATCTTGGGCAGGATAGGAGGGCAGGAAGAGGGCGTTTGCACAGGTAGGAAAGAGAATGCGGTCAGGACACTCGGGGCTGCTCCTGCCCGCTGGACTTGACACTGGGCTTCTTTTTCTACTGGATCGGAACAAGCAAGAACAATGTTTGATCCCCATTTCACAGATGAACGCGTTGAGGTTAAGCGGGTGGGTGGGGCGGGTGTATCCTCTGATGCACCCAAGGATAGCAGAACAAGGCTGGCTGGTTGCTCTCCACACCAGTCCCTGGCCACTCTCAAATGACCAGGTCAGAAGAGTCAGCGTGGACAGTGCGGCCTTTCTGGGAAGGGGTGAGATGGCCTTTGGGAGTGCACTGGTTTGCACTGGACATGAGCCGTGGGGCCAACCCTTTGGCTAGCTGGAGACATCCAGGGCCCATCCAGAAGAGTCCCCCGCCCCACCAGCTGGAACGGCGTTTGCTCCTGGCGCCTCCCGCGCCCCCCTCACACCCTGGTCTCATTTCCAAGGGTGGGGTAGCCTTTGAAGTGGGTGGTGCGGGTGGAAGGCGAGGGCGTCAGGGAAGAGGTGAGCCGGGGGCCAGCAGATAAGCAACCTAAACAAGCACTAGCCTAGGCCGTGCAGCAGGAATTTCCGACCGGGTCCTCGCCTGGGTTTTGCTTAGTCTCATTTTTTTACCGCGATGAAGAATGAGGTTCCCAAACGCAGCTGAGCCAGACAGTGAAGGGAGTGTGGGCTCAGGATGACGGGGTTGGTCCTGCGAGGAGATCGGGGACCCTCCTCCCTCCATTGAAGAGCTCAGCCACACAACCATGGGAAGAGGCTTTTTCCCCCTTTGGTCTTTTTTTTCCATTCGAAGCCTCCTAGGCACTTCCCAGAGCCATGGGGATCCCTCCCTGGAAAAATAAGATCCAATCTTTCCAGAACAAATGAATGAAAAGTAAGCAAGTAGATACGCAGGAGGTGAAGGTGAACTTTGGGGTTTGGTTTGTGAAGGCTGTTCATGGCTCCCCAGTTCCCTTTGCTGTTGTTGGGTGACATGGGGTACACTTAGCTGTGTGCTCCTGAGAACCTCCACGGTGCTGTTGGCTTGGCACAGCATGGGGGCTGGGAATTAAGGTCTCGGCCTTAGCTATGTCACCCCCATACATTGCCAGAGACCCCCACCTCCTGCTCCCTCGTTATGCACCTTTCTCATCTTCCTCCTCCCCCCCCCCCCGTTTCTTTCCTTCTCTGTCCTTCTCCTTATACTCTGGTAAAGGTGGTCTAGGCATCCTTCTTCACTACAATACACTCTGTGGTCCAGTTATTCTTTATGCCACAGATAAGTGAGATGATCCTGTGTTTGTCCTTCTGCTTCTGACTCTCGGGATTATCTTCCAGTTCCGACCAGGTTGCAGCAAATTGCACATGGACTCAACAACACTAAAAACTTGAGTTCCTGACTACACCAGTAACCTTAAAAATGTGCCTGTCAAGGTGGCAAGCCGGGGCAGGGAGCTGGGGGTCACCCTGGGGACACTGGTGGAGGGAAGGGGACCCTGGTGGTGGGATGGATGCTAGAACATTGGATGTCCGAAACTCAACCAATTTTGCAAATCACGGTTCTTGAAATGTACAAATTAAATCCAAACTCTTGCTATTAGTGTACAGGTGAGGCATTTGGCCACAATACAGGTTGCCTGCTTCACCCCTGCTATCTGAGGGTATCCCCAGAAGTAGGGTACCCCCTTGAGATGAGGGTCAGAGCTTCACTCATTTTATTGGTGCTTGTTTTGCTCTGGGAGCCGAATCCCCAAAGCTCCCTGAGAGAGCAGAGAGATGGAGGAAGAGTGTCTGGGACATGATGTGGCAAGGTGATGGGGAGGGGCGGGTACTGAGGCTCAGTCCTGCTGCGGACCTCTGGGTGTTGCACACCTCCATGAAGGTCAAGAATCTGGAATGTCCCCGAGCCTGGAGGGTCAGTGTCCCACCTCACAGAGAGCAGGCGGAGCCTCGGGAGAGCCAACAGCAGCCTGCTGGGAGCCTTGAGCTTGGCAGTGAACTGCGGCGCTGCTCATGGGCTTGGGACGGCTCAAGAATGTGTGTGAAGGGCCAGGGAATCAGCTCACGTGGCACAGCTCCTAGCTCGGCCCTCACAGCTGTGAGGCCCTGAGTTGAATCCCTGGCACTGCACGCCCCAGCACCCCTGATGGTGGCCCCCGTGAAGATCATACAAAGATCTGGGGAGATTCCCCAAAGGGCTGGTTCAGGCTTTGCATGGGGAGGCCTGGGTTTGATACCTGGCATTGCATGGTGGCCTGAACACACCTGGAGCAAGCCCTGAGTGCTGGTGAGAATATCCCCCCCAATACCACTAGGCACGGCCCTCCAAAAAGCCTAATATGATGCCTACTACCAGTCTAAATTATTGAGGCTTGACTAGCCGTCCATTACATCATATACACTCTTACAGGATACATTTCTATGCAATGCGGCATACTAAGAGACGCCCTTAAGTACTTATATCCATATAGTCACATGTTACCGGTGAATGTAAGTACTATCACTGTATGCAGGAATAGAGGGATGCAAATTAATATATGTAGAAGAGCTGATATTGTCAGCCCAATTCTTCAAGTATTTGCTGCACCCCACTTTGTCGAAAACAGCCTCTGTCCTTGCCATACATAGTGGGGGTTCTGGGTCAACAGCAGAAACTTGGGAGCCTGTGAGAAATTCCAAGTCTCAGGCTTCACCCCAGACCCTGGGTCGAATCGCCACGTTAAGGGGAGGGCTTCCCGGGTGCAGAGAGGCCTAAAGGTTTGGGAGCTGCCAGCTTCGAGACTGTTCCTGAGGAGAGACCCTCATAACTCCATCTCCTTCTCTATCTCGTACTTTGTCCTTCTGACTTTGAACAAGCTTCTGCCTCTGACTTAGCTCACCCGCCTCGTGGGACTAGGGGTTCCCCGTACACTGCACCCCACCTGGAAGCCTGCCTCCGATAGCCTGCCCAGAGCCTGGCTTGTTGAATGGTTTCATTTAGCGGATACGGTGAGCTCTGCCAGCCAATTTGGAGACTCCCCTAAAGCTATTCCATAAATCTGCTTTGGAAAGGTCTGGAAGTGTGTGTGTGTGTGTGTGTGTGTGTGTGTGTGTGTGTGCAATACCTCACTACTCCTTGAAGTGGACTCAGATGGTAATAAAATCTTTCCACAAAGTGAGTTTTGGCCTCACGTCCTCATGGTGGGTCCAGGAACGGTTTTCAGGGCGCATGTTCGCAGCACGGAGGTGGGGGCAGCGCCCCGGGCCTTCATGGAGCCGCGGTCCATAAGAACTCATCAAGCGCTGGACAATAGGAACAGGACTGCGTGGCTGCTGGCACCCCCTGGGCTCAGAGTCTCCTGGGATCCGGCCAGCATAGGGTCTTTGTGGCCAGCAGGTTGGGTAGACTTGATGGGGGTGGGATGGGCAGGGAGCAGTGGACAGGCATCGGCCCAGTCCGAGTACTATCAAGGGCCACAGGGGATGTTTTGGTGTGGGGCAGTTGCCTGGGCAGCCCAGCTGGCCCCTTTGCTGGGTTCCTCAGGTCCACTTCCTCTGAGAGGCCGAAGAATTGACCATAGAAACAGTCATTCCCAGGGCCCTTAGAAAGACCAGCCATGGGGGTTGGTGGATTGGAGGATGGGCTGACGGGTGGGGCCAACAAGCAGGCGTGCACTCTCTGCTCACTTTCTGATTGGACCAGGGAGATGGCAATCACTCTGCTTGCTCTCTGATTGGAGATTGCGCTCTGGACACTAGGGCACTGTTTCCAGCGTCTGCATTTCCGGTGTGCTTCCAGATTTTCTGCATGTTCCCACGTGGTCTTCCACCCCGTCTCCTGTACCTTCCTGAGCCCGCAGATGCGGGTCTTCTTGCTCTTGCTAATCTGCCCAGCCCTGTTTGTCCTCTCAGATCTTCCAACGCCTTTGTGACGGGGGTTCCGTGAAATACAGTCTCTTGCCTCAGAGGCAACTGGACTCAGCAGAGGAGGAAGGGCTTAGCCAGCACTGACGTCATCGCTGGGGCTAACTAACCCTTCATTACAAGGAATCGGATGATTTGCAAACTTGGGAGAGAAACCAAGCAACAGGCTGTCCCAGAGAGACCGTGGCAAGAGCAACATTACTCCTGGCGGTGCTTGGGGTGGGGGTGGGCGCATATGGGATGCCAGAGATCCCATACCCAGGTTGGCTGCGTGCAAGGCAAGTGCCCTCCGTGCTGTACCACTGCTCCGCCCACCCTCCCCTTTCCCCCCCACTTCCCGGTGGTCTCTTGAGGACGAAGCTCTGAAGGGTTAGGGTTAGGGTTAGGGTTAGGAAGCCTCTACTCGGGCAGGAGTTGCGATTTCCTCCATCTCTTAGGGAAGAAGCAATCAGGGACTGACCGTGACTTCTAGCCCTCCGGCCCCCAATTGTCAACACCTGGAGGTGGGCCTGGTGTGTCAGGGGGACAGCGCGCCAGGTGGGAGGTGGCGCACACACAGTCTGTAGAGCTTCTCCAACTTAACTTCATCACATGCGGGAAATTTCACTCCCAGTGTCACTTGCGGATGCATTGGAAGGACCGAATGGATTCGGATACTTACCAGCATCTAGAGCGGAGTGTCCCAGCAGAGGCCATCTGTGTCCCGGGGAGCAGGGCAGGAAAGAAGCCAGGCTGGAGAAAGGCTGGGAAGCACTGGAGAGAGGCAGGACCTGGCTTCCCGTTAAGTCACATCCTGGGTGAGCTCCCGTGCCCCCACCCCCTTAAGGGAGCAAGTTCATCCAAAAGAATTTATTGGTCACAGGAGTAGAGAGGAAAAGAAGTGTGGGATAAGGAAATGGAGAGGGAGAGCCCGAGGCGGGCAGGAGCCTCTCCAGGAAGGCTTGGCACAAGAAAGGGGTAGGGGTTTAGTGAGTGAGCCAGGCAGAACACCTCAGGCAAAGCGCACGAAAAACTCTCAGGCCTTGGTTTCACCAACTGGGAAAACAGGGGGAAAGGAGCGAGCAACAGTCCCTTTAGCCAGAACTCCGGCTTCCACTCCTGGTGCAGTGTGTGTGTGTGTGTGTGTGTGTGTGTGTGTGTGTGTATGTGTGTGTGTGTGTTATGGATATGTTTCCCGGAGATCCAGGAGAGGATTGGGCACTGCTATTCTGCATTGCCCATTGGTGTCTTAGTCACCAGCGAATGCTCAAAGACAAAAGAAGTTCTGGATATTGAACGTTAAATCAGGCAAGATTTATATAAGAGCTCAAGATGAAATCGACCGAGTCATGCAAGCCCAGGCACAGAGGCTGGATTCAGGAAATGGGGAGGATTTACTCTGGGAAACCCAAAGTGGGAGCAAATCCTTCATCCCCGGAGAGCAGGGGCAGGGGACAGGGCGGGAGCAGGGTGTGAAGGACGAGGTGGAGGAAGCCACCACAGGAATTTATAAGCAAGGGAACACTGGGGCCAGAAGGGTCGATCAGTTGTTTCAGGTGAACTAGGCTTATTAATCCATCCAGCCATCCATGGGGTGTGATGGATGGTTCTGGATTCTGTCAGTGCTGGCTGGAACTCTGCAGCCTTCTGGGAAGCTCTGAATTGCATCCCCCACTGGCTGGTGGAGTCCAGGTTTCTCCATGGAAAGGGATAGTGGAATTCCAGGCAAGATAGAGCTTTGCTGGATTAAAAAATCCAAAAAGGTACAGTGGGGGAGAGGGTAGGCAAAGGATTTTATAGGGAATCTTTGGTGTTCCATTTCTTTGGAGGAAAAAAAAAAGACCCAGAGACATGTACCAGCAGTCCAGGGTGTTTTATAGCAAACAATCTTTTCTTGCCTCTGGAATAATGTGGGGGAAGACACAGGGTGGGTGACTGATGGCTGATGACAGCTCTCGTCCTCCTGATAGCCAGTATTTTTTTTTCTTTTTGGGTCACACCCGGCAATGCTCAGGGGTTACTCCTGGCTGTGCACTCAGGAATTACTCCTGGCAGTGCTTAGGGTGCCATATGGGATGCCGGGGATCCAACCCAGGTCGGCCATATGCAAGACAAATGCCCTCCCCGCTATACTACTGCTCCGGCCCTCATGGCTGGTATTTTTCACAAGCATCATTTCATGGCAAAGTCAAGCAGTTCACATTCAGACTTGCTTTTGCCAAGTCCAGAGTGGACTTGGCTGTGTGGTTTGACTGTCGACATTGGGAGTGTTTGGTCCCCAAGGTTTTGGTGACCTGGACTATTTGCTTAGTTACTGCCTCTGTGTGTGTGTGTGTGTGTGTGTGTGTGTGTGTGTGTGTGTGTGTGTGTGTGTGTGATGTAGGGAGGAATGGGGGAATGGCGGGGGTGAGCTAGGAATCTTTTCCAGATTGCAATAGGAACCCCCTATTACAGTCTAAGTGGCCAAAATACCCAATCCCAAGACAACTTCCCAAACAGACTCTGCCAGGCCAGACCAAGCAGGTACCGGCCAAGCCCTAGGATATGCCTGAAAATGATTTTGAAGCTGATTTATTGCCCAGAGGCGTCTGCTCTGCCGGGCAGGGTCACTCTGGGCTGTCAAACCATTTTATGTTCCAGAAGTTTTTCTTCTTGTGATTTGGATTCATTAGCAGCCAACCCAGCACACTGGATTTATTTGGGTTCTAAAATCCACTCAAACCTCACTTGATCCCCCTGGAAATTCCAAAGCCTCTGCTACGTTCTCTTCCCCCTCCCCCCCACTTTCAGCCGGTGGGGTACCTCCAGCGCTGACCAGGACACGGGGGTCCAGCAGTGGGAGCCCCTCCCCTGTCCTTGGCTAGCAACTATGAGCTGCTGGTTTTTTTTAAAATTTTGTTCCCAACTTGAGGAAACAGGTCAACCCTGGCGATACTCAGGGGGTTACTCCCGGCTCTGCATTCAGGAATTGCTCCTGGAGGTGCTCCGGGGACCATATGGGATGTCGGAGATCAAACGTTGGCCAGTCACATGCAAGGCAAACACCCTCCCCTCTTTATTGTCACTCTGGTCCCTGGGTGGTATTTTAAGGACGTTCTTCTCCATCTCCATGCTGTGCCTGGGGGCACTTAACAAGACCAGCCTGAATTTGCTGCGACAGTTGTACACGGCTCCTCTGCCTCTATGTTCCTCCAGCCCTATTTAGCTCTTGGCTAAAGAAATGTCACTCTCCAGAGGTGCTTCCCTGACCGAGGATGCAGGTGCCAGTAAATGTGTCGTTCCTCCCACTCGCTGCCATAAGGAACAGTTCTCCTTGTTCCTCCAGCTGTTCAGCGTCTGTCCTGCCTCCGTGGTGAGACCCAGGCCCTACCCAGGTTCCCTGGGCCAGTTGCTCTTCCATCCTGTAGGGGGCTCATGATCCTCTGAGAGGAGCAAGTGAACGACTCCCCAGCCCCCACTGCTGATCTCTTATTGGCAAACGTTTGGATGGATTCAATTAGCCAGTGTAGGACTGGGGAGATCCACAGAGATGTCTGCTGGGGCGGAGTAGGCCTGGGAACTGAAAGGAGGAGACGGCAGTGGGAGCCGGGGCCATGCTGGTGACCTCACCATGGACCTGGACCAGGCGTCCATGTCAGGTGAGCTGAGCAGGGCCACGTCCCTTCTGGGAAATGCCCGTCTTCACCCCCAACTTCCTGTTCAATCTGATGACAGTCCTAATCGCCAGACTCCATTAATGCTGTCTGCCAAGTTCTCTGGTGTAGCCACAAGCCTTCCCATCCTCCCCAGGAAGGAGCACCCTGACCTGCAGGCACTGATGCTCTGGGGGCATTATTGGTGGGGTTCTCACCCCACCACATAGTCCCTGGAGAGGAAGCTCTTCCCTGGAGAATGTGAAGGATTCTTGGGGTGTCCCTGAAGGAACGAGAAAATACATCCACACATCTGTTTATGTTGTAATACTTGTTGTACTTTGGCTCCAAGAATCTGACGCTTTGTGAATCTATCTGCTTTGTGTTAAACAGACTCACACAGCAGGTACCCACTTAGCATTTTGTCAGGACACACGGCCTTGAGAACTGTCAGAGACCTGTCAGGCTGCGGCATCAGACCCCCTCGCCCCCGCTGCTGCCGTTGCTGGGCTGATGGGGTCTCACTGCTTTAATGGCGGTGCTGACACATTCTCATGAGTATCAAGTGACGCCACACACATGCTCACAGACGTCACATGTCCGAGTCATGGGTCTTGGGCACAGCTGCGCTGAAGATAACATACGCCATGGTGGAAGCAGGGAGCAGGGACAGACAGCACAACTATTGGAACCCCGTGTGGGCAGCTCTGAGGATCAGACTCATGGCCCCAGGTTAAGAGGCTCCACGCCATGCTGGCTTTGCCATCCGTCATCACGCTTGGTAGTTCCTTAAGGTTCCGGCGGGCGAGCAACTGTGATTGTAGCCATTTGACCATCTTACTCTTGTTGACATTTCAGCCCTCTCTGGGGCAGATGGACAGATGCTAGCAAGCTTTCTGGAGTCTTCCACATGCTTCTGAAAGATCACGGGACCCAGGTGGCACCCAGGTGACAACAATTCCACCTCAAGCCAGGATGACCAACTCCCAAAGACATCGGAGAAATACATTCCTGGAGCTGGGGCTGGGTTCTGGTGGCCCGGACTCCAGCCCAGGGATAGCTGGTTCCTTCTGCCAGGCCTAAGCATCAATCAAGGCGGGCAGAGCACGTGCCTCCTCTGAGGTCACTCTCATCATGAAATACTCGGTAGTTTATGACCTCCATAAAGCCATTAGCCCAGGAGAGGCAGGGAAAGTGGTTACCAGCACCCTTTGCCTCTTCGGGTCCATTAGCATCAGGGTCGTAAACTCGGTCTTAGGCCATGGGTGACTGGTTTTATTATCAATCAATTACTCGCACTTATCAGCAAGTCTCAACTCACTACAAGCAGGGAATCTGGCCAGATAAGCAGCAGTTCCTTCTCTCTGCACACAGGGAGGCCTCAGTTTCCCCACCTGTAGAGTCAGGGGCTGGTCTAGACCTGGTGTTCCCACATGCCCCACCGCTGAAGCCCATCACCTCTGATTTGCTCCTGGTGTTTATTTTCCCGTTGTCTGTGAAATTGTGTTTCCTTGCAATCAGTATTCCTTAAAATCCAATTTCTCTTCCCGTTAATATCAGTGCAGACAATTAGCGTTAGATAAAAGGAATATACAAGTGACCATCACGATTCCGACTGCCGCACCCAGTTGTCCCACAGGCAGGGGCAGGGAGGGCAGACAAGACTTTTCTGCAAACTCCCTATGACGATCCCTTCCCCAAAACCCCCATTTGGGGGCGACTCCCCTGACAGGCCCTGCAGGCCAGTGGGTGCCATCTGTACCCCCACAAAGTCATCTGTTCCCCCTCAGGGAACTGGGGACTCCACTAGGTTCTGGAAAGGCCCTGAGGGGCATCTCCTGCACCCCTCAAGCATCTGGTGTGGGCAGAAGTGGGGTCACATGGGGAGTGAAGGAATGAACAGTTTAAGAATTGTTGCCTCATGGCAGATACTCATTTTGATAATGTCAGTACTAGGGCTCTGGCACCACTGCCCCCCGCCTCCACACATGCCAGGCTAGGGTTTCCAGCAGTGGACACTGGGCAGTTTAGAGTACAAGAGTTCCTGAGGGGTCACAGCCTGCCACACTAGAGTTTGAGAAAGCAGCACTAGGCAGAGGCAAAGAAGGGCCGGAGCAATAGTACTGTGGGAGGTGTTTCCCTTGCACGTGGTCAACCTGGGCTCGATCCCTGGCATCCAATATGGTCCCCATGCCTGAGTGCAGAGCCAGTAATAACCCCTGAGTATCACTGGATGTGACCCAAAACTAGCTCCTGTCTCTATCCCTCAAACAGATGACAATAGCCAGAGAGAAAGAGAGAAAGAGGAGACAGAGAAAGGAGAGGAAAGAGAAAGAAGAGGAAGGAAAGAGAGAGAGGAGAGAGAGAAGAGAGAGAGGAGATAAGCGAGAGGGAGCGTGTGTGTGTGTGTGTGTGTGTGTGTAAGGACACAGCACATTGAAGTGTTGCCAGGGATTAAAGATGGGGGTCTCTGGGCCCAGGAGGTTTGAACTGTAATGTGAATTAACACCCGACTCAGGGGTTCACTCCGGGCTTTGCATGGACCCACTCATGTGGGTGCTGAAAGCACCAGGGGCGCAGGGTGCAGGCTTCTGCCACCACCCACTTTTGCCTCAGTTGGGAAAGGTGCCAGCTCCTGATGGAAGTTTCTGAGGTTCCCCTAAATTTTATTCTTTGCAGCCTTTTTTTGGTCTTGGTTGGTTTGGGCTGCGTGAGGACAGAACACCTGCACTTTCTCTCCAGCATGGTTTCTTTTTGGCTTTTTTTATGTCACACCCAGGTGGGTCACACCTAGCTCTGCACTCAGGAATTACTCCTGCCAGTGCTTGGAGGACCCTATGGGATGCTGGGCATCAAACCCCGGTCAGCCATATGCAAGGCAAATGACCTACCCGCTGTGCTATTGCTCCAACGTGTTCTTAATCCAGGGGCCTCTGTCCCTCATCTGGGCAACGGTTGGGCACGGTCTTTCTCAGGCGGGCAGAGGGGGTGCTTGAACCCCATCTAGTTCTCCTCTCTCTGCCAGGGGCTGGGACAGGCTTGGAGGGTGCCTGTGTGCCGCCAGGGCTGGAAACACCGTCACCAAGGGCCGAGACAGTAGCTGTGCAGTATCCTTGAGCCGCCGCAATTTCTATCCTGCTCACGAGCTCCCGGGCGAGCATGCAGGCAGCCGGCAGCACAGCTGGGCGCACAGCCACTCTCCCAGCATCCCGACCCTCAGAGGATTTCCGGTACCGACTGTCCCAGAATCACCAGTGGGGGACTCAGGGACAGGCTGGGAGGCTGACAGTGACACTGTCACACCCACCGTGTTTGTCTGTGCACCTGCGCTGCGTGGCACGAGTCAGTTGCAGTCTCCTTGGCAGTGGGGTGCCGTCTTGCAGTATCCACCCAGCGCCTTTTTCACTAAGAGGGACTCAGGCGGTCCAGGGCCCCACTGTTGGTTCTTGGCTAACGGGGTTGTGGATCCGTGCTTGAGCCTGAAGATGGGGGCTGCTCCGACCCCGTGGTGCCAGGGCCCGCTTGGACCATCGTGGGGTTGCTCTGAGGCCTCCAGGCTGCCCCTGGGTTCAGAGGAGCAGGTGGCAGCAGGAATCAAATCCAGGCCTGGCACTTGCCAGGCGTGACCCCGACCGCTGCCCTATGTCCTGGCTATTTCTTGGAACGTGCTGTAGGCCAGCATGCTGCCCAGGATAGAGCTGCCCAATGCCACCCTGGAAAGGATGGATGGATGGCAGGTGCTACCACTCTTGGCAAGGGTGTGGGAGTTCCTGGCAAAGCTGGGAGGCTGGTAGAGGGGCATTCCCTGCAGTCCCCATATTCTGGGTTCTCTGAACCCCATTTACTTCTCCTTCCTCTGCTTCCAAGGCAGAGAAAGTCCTGCCTTGCTTTCTCCTCCTGCAGAAGGAGGGGCGGAGTCTGGAGGGCTGTGTTGGGGGGACTGTGGGCTGCAAGGGAGGCGGCGATGGCAGGCCAAGGGGCAGAGTGGTGGAGATTGCAGAGACTCCCGTCTCCCTTATACACACACACACACACACACACACACGCACACGCACATGCGCACACACACACACACACACACACACACACACACATGCTCGCTTTGCCCTCCCTGTCCCTGACTTATCTGGACGGGTGTCTAATTGAAATTGAAGACCTGTTTAGTTCGGTGCCTACACAGTCTGATCTCCAACGTGGGCTACCACAAAGTATGTGCAGGGCGGCCTGTGATCCCAGGAGTCTGGCAGTGATGAATGCCCTGAGGAGCGAGTTCTTCAGAGTCCCAGAGCTGGTCCTGAGTGAACCCCGAGCTGCATGAATACAGGCTGGCACTAACTCACCCAAGGAAGCGAAGGTGCAGCACGTGCCAGAGCGGCCAGGGGAATCCTACAGGCTCATGGTCATGCCTGGAGGGTGGGTGTAAGGCTGCCTGGCCTGTTAGCCCTAAGCTGACTACACACAGGCAGACACAGGAGCCTGCTTGGGGCTGGATTTATGTGAACAACTCTTCATCCGGGGATGATTTCAGAGACAGATATACAGTACAAGCAAGACTTTCATTGGCATTATTGAGAATGAGAAAAATCTCTTTTCTCCCCCAAAACATAACATTTTGGAGCATCTGGAGCATAGGGAACGAGTCCTTAGAAGGATGAAGTTAAAAAAGACTAGAGAACCCAGAATATGTTTTAGTGAGCACTGGGTCACCTTGAGCCATCCATACCTGACTTCCTCAAATAGTTACAACAGAAAACAAAAGGCATGGGGGGCAGATAACTGCCACAGCCAAAAGAGTCCAGATTAACGCACCACTATTGGTTGTTCCCCTCCTTTCCATCTCCAAACACTGTGTCCGTATGAGACCGCTTCCCCTCTGAGTTCTGTCCCTGATGCTGGGAATGAGTGTTACATCTCTTCCCTACCTGCACCATCTCCATTGTTTATAAACAGTAACAGTACAATAGCTCACTAGTGCAAAGGGGTCCTAGAGAAGCCCTTCCTGTCTGGGCAGGAGAGCTCGCATGGTGCAGAAAAGTGCCTGTCCGTCATGAATGTGGACTAAAGGCGGGGACTGAGCATGCCCTGTAGAGGAAGTGTGGGCAGCTGTGTGGAGGGGGAGGGAATACCCCACAGCTGACTGGCACCAGAGGCCAGGGATTGAAGCATATGCCCCGCCAAGCAGATGATAAACAACCTTACAGAGAGAGGCCACCTCGAACAAATCCTGCCACTGCTGCAAAGTCATCCCAGGAAACCTGGTCTCTGGGCTGAGAGTTCTGGAGACTTCTCAGGACAGGGCCAGGTTGAGGTCCTGCCCTGCTGAGAGGCCCAGAGCCCCACCCACACCTGACCTCCTCTGGCATATAAACAGCCCAGCTTCACGACTAATCTCTAATCCAAGCTGCTGAAATGGTCCAGTTCCACGGCTCCTAGAGTGTGTGGCCACATATGCAATCACATATGTGATCCTCCAAATCCCACAGCACCAACAGCCGTAGGAGCACAGCAGAGCAGACGGGGAAGTTGTGTAGAAGCCCACTGAGCTCAGTGAGCAAAAACACACACAGGAGCCACAATGGACACCACACAGCTCTGCAAATCCTCAGTGACTTCAGTAATGCCACTGTGAAGTGTATGTTGTTACAAGCAATATCACTTGATCACTTGATAACTTGAATCCTGTTATTCATAGATTTGCTCGAGAGGGCACCAGTAACATTTCCATTGGACTCTATCATGTGCCAATGTAGCCCAATGGCATCTGGTTGATTCAGGAATATGAAAAGCATCAAGCCGTTCCTTCAGGGTCTTTGTCAAGACCCTGAAGGAATGGTTACAAGCAATATAAGGTACATTATCTTGTGCTTGCTAAGGGGGCAGGCTTGGGGGGTGGGAGAGAAACTGGGGACCCTGGTGGAGGGAAGGGCACACTGGTGGATGGACTGATGCTGGAACACAGAAAACCTAAAACAACTGTATTATGAGCAACTTTGTAAATCACTGTTTGAAAAAAAACATATCACTTCACTTGTATCACTTGTCTTCCCGTTGTTCATCGATTTGCTCAAGCGGGCTCTAGGAACGTCTCCATTCGTTGGGAATGAGGTCCATTATTGTTACTGTTTTTGGCATATCGAATACACCACGGGTAGCTTGCCAAACTCTGCCATGGCTCTGGGTTCATCCCAGGGAGCACAGTCTTTTTCTATGTCAGAACACCAACCATCCAGGGCCCACGGGGCAGAGCCCTGCATGTAGACAAGACTGTCTCCTGTCTGCCACCTGTTGACACAGCTGGGCACCGCAGCCCACCTGCAACACCTGGAGGGGCAGGAAAAAAAACATAAAATTTAAAAGAAAATTTTAAAAAAGAGTGGTGAGCTCCTGTTGTCTTCCTCTTTTATCTCAAAAAGTGAATTTTTTTTCAAAGAAAATTTGGTCATGATCAGCTGCCTAGCCTGTGTCTTTCTTCACTACCTGCTCCTCTTCCTCCTCATACCCCCAAGGAGTGAATCCTGCTTGGAGTTCAGAGAGTGCCTTTTTCTCTTCTCATCGAGTCCACCTCTGGCATTACCCTCCTCTCTGTATACAACAGGGGCAAGTTCGATACAATGTTAAGTCCTTTAAAATTTAGCCTAAATATCACTTCCACCAGGAAGCCTCCCAGGAGTTCTACAGTCAAAATGATTCCTGTCCTCTGGCGTTTTCAGAGCCCTTAATGTCCACTGTAATTCTGGAATGGCAGGGTCCTCCCTCAGCTCTCTATGAAACACACAGGGCTGGCCTGACCCACAGCTGGACACTTCATGCCCACCCTCTGAAAGGGACGAGCTGTGGGATGGTCGGTGACACCAACAGCCAAAGAAATAGCAAGTCCACAAGGTCTGATACACCATGATGGACCCAAGCTGAGTGTAGGGGTGGGGCAAGGGGATAGAATCATTCCAAGGGTGGAGATGGGTGGGGCTGGCAGGAAGTCAGAGAGATGGAGGGGGAGATGAGAGTGAGGAGCTGGAGAGATCCGTGGCTGGGCTACGACATCCTGGGGCCAGCCAGGGATGCACCCCCAGCCCTGGAGTGGTGAAGCGGGTTAAAGACTTCCAATACCAGCCACATCTATGTTCATTCGAATTTAAAAAATATTTTTGGATGCTGCGTAAGCTACTTTGATAGATTTTTCTCTCTAGCAGTCTTCGGCAGAACCCAGAATCACACGAGACCAGCTCTGCGATCCATTTGGTAGAAGACGGGACTGAATTTCCAGCCAGGTGGAGAGCATGGAAGATGTGGCAAGGTAGGGAACCAACCAACAGGATTTAAATACAGTGCACTTTCAGCAGCCTGTTTTATAGATTAACCCTCCAACCCCCAGTGTGGCAAGAGTGATAGTACGGCAGGTAGAGTGTTTGCCTTGCACGCAGCCGACCTGGGTTCGATTCCTGGCATCCCTGAGCACCACCAGGAGTCATTCCTGAGTCAGACCCAGGAGTAACCCTGAGCATCGCTAGGTGTGACCCCAAAAACATAAAAAACTGAGTCTATAACTCCCTGAGAGTCAGACTGGCCCCAAGGTGCCTCAGAGTCTTTGGGGTGGTGTGAAACCAGGTCCAAGTGTCCCAGCCAGGTTGAAGTTGGCTGCTTCATTTGCCCAGTGAGAAGCACAATCTGAGGCCATCGGCATGCCCAGTCCACTGTCGTGCTGCACCCAAGAATTCTTTTCTGTTCCCAGATGGGTATGCACAGAACAGTTGCTTTTATAAAATGCTCTTCCAGGGGGCTTTGAAAACAATGATCCACTGGGGCAGGCAGATTCTCCCAGAGATAGAATTCCCTGCCTGTCAGGCCAGGATATTAAATTAAGCAATTTTCATCAGATAACACATCTTCTGGTTCATGTAAATGTTCCACAAATCACCTTGCTCATAAGTCAGGCGGATTGAAAGAGAGCCGCTAATCCATCTCACTGTATGGATGGGACCTCAGCAAACATTGTGGGGGGGCACCTGCCTCCCTGGGGCCTCGTGACAGCCCTGCTAGGATGTCCCATGCGGCCCCCTGCTCTGATTGGGACAAGAATCAACAGCCTGCCCCCCCTGGCCTCAAACCATATGACCAGGGCATGGGTGTCTTTGAGGAGAAAGTGCTCTCATCCGGAGCAGAATTGGCTACATATAAAGGTCGGATATGAATGGGGGGTGAGGTGTGGGAGGGATGGTATGAAGGGTTATGAGTTTGGTAGATTTTTGGTCTCTACATGCATGAAATGTTGCAGCCTCTCAGCCTCATTACATAGGACTTTGAGTAGTAACGTGGACATGACAAAGCTTCCACCTAAGAACTGACTAACTGCTGCCCGGGAAATGTGGACTCCAGCCCTTGCAGGCCCTGCACTACATCCCCTCTCTAACAGACCGTGAGCTCCATCCCCCTCTATAAGGGCCCCTGTGTTCTCCCTCTTTATAAGATGGGCAGACGGTGCTGCTTCTCCCAGCATGGAGAACAATTGAGTCCAGTACCAGCAATGGACGCCAACCAGCACCACGCCCACACTCAACTCTAGCACTCACTACCCTAGCCGGGTACTGGGTTATTGCTTGAGTTTTCCATCTCTTGGGTCTGCTGCAATTTATTGAGTGTTTACTGTTAATATTGTTAGTGATGGTTTCCCATGTACCTATTCCAAAGCGTCCCAGAATACCCACCTCTGTTCCCCTAGGATCCCAATGACCCTTCCTTTCAATCCACACCCCCAACCTAGTTTTGTGGGTAAATTATCTCAGTGCTGCCACCTTCGCTGCTACCTGGCCATGCACCTTTAAGCCACACACATGAGTGAGATTATTATGCACCTGTCTGTTTTCTTCTGATTGACTTGACTCAGATGTTTTCTCTAGTTTTATTCATGTTGCTGCAAGTTGCATGCTTTTGCCCTTTTTAGATGGTGTATAGTATTCCATTGTGTGTACACACAACTTCTTGATCTATTCATCCATACTTGGGCATATGCATTACTTCCATATCCTGACTACTGTACTAAGTCCCAGAATGAACACAGGTATGTAACTATCCCTGTGAATTAATTTTTTGTGTTCAGGGTACAGATGGCAAGAAGGGGTATCTCTGGGTCGTCTGGGGATGCTGTTCCTATTTGGGGATTGATCTCCACCACGCTTTCCCTTGCTCACCAACAGTGGGTGAGGGCTCCTCTCTCACCACACCCCTGCCAACCCAGACTTTTCCAGAATGTTTTGATTTGTGCCGTCCTTGAGGGTGTGAGGTGAGATCTCAGTGTTTATTTTGTTTTGTATTTCCCTGATTATAAGTGATGATGGTTCCGGAGGCTAATTCGCCATCTGGTGAATCTGAATGATCCAATGGGGCTTCTCTGAGCTTCAACTCTCCACAGGGAAGGGCAACGGGGGTCCTTGAAGATTGGGAATAAAGGACCCCTGGGGCCAGGTGGGGCCTGGCAGGAATAGTGGTCAGCTAAGGCATTTGGCATCTGCAGTGATGAAGTAGGTGGGGAATTTTGGCACGATGACCTGTGACTTGGGCAAGTCAGTCCAGGAGGAGATTGGAGAAGGACTGGATAGACAGTGAGGGCAGAAGCTCAGGACGTTTTCAGATGGGACAAAGGCAAGTGTGTGTCTGCATTCTCAAGGGGGAGAAATGCTTCCTGTGCATAAGGCTTCTCTCCTTCCTGAGGTGACAATGGGACAGCAGGGAGCCCCCTGAGATGACGAGGACAGACTGGCTGAGCCTCAGTAACTGCACTTGCGCCCCACAGCTGCTGCCACGCCAATGGCCTGATTCCACAACCTCACAACTGAGCTCTACAGAGTTGCCACACTATGGGAAATTTCAGGTACACCAGACTCTAGGCAGAGAACCCTGGGGTCTTCTGGAAGAGGGGATGGACAGTCTCCCCCCACCCCTATGACGCCCTGGCAGTCACACCCACATCCCATCACTACCCTATGTAAGCTCATTGCCCACTTAAATAATTTTCACAACTTTTCTTTCACTGAAGCATTTTTTGATAATTGCACTAGCCAGTTAGAGGTAACAAGCAATGCAGAATAAATTATTTTGTGCCTGTTTGGTGGCTAGGTTTGGGGGATACGGTTGGGAAAATGGAGACAGCAGCAGAGGGCAGGTCACACTGATGGCGGGACTGGGGTTGCCATAGTTCACCTGTAACAAGTTCATCATGAACAACTTTATGAATCATGGCATTTAAGTAAAGAGGTGAGGGAGAGCAAGGGGCTTCAGGTCTGTTTCTTCACCTGCAGACCTACACAGAGCCTTTGCTACAGCCCTACTCAGAGCCTTTGCTGTGCTACTCTGCTCATTTCCAGAAAGTCTGAGACAAAACACATTTTTCTCGAACATTTTTGCCCCCACCAGACGTCTTCTTCCCTTTGTTCTGATTTATTCTTTTTCTTTTCACAAAACATGACATCAAGCGGAGAACATTCTTACGTTCTATTTTATAATTCCAATGGGCCCTTAGATATGCGCATGATGCATGCATGTAGATATTCTGCTCTCAGCACATCACAAGAAGTAAAGATGTTTATTACCACCCCGGGAACTTGTGAGCGAGCAAAAACCAAAACGAAGCAGGAAGTCTACAGAGATTGTCTATATATCCATGCCTGCTGCTCAGGGGACACCTTCAATAGTTCTGATTGAAAGGTTAGAGCTGCTGGCCCGGCTCTGTGTCCTCATCTGGACAGGATTTAGTGGTGACCTCCACACCATGGAGGCCTCTCCTGGCATCCCTGAGCCCAGATCACCAGAGACAGCAGCTCTCCGGGGAGTCTTTCCTGCACAGGATAAACCACATGCGGGTCCCCCAGCACACGGCGTCTCTTGACCCCTTTCTCAGCATCTTGGCAAAGCTCAGAGAGGCTGTGTGCAAAAAAATCCTTTCCGAGGCCCTAACCCTGCTCTTGGGGCAATAAATTAAGAAGGCTAGGGCGGTGTGTGTGTGTGTGGGGGGGTTCTCCCACCACACTGGGGTGAGTCAGAAGCTGCGTGTGTGCGTTGGGGTCGCTGCGGCGCTCCTACCGAAGTGAGTTTTTCTGGAAGTTGTCCGTGTAGTCCCGAGGGGCAGCCTCTAGCTTTGATCTGCAAGACCAGAGCTTCACAGTGAAGCAAAAAATAATGTTGACACGCTGGGGTGTGGGACAGGATCCTATTTGGGAATATTTACTGCTGGAATGGATAAGGGAGAGGCTGAAAAAATGTAGAAATGGGGCTTGCACCCCTGCACCTTACTCCCTGCCCTCAGCACCTCCCAAGCTGGGTTTGCCGTCACCCTGGAATTGGGAGTCATGAGTCACGGTGGGATTGTGATGGCTGATGTGTCTTCCCTAATGTGTCTTCCCAGGTCACTGAGGAATTGCTGGTGGGGTTTGACTTGGAGAAAGGGTTCAAATAGCAGGGAGCAGGGGAGAAAAAGGAGCAGGGGATAGACAGGGCTGTGCCTCACTGGTAAAACATTCGTCCTACATGTATAAGATCTGGGTTGGATCCAGCAGGCGGGAGTGAGAACTGGGCTAGTAGAGCTGCTCCTGGGCCCCACTCTCTGCTCCGCAGTCCTGACATCTTTCCATCCACAAAACTGGAAGCCAGCTGGAGCGCCCTCATGCATGGATGGTAAGGATGGACTTGATTGTCCTGCGAGGCTGGGGATTCAGGGACCTCAGCCTGTGGGGTGCCAACAGGATGGGCTTCTGCAAGTCACACTCATAGGACCTAGTCACACTCATATGACCTAGCCACATGGTGGCTTATGTGTTTCTCGCTGCTCTCCAAGCTACTGGTGGGCTGCCTCACTCCACGTGGACCAGGACAGTGAAGAAGAGCCACCACACAGGACCCAGGCCATAGTCCAGCAGAGAGGGGGCTTCCCTTGGGTGCCCCACCTGGGTTTGATTCCCAGTATCCTATATGGCCCTTCTGAACCCTGCGCCGAGTGATTCCTGAGCACAGAGTAAGCTCTGAGCACTTCCGGGTGTGGCCCAAAAAGAAAGAAATGAAAAACAGCCACCATCTGGCCTATAGAGAAAATACCAGCTCCTCACTGCAAAAAAAAGTGGCTATGGGCAGTCTCTGAAAGGGCACCAACTCCACAGGGGGATTATACGAACAGAATAAGGAGCTGTGGGCTGGGTACAGCCACAAAACACAACGGTTATTTATTTATTTATTTATCTATCTATTTATTTGTTTGTTTGTTTGTTTATTTCTGATGAGAGGGAAGTCCGGATGTGGAAAATGGCGGCCCTCATGGAGTGGGGGTCATCTGGCTTGTTGTGAGGCTCTGCTGGGGTGGCGGGCCAGGGCTAGAATCCACCATCCCTAAATAAATGCTGAATAAATTGATGCTAAATAAATTGATGTTCATCAATAAATGCTGAATTTAGAGGTGACTACAAGAGTATGCCACCCGCACGGCAGAACCTGGCAAGCCTCCTGTGTCGTATTTGATATGCCAAATACCAGTAACAATTATAGACCTCATTCCCATGACCTGATGGAATGGTTTGAGGCTCTTTATGTTCCTGGAGCAAGCAGGTGCCCTTCGGCTCTACTAGCATGAGACAGGACATATGGAGATGTTACTGGTGCCTGCTCGAGCCAATCAATGATGAATGGAAAGACAGTGATACAGTGATTCATTTATTTATTTATTTATTTATTTATTTATTTATTTATTTATCTATTTATTGCTTTTTGGGTCCCACCTGGTGATGCTCAGGTGTCGGGGAACGCCGCGGATCCCCGACAGTGCTGGGAAGTGAGTTCTCTTCTACCTCCGAAGCCTGCGGGGAATGGATGAAGACTCAGGAATACGATGCAGTTTTAAAAGGCTTTACTTATCACAGGTTCAGGCATACAAATTAACAATAGGAAAAACCCTGTGCTTAGGATTCCTGGCTAGAACCCCAGCCACTTGTAGGCCAAGATGGCGGCCACCACGTGTGAAGGCCCTGTAAAGAGGGAGACAAAGACAAGACTCCCAAGAAGGGTGTGAGCTCACAAAGAGAGAGCCGAGAGACAGAGAGAGAGAGAGAGAGAGAGAGAGAGAGAGAGAGAGAGAGAAAGAGAGGAAGCAGGCTGGTTTTATACCCCTCCAACTCAGACCTCCCACTATTATGGGAAGCAGGAAGGGTCAAATGCCCTTAGGTAATTTCTCCCAGCACCTCACCTAGGCTCTATTATATGCTAATGTTTTGAGCCAAGATCTGCCTGGAAATGCCTTTTTAGGGTAGAGAAGGGGGTTTCTGAGATGGCATGTCTCTGTATCAAAGACTAATACTAATGCCAGTTAAATATTTCTCCAAGACTTCACAAGTCTTGTCTACTTCACGGTAGTTTTGTATTTTAGTTGCCTTTGAGTTATCAGGGAGCCATACTTGTTTGCTTGGAGGCAAACAGCATTTCTCTCTGGTCTAATTACTTAGAGATCCAACGTGGCCAGGCAAATATGCTGGTAAGATCTAGCTAGTCCCACGATGACTGTGGTAGCATGAGAGAATATTTATACCAGCCACTACAGAATACATGGTCATATAAACTGCCACATTTAGACTACCCCCTTATCTACGAAGTGATTTGGAGGAGGCAATCCAGGGCAGATGCAGAGGCTCTTAGAGGAGTCCTGCAACACTCAGGGGTTACTCCTGGCTCTGCACTCAGGAATTTCAGGAATTACTCCTGGCGGTACTGAGGGGACCATATGGGATGCCGGGGATCAAAGCCGGGTCGGCTGCTTGCAAGGCAAACGCCCTACCCGCTGTACTATCACTCCGACCCCACAATGGTTATTTTTTAAAAAGAAGAAAATCTCCACAGGACCCAACAATTCCACATCAGGAGACATGCTCAGAAGAAATGAGAATGGGACCTGCTTTTGCGTGAGTTTGGTCTCTGCATCACACCGCCCGGGCTTATGGGGGTTCCTCATGACAGTGCCAGGAAGTGGAACCTGCCTCCTGCCTGCATAGCGTCTCTCCACTCTGAAATCAGGGTCTAGAGGGGCTCCCAACACCCAACGTTCACAGTTTCCAGCCAGAGGCATCCATCGGGGTTGACCTGGACACGATGGAGGGGACTGTCCTCAATGGCCAGAGATGTGACAGGACCTGACTTCCACAGATCACGCTCCAGATGCTGGCCAGGCCAGGCCACACTCCACATCCTGCTCTTCTGAGACCAGGATGGGAGACTTTCCACAGTGGATAACCTGGATGGACTTGGCAACCCAAATCCTGCCTGCTCTCACTTCTCTGTGGGATCTGGAGGGAAGGAAAACTAATGATCAGGTCCAAAACAGTACAGCCGAGCATGCGCCTGACTAGGTTCGATTCCCAACTCTGCATGGTCCCTTGAGCAACACGAGGTGCAATCCTGGAGGCCCCAAGCACGGTGGAGGGTTCGGGGTGCCGGGTGGGTGGGGAAATCACTTGCAGCACTGCAATCTCAGGCCCTCGCATTGAGCCATCCGTGTAGTTGGTCAAGTATTGCTGGCGGGGTCCCCAGGACTTCCTGAGCATCCCCGATGCCCCTCTCCCAAGAAGAAGCTAACTGCATTGTAACAGTGAGAACTGGTAGTTTTGGGGGGTCCGCCCAAGGTGAGGGCTGACAGGGGGAAGGTGCATTCCTGCAATGAACAGGAAGATGGAATGACACAGCGCCACGACTAGGGCCGCTGGCCTCACCTCGCCTAAGAGTCGCAGCATCTCAGAGGCGAGAGCCAAGTGACCTCGGGAGGACACGCAAAGCTGTGACCGTGGCGGTGGAGGCATCAGCTCATGGTGCTACGGCTGCCGCATCCCTGGGATGGAGCGCGGTCAACTCTCTGGTCCCTTTCCCGCCACCATGGCACGTGTCCAGATGGTTCTTATGTGTTGCAGATCAGCCTAGGTCTGCCACAGAGGGGCAGTCTATTAGGCCATTCCTTTACAGAGTGGGATTTTATGGGACAATCTTTTATGGTATGCACAGGGCACACTCCTGTGCAAACCCCTCCCTCACGCTCGCTGGGTACAACCTAGCCAGGCGCTGGCATCACTGAGGGCTCAGGCTGTGTTAATTTTTCTTTTTTTTTAACAATACCTTTATTTTATTTATTTTTTAATATTTTATTATACCACCGTGAGATATACAATTACAAAGATGTTCATGTCCGGGTTTCGATCATACAGTGTTCCAGCACCCATCCCTCCAACAGTGCCTATTTCCCACTACCAATGTCCCTGATTCCCTCCCTCTCCCCTAGTCTGCCCCTATGGCAAGTTCTTTATCTATTTTCTCTCCAGCTGTGTTTCTCCTCATCTTCCTGCAGAGAAATTAAAGTGCTGTTGGGATCATGATGTCTCTGGCACAGGTAGAACGAGGCATAGGCCTGTCTATAACTGCCTTTTGACTTTATTAATTCACTGTATCACTGTCTTCCCGTTCATCATCGATTTGCTCGAGCAGGCACCAGTAACATCTCCATATGACCTGTCTCATGCAAGTAGAGCCCAAGGGCACCTGCTTGCTCCAGGAATATAAAGAGCCTCAAACCATTCCATCAGGTCATGGGAATGAGGTCTATAATTGTTACTGGTATCTGGCATATCAAATACGACACGGGCAGCTTGCCAGGCTCTGCCGTGCAGGTAGCATACTCTTGTAGTCATCTCTAAATCTCACTTTATTTATTACAGGTAAATAAATAAAAGGATAAAGCGATTGAGCTGGCAAAAGCAGAGTGCAGTGATGCCTGATTTCTGCAAAAATAAGTATAGGGGCCTGGGGACGGCTCCAGCATCAGAATTTATGTCGAGTGTGTGAAAGACCCCAAGTTCCGTCCCTGACACGGCCTGCCTCCCCAACCCCAAGTAGCCTGGCTATGGCCCTGTTTTTTTTAAAGTATAAAGTTAAAGATCAGTAAATGCTCGAGATGAGAGCCTTCTACTGAGAGTATACCACCTACACAGCAGAGCCTGGCAAGCCACTCGTGTTTTATTTGATATGCCAAAAACTAGTAACAATTATGGACCTCATTCCCATGACCTGAAGAATGGTTTGAGGCTCTTCTTGTTCCTGGAGCAAGCAGATGCCCTTGGGCTACACTTCTTGCAACAGGACATATGGAGATGTTACTGGTGCCCGCTGGAGCAAATCGATGAACATCGGAAAGACAGTGATACAGTGAAAGAATAAAGGGTCAGGGAGATAGTGAGGCATGTGAGGTGCTTGCTTTGAACAGCAAAGGGCCGAGCTCTAATCCCCAGCACTGCCAGGAGTGAGCTCTGAGACCACCTCGTGTACTCCACCCCGTCCCCCCACCAAGTAAACATAAATGTGGGCCTGTAATCATCCTTATCTGGGACAGAAAACATAGTCCTCCCGATTTGACCAAGATGCTTAAATGCTCTCGTCTGAGGCTGGTTGGGAACTGCCCTGGGCAGGGAGGGGCGTCAGAGCAGAGGAAGGTGGAAGGAAAGTGTCAGTGGTGGAGCCTGGCCCCGCAGTTCAGACCCCCTACCTCTGGGCGTTCAAACCCCACGCTCTGAACTCGGGCTCAGACCCTAAGCCCAGTGCATGAGTCAGGCAGGAAGATACCCAGAGAGGATGCCCAGAAAGGAACCTGACGTGGAAAGCAAAGTGGGTGGTGTGGAAAGTCTCGGGTCTGGCTTTCTGACACCCCTTCATGGGTCTCCTGAGAGTCGCCTCCTGCCCTTCCTCTGAGCTCTATGACCTGCTCTCCGCTCTAAAGAATCCTGCAGCTTTCTCTATTCTGGGAATATCTCAAGCCTGGGAAATGCTCTCTCTCAATCTCTCTCTCTCTCTAACACACACAGAGTCACAATCACATTCACAGAGTCCCTTGGAAAGAGATGCGTCTGCACGAACAGAAGGGGTCCCTGGGCTCAGGGTGTGGTTTTTGGGGTGCACGCTCCTTTGCACCACAGAGCGGGAAACTGTCCAAGCCAGAACCTGGGCTGTCCTGTTCAGTTTCTGGGAGAATAGCAGGAATCCGGCCGTCCTGGGAAGCATCTGACAGGCACATATTTTTCGGCCGAGACGTCTGGCCCACTGTCAGTGCTGCCTGCAGAACGTGGCTGTTTTTATTTTAATCCACGAACATCATTCCTGTGAGCGATGGCCTTTCGCGGGTTGGGGTCATGGGGCAGGAACTGGGGAAGGAAGAAAGGGGGAGCCGGGCGTGGGAAGGGGGGTGGACACGGCGTTTTGGGAAATGCAAACCTTGGTGCTGTCAAAACAGTCTTTGTTCAACATCTTTGCCCCTCCTCGCTCATTTTCAGAAACTTCTTTCCTCCCTCTTAGAGGCTTGAGATCATCCTGATTTCCTCAGCTCCCCATGGAGCCTATAGCTGGGACTGGAGTGACTGGGAACCCCGAGTACCAGGCTCAAGGCAGAGGCCTATGAGGTTGCGTGCACAGACCCCCTGCAGAGTTAGAGGAGGTGAAGAGTGGCTGAGGAGACCCTGGGAATCTGGGGTCCTTCACTGCTTTGAACCCTTCTGGGGGGCCCAGGAAGGCAGAGGGGCCATTGTGCTGAGTTAGAGGAAGGGGTTAGAGTTTGGGTTCGAATCGGGGTACAGAAAGGGGTCATGGGAGTATGGGCACACCCCCAGAGAAAAGGAGAGTTAAGGTAAGCACTGGTTAATGAGCCTTTTCTGCCTTGTGATGCAATCATGATGGCCACATGGGAAGGGGGCTTATCCCACACTTGACAGCAGCGTGGGGTTCACAGTGGCCGAGTTGCGAAGGCCACAACACACCACATACACACTCCCAAAGCCATGTGCCCAGGCCTGAGGAGGAGAGGAGCAATTTCCCTCTGGCATGGGGGGACACGCATGGAGAATGTTGCCAACCCTCGGCGAAACCACATCAGTCAAGCATCCAAATGGACAAGGCCAATGTCTTCCTGATGTTTGACCATTCATGCTCTGGTTCTCAGTGCTCTAGAGACTAGGTGAATTGGGGAGGTTTTTCTGCTTCCTTCCTTGAGGACCCTGCCCCTGTATGTTCACATGTTCCTCCCGGGCCTCTGGGAGCAGACAGGATCCCGCAGGTGGAGAACATGCTGTCCGGACTGGCACTCTTGCTTGGGAAAGGTACCCCCTCTCCTCCCATAAACCCCATAAGATCTTCCCCACCCCACCCCAGCTTTAAGGCCATTTGGATTAAAGCAGAAATGATCTTAATAGTTCTCATTTGGGGCGGCGCTATACAGCAGGAAAGGCACCTGGCTTTGCACACAGCCAACCCAGGTTCCATCCTGGGCACTAAATAGGATACCCCCAACCCTAGTACCAAATACGACCCCCAAGTCCCACCAGGCATCAGTCCTGAGCACTGCTGGATGGGGACCCTGTATTAGGTACCACAAATATATGTCATTAATTGCTACAAGAAGAAATAAAAGTCTTTCCCGTCTCTCCCTTGGAGTCTGTCTTTTAGCTTGGCAAAAACTCGCAGTGGCATTGCTACTTACTGTAGCAGAGTTTTCTGAAGCCAGATCTCAGATGCAGCGTGCTCTTAGAAGCCTGTGGGTGGGAGGGGGGCCCAGGGACCAGCACTGGCCAAGAAAATAAACTCTAACGGGGTGTTGAAAGTCTCAGAATAGAGACAAACCCTGCATTAGTGTGAAATTAAACATAAGTATGAACACAACTGTCCAGGAAGAACCCAATGGCGAGTTCCAAGAGAGCCAAACAGCGCTCAGCATCAGAACACGCTGTGTGGAGGCGCAGGTCAAAAACTGGTTCTCAGGCACCATTTTCCTCCACCTGCAGAGGCCGCTGGTGAGCAGTCAGGGCTCTGAGAAGCCAGCGGAGAGGAAGTTGGTTGAGTTTGGTGGATTGGGACCTTTGGATCTGGCTATAAAACACTATCGAAGCCCTCCTGAGGAAGCCCATGTTGCAGCTTTTGCATGCAGGAGGCCCGAGTTTGCTCCCCAGTACTGCTGAGTGTGGCCCCAAACAACAGAGACATTGGTGAGTGTGTGCATCCTTCCACAGGTTCCAGCCTCTCCACCCTTCACGGACTAGCTTCACCCTCTGACTGACCTCCCCCTACTGACTAGCTTACTTAGAGGACCTGTCAGAATCTGGGTCAGGAACACCAGGAACAACGATGTGTACAGTAGGGCCTGGGCTTCGTCCTTCAATCTGCTGCCCTCTGAGAGCAGCGGCATCACTCTCCTGCACACTGAGCCCAGTGTGCTCACTTCAGTCCTTGCCCAGACACTGATCTTCCCATCACTCTATTCCCACCCTACCCACCCACCCTCCCAGCCAGCCATCAATCCATCATCCACCATCCATCCATAACTGACTCATCCGTCCATCCATCATCCCCATCCATCTATACACTGGCTCATCCATCCATCCATCCATCCATCATCCATCCATCCATCCATTCATCCTTCATCCCCATCCATCCATTATCCCCATCCATTATCCCCATCTATCCATCATCTCCATCCATCCATCATCTCTCATCTATCCATCTGTACACCGACTCATCCATCCATCCTTCATCCCCATCCATCCATCCATACACCTTCTCATCTATCCATCTACCAATCATATACCTACTCATTCATCCACCCATCATCCACCCACCTATTCATCTACCCAACGACCATCCATTCACTCATCCACCCACCTACAGGGGGAAATGTGAGCATTCCCAGTCCCCAACGCCCCCTCATCAAATCATACCAGAAGGAAGGGGCCCCTCCAGACAGCAGGGAGACCTGTGCTGCTCTCCTCAGAGCGTCCAAGATGTCAGCTCTAGCTCACAGGGCCAAGTTACGCAGTGCCACGAGTCACTCCTTTAGGTGGGGCTTTCCCTGAGGGCCATGCTGGCCAATGGGCATCTTACAGAGTCAAGTCTCAGGCCCTATGGCACAGGTCATGAGGAACTGGAAGGGTTCTTCCTCCCTCGCTACACTCTCTCACCACTGTCTTCATATGGGGTGGGGGCTGGAAGTGTTTTGTTGTTGTTGTTCTGTTTTTGCTTTGGAGCCACACCCAGAGGCAATACTCCTGGCTCCTCACTCAGGAATTACTCCTGGCAGTACTCAGGGGCCATATGGGATGCTGGGATCAAACCTGGGTCAGCTGCATGCAAGGCAAATGCCCTCCCAGCTGTACTATCGCTCCGGCCTCTTTTTCTGTTTTTGCTTTGGAGCTATACCCACAGGTGCTCAGGGCTCATTCCTGTCTCTGCACCCAGAAATCACTGCTGGCAGGGTTCAGGGGACCATATGGATGTCAGGGATTGAACCCAACTTGGCTGCATGCATAGTAAACACCCTCCCCATTGCACCTTTGCTCTGGACCCCAGAAGTGCTTCTTATACAAAACTTATTGCCGATTTGTGGGTAGACCTCAACCCGAAGTCTGTCTTTCTCTGGGCTTTGAGTCCCCACACTGAGAGATGGGCAAGAAAAGAACTAAGGTCTCTACATCCTCCTGCCCACAACCTCAGAGCCCCAAAGGGGCAGGAACCCGTGATGGGGCGCGTGGACCTCTACCTGCCCTGTGACGGTGCCTGCCCTTGTTCTTGTAGTTCCTCTAAGAAAGAGGTTCCTGAAACATGACCCAGAACCAACCCGCTCAGCATCTCCTGGGAAATGATTAAATCTGCACATTTCAGGGCCCAGAGAGAGAGCCCAGAGGATAGGAGAACAAGCTTTGCATGCCCCGGAAGCCGGTTGGTTTCAATCCCCAGCAATGCACGATGCACCCCCCAGCACTGCCATGAGGGTCCCCCAAGCCCTGTGTTGGGACTGATCCTAAAAACCACCAGGAGGGCCCCCAAAACAAGAACAACGAAAATGTGGGACTCTCCCCACAAGTCTCTGGTGTGGAGGAGCAATGGTCAGAGCGGAAGTGACCCCACCTGTGACTTCTCTGTCTGTCCCCGGCGTGACCGACACTCTGGAGTCTGTTTCCAGGAGGCCACAGGCAGCAGCACTGGCCCCAGTCAGGCCAGGTCCACTCATGTCCCAGTGACTCCCGAAACCTGGGGAGGGGCACTGCAACCTTGAGGCCCATCTCACAGACAGGGAAGCAGACAGAGAAGCTGCCTGGGCTGTTGCCACAGTAAGGAAGTGGCAGTGCAGGCCATCGTCGTGCCCTGCCCTGGCCAGGTTTTCCAGTAGGTCCAACCACCGGGTCCCTGGAACAGTAGAGGGAGAGAGCTGGGGTCAGTGGAGTGATGGACGGATCCCTGCAACCTGTCTTTTCTCCTTTGAGCATCTGGGTTACCTGCTTGTCTGCGTGTTCTTTCGACTTCCTGGTTCCAGGAAGTCATCTCAGAGGAAGTCATCTCAGAGGATGCCAAGGTGCTGAGACAGCAACCCAGAGTTCCCCTCTCCATGGGAGAGACCCACACCCAGCTCCTCCACTACTGCTCAGAGCTGCGGGTCAAAAAGGAAGAGGCCCAGAGCAAGTCACTGACTCACGCACGACCCCCTAGCAGATCCTGGAGTCCTAGAAGCTGGGCTCTCGGTGCTTTATAAATTGGGAAACTGAGGCCCAGAGTGACTTGTGATCTCAGGGAGGACCTACACGAAGTCTATAGGGGATGCCTTCCACATCCACCCCTCCCCCTGCCCCCCAAATCTCTTTTTCCCAAGGCTCAGCCTTAAAGCCCTTTTCACTCGGAGAGAAGCGCTCAAGTCCTCCTGCGGTTTCGAGACTTCTTTTGCAACAGCACTTGGCATTTTCTCCTAAATTCCTTCCAGCTGTCAGGTAGGAGCGCCCCCTGCCCCCCTGATAAGGATTTCCCCAGTGTGGGAGAGAAACGCTCCGCAGAGGTAACGCACGCCAGCCTCCCTCCCCTGCGCGCGTCCCAAGCATATGGAATATATTGTGGTTGGGGGAAATATATTTTAAGAATTTCTCCTGCATCTTTTCAGATAAATTCCACCAAGGATTACTACAGGTGTCATGAAAAGTGGCCTCTGGCTTTCTGGCCAAGAGGGAGGGGTTGGCTTGGGCGGGCTGATGGGCCCCATAGATGGGCAGCGTGGGGAATTAATGGGTGGGGGCTCCATGGTGGGACAGGGCTCCATGAATGGGGGGGGGGTCTACAGAAGGTACCTCTGTACGGGAGTGAAAAAGGGACCCTGACCATAAACTCTCGAGGGTCCCCAGGTTTGCTTGCTGTGTTCCCTGAACATGTATAAGCAAGGGGCGGGGTTGTACAAGGGTAACGGGAAGTTCCTGGGTGAGGGTGGGAAAGTCCAAGGGGTAGATCTCTAAGGATGAAGTCAACAGTTCATACTGCAAAGTCCGGTGACCAATGCAACCGAACTCACACCTGAGACAGAACAGGATCCAGACCGGGTCCGAAGCTTCGCCCAGCTGGAAGTCTCAGCATTAACGACTCATGGGGAGGGCCATCAGGTGGTGTAGAACATGGCTATCTGAGTTGTAGTACTTCCAGGTGGGGGCTTCTTCCAGGCCAGGGTTGAAGTGACCTCTCCTGCTGAGCGCAGTGCCTGTCCACCATGCAGTGTACTTGGCACGCAGGCACAGCTATGCTGGGGACCTGGCCTTGCACCCACACCGGCTCTCCACCCCAGCTCCAGAGCTATTCCAAGTGTCCCTCCCATGGGCAGATGGAGGGGCAGCACTGGGGGATGGGCCGAGACCCAGATTGGGGCTCCGGTCCCACCTGTCTCCCGCACCCACTCTGTCCCTCCCCAAATCAGGGCTTTGCACTATCCACGTTTCTGGGCCCCAGGCAGTCTCACAGAGCTGGCCATGAGAGGAACTCGCCTCCTGAAAGAATCCCACCGTGCACCCAATTCCAGTGCGCAAGGAATTCCAGGGGTTATTGTGATGGGTCCCCTGATTGGAGTTAAGAATTTCCTAATTGTAGTTGAGTAGTGGGTGGTGGGATTCCCCTAATTGTAGCTGATTGGGTAGGTTGAGGTTTTCCTTCTCTGTGATTGATTGGAACCCATGATTTGGTCAGCCACGGTCCACTGGGTTACCGGCTTCACCATCAGCAGCAGAGCTTGTAAGGGACAACAGCCCATTGTCCAAAGAGATTCCAGTGCCAATGAGAAACTGGCTCCTCTCTGACCACCTTTGGTGTCAAGTGAGTATTAGTATTCTACTTGAATTCCTCGATTTGTCTCTTTACTATATTTCTAAATCACTGTCTTAGTGGTTGCTCTTTAAATTACCTTCTTGCTGGTTACATACTTCTCAGTGTGAAGTATGAGAGCCTCACTAAATGATAACGCTACTGCCTTCCCTTCCTTTGTACTTGATTCTTTGAGTTCTGCTCATTTTGGAATGATTATATATATGTATACATACATACATACATATATATCAATATTTTAAAATGATATTCAGCATTTCTGTACTCCATGCCAAGCACATCTCCTGGGTGACATCATTTAATCTTGGGAACAAAACCAAACCATATGGTGATGCTACAGTTGTCTCCATCTCAGTAGGGAAATAAAGTCTAGAAGTGTAGGAGTGATTTGCCCAAGGATGTCCTGAGTTTCTAGTCCATACAGATGGACTAGAAATCTTATGACCTTAGAATGGAACAAAGCAACAGCATGCCGAGGTAACAGGTAGTAACTCATCTGGTGGGTAAGAGATGAGAAATTCTGAGTCAAGTTCTAGAGCTGGAAGCCTGGAGCTTTTGGCTAAGAATTCCTGGTCTCTTTCTTCTTGAGCCTCATTCAGGTCAAGATTTGGTCAGAGATTGTCCCCTCTGTCACTAGACTGGGGAGAACAGGTCACCAATGTATCTGTCAGAAGCTCCCTTGTGGCCAGACGCTTCTCTCTTAGGCTCTTTCCTCTGAGTACCTCCCATATGCATTCACTGCAAAGATGCTGGATGGACCTAGTACAGGCTCATTAAAAATTCAGCCAAGCACAACTCGCAGAGTTTTCACCTTCTCAGTGAGCCCGAATTAATGGGTCAGTTCAAAATGGCTCAGAGGAAATCAATCCTTTTCCCCTGATCTCTGAGCTCCAGGAGGAGACTTCCTCGGTCTCCTGTTCCTATTTAACCCTTCCCTGTAATCTTGGCAAGAAAGCAAATACAATGACGCACTTAACATTCTTCTTTCTCCTGGGCCAGAGACTCCCTCTGTGTTTGGTCTCCCTAGAGTTCTAGCTAAAACCACTTTCCCCATTCCCCACCAGACGTATCTGCTTTGAATCACTGCCTTCGCATATCCAGGGAGCAGGGATTCCCCTTTAACAAAAGGCAGAACTGAATTGCAAGGCTGATTCAAATCTTGGAGTAATTCCATTCTGACTTGCTCATGTGAATCCAGTGACCGTCAATAAATAGAATGGTGAGGAAGGTGTTGATGGCTTTGACTGCCCCCACTCCCAAGGACTCTTCACACACCCCATCAGCTCCCCGAGATAGATCTGTGCCATTTAACCTGCCTTCAAAATTTGAAAGCACTTTCTACTTTGGCTCCCAAACCATTTTTTCAATTATGATCAAACAGCTCCCACTAATCTCTTTTAAAAGCTCATACGTGACTAAGCCTGGATTCGAACACAAGTTGGTGTCTTGCTGGTACCCATTACAGCCCATCATGGGACTCTAGTGTCTGGGCTCCAGGGAGGTGGATCACTGCTAGGTCAAGCCGCCACCACCACCACCCCTATCCCAGACCATGTATCTCCCACTAGGATGGAGTGAGGAGCAAGAATGAAGGCAATCTGGACCAAAGGATCCCAAAGAGAAGAAGCTGAAATGGTCAGGTGATGTCCTTTTTCCTGGGGTTCACCACTTTCCTACATACAGGCTTTGAGAACATTTTTCTCTGACTCACACATGCCCCCTGCTTTTGCCAAGTGAATGATTCTGCATGTATTTTTAAATACATGCTGCAAAGACCCAAACAGGGAATAATTTAAGCTGAAACAGTCTTCCTTAGGCACATCAGTAAAAGCAAAAGCCATCGGAGACAAAATGGTACCTCTATGCTATCATGTGCTCAGGCTTCTTCTAGTAAGTCATGCCCTTGTTCAGTCACATGACCATTGAGAACAGAAAGGAACGCTGGGAATTGCAGTCTTTCGTTGGATGGCTGGCTTCCTAACAAAATATGGGGAGGGGGAAGGGAAGGAGACAATGAATAACGGGAAACAAATAGGTTCTGTGAAAACTATTCAAATCAGTGACATTGTCACACCTCTGTGGAGTCAGCTGAGTCAGGGATCTGTTCAGGAGATCAAATAAGAAGGTTCTGTCCTTGGAGGCTAGCAGACATCTAATCCAGTGTTTCCCAGTCTTTTCCTAGTTGTGACCCCCCCATTTCTGACCTTCTTTCCTTCCAGGGACCCCTCTGTCCTACCGGTTGATCTCCTAGTAATATGCTTTGTTCCCTATTTCTGAAAATTTCACCTGTGACCCCTTTGGACTTCCTGGGAACCCACAGTGGGGGTGGGGGAATATGGTTGAGAAGTGCGGGTGTGATCCTTACCTCCTCTTGGGCTCGCTGGTGTGGAGGTAGCTGGCATGGCACGCTCATTCCACTCCAGCTGCCATAGCGCCTGTTCTTTGACCATGCTGTGCTCCTCGGCATCCTTGTCCTGTGACTCTGTTTAGTCCGCATGGAAGCCTGTGTTCCAGCTGGCTCCCCTTGTATGATACAGCCTCTACTTAAATGTCACCTCCTCAGAGAAGCCTCCCAGGGTTACGACTCCATAACTCTCCCTGTGATGCTCACAGCCCCAGCCACATCACCAGGTGTTGTCCTAACACACTCCACACTCGCTGAAACCCCTTCAACCCTTTGTCTACCTGTATCGCCTGAGCCTTGGAAGCTGCTTTCCCTGAGCGCCGGGGCTATGCTTCTGCAGGAGCATCTGGTAGGTGTTAGAGCTCGAAAATAGACTCAATCAACAAATCGGAACAGCATGCTGGGGAGTGGGGCGAAGCAGTTCTGGTTCTCAGAGGTGGGGATGATGCTGACTTACGAGGTGCCCCCACTTGACCCTGACAGACTGTTAACTACCTCTCCACACTCCTCCTTCCTTCTCTAGTAACATGCCTCCACACTTGACTGAAGACTTGGCTGAAGACTCCTGACCGAAGATTGCATTTCCCAGCCAACCTTGCAGCTAGGTGTGGAGTGCGATCAAGTCAAAGCTTGCAGGGTTGAGGGGTTTAAACCACCATGGAAGGAGGCGTACCTTCCTTTTCCTACTCTACCCTTCTCAGAAAATCAGGCTTAACAGTCTGGACAACAAGATCAAGATAGCAGTCCAATATGGCAAGATACAAAGTGGTGGAATTTGAAATGGCAGAACACAAGATGGCAGCACTGAGATGGTGGCTTCCAATATGGTGGCACTCAAGGTGGTGGCACCCAAGATGGTGTCATTCAAGATGGCTGCACCCAAGATGGCATCATTCAAGATGGCTGCACCCAAGATGGAGTCATTCAAGATGGCAGCACCCAAGATGGTGTCGTTCAAGATGGTGGCACCAAGATGGCATCATGTAAGATGACTGCACCAAGATGGCAGCACCAAGATGGCAGCATCCAACATGGTGGCAATCAAGGTGTTGGCACCCAAGATGGAGTCATTCAAGATGGCTGCACCCAAGATGGCGCCATTCAAGATCTTGCACCAAAATGGCAGCATCCAACATGGTGGCTCCCAGATGTTGGCACCTATGATGTCAGCCACATGTTGATGATGGTAGAATTGCACCATAGAATAAAGCTGTGTCCTTCACAGTGTTGCCCTACTCTTGGCCACCTGCTTAGATTTTCAATGTCATGATGAGTGAACTTTGTCATATCTCATTCACTGTTCTTGGAGAACAGTGAATGAGAACAGTCACTTGGAGAACAGTCACTTTTGTTAAGGTGACTCCATCTCACCTGAGAGCTCTATATTCCCAATTAAAATATATGTTTTCTCCCATCTCTGGCCATAGCACCAATAACACTTGAACGGGCCTCATTTTGAGGATAGTGTATTCACTTTTCCTCAACCACATTGATCTCAGTGTCTGACAGATGAGTTTCTAGCAAGGTTGATGCTTCCTGGAATTGGAAACTCACAACCGAGCCCCTCACCTTTACTCCAGCTGTGAGTTCCATTTAGGCTTTTAGGTTTCCCCCTTTTCTGCAATAATTCATCTTCTCTGTTTGTGAAAGTCAGGAAATGAAATCTGTGGGTACTTCCTAATTTGAGTGTGTGTGTGTGTGTGTGTGTGTGTGCAAGAGACATGTGTTTCTTTCCAGTGTTCAAGCCCCATCAAAAAAGAAGCATCTACATTTAAACTAGAATGTGAAATCTCTGTGCCTGGGGCTTTGCGGAAGTGGCAAGAAATGATTCTGGCAAAGGTTTTATTCAAGAACCTTTTTCTTTTGGGACGCCGCACTCGGCTTATTCATATTTTGTTCTTTAAAGACCGGGACACACACACATCAATCACATATATTATATGTTTTTTTCCACCCCTGGTTCCTGGAATCCAAAGCAGAACTTTCTTGGCATCACTCTGAATTTGTGAAAAAGTGTGAGCTCCTCTGGTTTCGTTTATTTGGGGCAAAGCAGGACCTGCCGTGGAACTGTTTGCTCCTTCAGGGTGGAGCGGAAATCTTCAGAAAAGGGAGTCTGAAATCTTGGCTGCCTGCACCAATTCTTTAGCACAGGCATCTCACAGGCGCAGCAAGCACCTTGGCCGGACCGAGCTTGACTAGCATGAAGACACGGGGTCTCTCACCCCATACGTCCCTCTTCCTGCTGCCCAGGGCCCAGCATTGTGTGCACTGAGTCCAGGCTTTGCAAAATTAGCCAAAAATATTAAGACCCTTTTTTTTTCTTTCTCTGCATTTTGTTTCCTCCTATCAACCGTGGCCTTAGCATTTTCTGGATCCTTCCAAGGGAAGTTGAACTGGTAATTTGTTTCATTTGGGGTTGGGGGGCACGGTTTTCTGTGGTTTGCCATTATTCTGCAGGATGGGAGTCAGGAGTCACCATTAGCCTGTCCAGAGTGGCCTCTAGGAATACGTCTCCTGCCCGAGCTGTCCTCTGTCCCTTGTCCCCAGAGTAAGGGGGAGTGGAGAGGAAAATATTGCTAGGAGCAAACATATTACTGAAGGAAAGACTGGAACCGTTTTTTTTTTGTTTTTTTTTTTTTTTTTTTTTTTTTGCTTTTTGGGTCACACCTGGCAATGCTCAGGGGTTTCTCCTGGCTCTGCACTCAGGAATTACTCCTGGCGGTGCTCGGGGGACCATATGGGATGCCGGGATCGAACCCTGGCCGGCATGAGCCGGCCGCTGCAAGGCAAACGCCCTACCCGCTGGGCTATCGCCCGCCCCCAAGACTGAACCGTTTTGAGTGACTGGTTTAACATTTAGTTAGAGGAAGAGACAGTTGCTTGGCTCTAGCATATGTAGGAGAAACATAGCAGAACGTCAGACACTAAGTAATTGAAGTGGAGCTAATTGCAATATGCTGTTTTAATAGACTCCGTGCTTTGTCAGGTTTGTTAGCTTTGGAAAAGTTGTTGTGGACTCTTGTTGAGCTAATATTCATTGCTACAGTTAATTGTGCACCTATAGTTTGATTTTCATTTTCCTTTAAAGGGCTGCCTGAATAGGGTACATTTCTGGTCTTATAAACCTGTGGCCTGTGCTTGGTTCCGGGGTGCACATGGCAGCCCTTGAAGAGAACAGGACCATTCTCCACTGTTGTGTTGTGGCCTAGAGTTCTCCTTTCTCAGCAGAGTGGACTCGGCCCCAGGAATTGGTGAGTCAGGAACTGTGGACCCAGTCTGGCCTGCTGCCTATTTTTGTCAATAAAGTTTTATTGGAACACCAACTATGTTCATTTATTTAGGGAGCATCTGGGACTGCTGTTAACACCCACAGCACTGGCAGGGTGGAGGCCAGCAAGTCCTTGAATGATGCTGTTTCGTGAGGCCGGAGCGACAGTACAGTGGGGAGGGCATTTGCCTTGCATGCAGCTGACCTAGGTTTGATCCCCAGCATCCTATATAGTCCCACCAGGAGTGATTCCTGAGTGCAGAGCCAGGAGTAACCTCCCAGGCATCCTAGGTATGAACCCAAAAACCATTAAAGAAATAATAATAATGTTTTGTTCAATGTTGTTTTGGGATAACAGTGGTGGGAAAAGAAACCAACCTAGATCAATGTTGAGCAACATGATAATGTTCAAGGATGGGATCTTAGTAGATACTGTCTTTTTTTTTTTTTTTTTTTTTTGCTTTTTGGGTCACACCCGGCGATGCTCAGGGGTTACTCCTGGCTCTGTGCTTAGGAATTACTCCTGGCGGTGCTCGGGGACCATATGGGATGCCGGGATTGAACCCGGGCCGGCATAAGCCGGCCACATGCAAGGCAAACGCCCTACCCACTGGGCTATCACTCCGCGATACTATCTTAATGAGGTTGAAAGGCATGTAAGCGGAAGCTTGTTGCAACCCAAACCATTGGACATGCACAGCTTCACAAATGGACTCTAGCTCGTTACAGGGGAAGCGGAGCCCTGCTATGTAACGGCGAGTCCTGACCCAGTAGGTTTGCTCAGTGCGCCCTTCACATGGTTGTGGAAGGGACCCTGAGATTCTTTCATGAACTTACGCCCACACCAGGGAACTCCATTTAAACTGCCCTTTCCCACCATGCCTTGGTTATATTTCTTCTCTCCTGTCCAGATACTTCTAAAGGCCCCGAGCGCCCACTGGTCTCTGCGCCCGGCATGCATGGCTCCTCTGTGACATGTTCTGATTCATCTCTCCATAGTCCTCTGCAATCAGGTGTATTCTCTCTTCTCTCTCCCTAGTATCCGGTGCCCCTTGGAAGAGTGTGCGGGAGCTTGACCGTTAACTTCAAAACAGATAGATTTAATCCTGAATTAGACCCATACCCACCAGTAGAGGATTATTTGTAGAAGGCCCATGTTTCAGCAGGGAGTCAAGACTACATTTCCCAGGCTCCTTTGCAAGAGGTTCAGTGCCAAGTGAGTAAATCTCCAATGATGGAATGTGAGGACTGACCAGTACAGCTTCCGGGTCATGCAGGCTTTGCTTCCTTGAAAGGCAGGGTTGTGCCCTCCACTTCCTTGTTACTTGGCTTTGTTAGACCACAGTGGAGGCATCGCCCACTAAGGATGGCAGAGCAGCAAACCCAGAGCAGAGAGCCAGATCTCTCCCCTCCCGCAAGGCCTCTGTAATGTGTGTGTGGAGTCTTATAGAGGAGAAAATTAAGCCTCTGTCTTGTTTTTTTTTTTCTTTCTTTGTTTTAATTTGTGATTTTGGCCACACCCTGAAGTGCTCAAGGCTTGTTCCTGACTTGTGCTCAGGAGTGACCCCTGGCGGCGCTTGGAGGAATATACCTGGTGCCAGGGTGTTGAACCAGTGTGGGGAAGGGAAGACGGCCAGCGCCTTACCTCGGGTCTTGTCTCTCTGGCTTTCACATTTTGCTGGAGCCGATTTTATTTTGATCAGTACAGTAGCAACTGTGCCTCTATCCTGATTAATCAATTACCGTCATCCCAACCAATGTCTATGCTTATCTTTTATTTATTTTTTAACTCTGAAATGAAAAAAAAATAAAAAGAGCAGGAGGTGGTATTGGGGCGCTAAGTTGAACCGTAAACCTTTGGACATTATCAGTAAAACACACCCCACAACCACCCCTGTCCCTGGCCCCGCCCCCACGGAGTAGCCAGAACCACTTTGTTGGGTCCAGACCGGGGACTCAGCGCAGCTGCCTTTGGCACTCGGCAACCAGCGCTGGCACACACGACTCTGGCCGGGCCAGATTACAGGCAAAATAAACAGGGCGGATTGTTTCCATCACAACTTCACGCTCCTCAGGAAGGAAGCTGGAACTTGGATAAGGAGCAGGTTCTCCTCCAGGGGAGTAGAGCAGGGCTGTCTTGGACACTTTTGGGCACAGACTAAGCTGGTTTCTTCCAGCTGGGATTACTGCACATCATGTTTCAGGACAAAGAGGCGAAGGATTCGCTTCAGTGATTCCATTGGCTTCTATGTGGCAGTTCCAGAACTTCCTTGGTACAGGAAGGCTGGGCTATTTGCATGCTATTTGCACGCGTGTCATATGCACTTGGTATGTACTTAGTGTGCTGCAGCACAGGCTTTTCCAACCCAGGGCTCAGCGCATAGCATTCCACCAGCAAGAAATGAATAACAGGGGCTCCAACACCACCCGTTCCTGCCCAGCCCTCCTTTATGGGAAAAGAACAGCTGGCCCTATAAAAATAATTGGAGCTACAATTTATGTTGACTGTGTTTCAACTTCTAAATTCTGCACAGTGCTTGGGGGAGAATGCCAAGAACAGGCTCACCCCTGTTTCCCTGGCGGGACTTTGGGAGAATGGAAATGCCTTTGAAAGAAGCGGGGGTCCTCATTAGCATCTTCAATGTGTTGAACCTTCAGGCTCCATCTTCCTACATGATGAACCCTTTCTTCTGGTTTCCACCCTGTCGAGTGTGGGAGGGATCCCATTTGAGGATGGGGTGGAGTTAGAGCCGGGTAAGGGACGGTCACGTTGTTTGACTGACAGTAGGTGGAAAGTAACATCCATGAAAGCTCCAGAGGAAAGATGGTGTGGCCATCTGGGTGCTCTGAGAGGGGCTACTATTAAGAACAGAGATAGATCTGGGATGCAGGGATAACCCTAAGGGCTTGGGAATGTTTTGTGTACCACACTAGCAGATAGGGAGTGGGGAGGTCAGCAGAAGGAGCAGTTACCAGGACTTGAGGAAAACTTCAGGTGGGGGTGGCCACCAAGAAGGAGATGGGAGTAGCCGCCCAGGAAGGAGCTGGGCTTTTGACTGAAACCACCTCTCGCCCAAGGCCAATGCTGCAGAGTGAACTCTGCGGCCTCCCCCTGCATCTCTCTCCCCCCGTTGGGGGCCTGCTGCTGGGTGCAGGGAGTCGGTTGAGACAGGCCACACAGCCCAACCCCATGGGCAGAGCAGGCTGGAGCAAGCTGGGACCACTCCTTGGTCCTCTCCCGGGGCAATGGAAAATCCTCATCACAAGTAGAAGTGAGCAATGCCCAGATGTTATGAGAACGTCTAGAAATTACTAGCAGAGCCCCTCCTAAATGACCTTATGCTGAGGGTGAAAACCGACTCAGAATGATTCTAGGTAGTGATCCTGAATGCATGTCGCCCGCCCATCACGGTGTGAAGAAAACACTGGCTCAGTATCCTCTAGTCCCCATTCAGCGCTAGCTTGCCAGCAGCCATGCTTCTTGCCCGTGTCCCCAAAAGGGAGGTGAGGTAGAAGAGAGGCGTTCAAGCGGTGAGACTCCCTGGGAAGAAGGTTCTGAGATAGTCTGACATTTATTCCAGGGTCCCCTTAACACCTGGGGAAGGGAGTGAGCAAAACCGACACCTCAGCCCTGGACTAGCTCTCCAGCTCCTGCCATTGCTCCTTCAGTGGCTTGCACAGACAGAGCAGGCGCTGCAGAATGGGCAACTGGAAGCTCAAGAGGTGAGGTGGAGAACAGTCACACAGTGGGGTGTGGGTGAGGTCTCTATCCCCGGGGTTGCAGGCAGAATCTCAGCACCGCACCTCTGCCATCTTTGGGGTGGCAGAAACAGAGGGGTGCAGGTGGGGGTGGGTGGGGCTGCAGAGAATTGTGGAAAGAAAGAGGTTCCAGATAAATCTTAAGATTTATTGAGTAGATGCATTGTTCTGGGCGCTGTCCAAGGTGCTGGGCGGTAGGTGACCCACAGCTACAGCCTGCCCCGTGCATGGGGGGCACATTCCCGGCAGTGGAGGCCCAGGGGCCTAGACCATGGCTGGGCAGGAAGGATCGGCTTGTGAAAGCTGCTTAAACTGCTGCCACGAGTCTGCACAGCCTCAGAGTATCTAAGACACTGGTCTTGGGATTCTAATAGGCTTCTAGTCTGCCTTGTCTCCAGTGTTCGCTACAAATGACCAGCCGACCTGTCCTGATGACCTCCGGTGGGTTTAACAGCCTTCTGACCCCTCTGAAATAGTGCTCTGGAACCATTTTTTTTTATTTTATCTAAAATATTTTTTATTTTATTTTATTTCCCCAAATTTATTACACCACTTTTAGACATACAATTGCAAGATGCTCATGTAGAGTTTTGGTTCTACAGTGCTCCAACCCCCATCCCTCCACCCGAACCCATCTCCCATCACCAATGTCCCCACCTCCCTCCCCCTCCCACACCTCAACTACTTGGCGGGTTCTGTATGTCTTTTCTCTCCTCTTTATCTCTCCCTCCCGCCAAACTTTCCTACACATCGTAGAATGCAGTACATTAAAGGACATAATTGTTTCCACTAGTTTGATGGACCGCGGCTGTAAGTGGCCACGCAACTTAGGGGCCTCATGGTCAGCATCTGGACAGCGAAGGTGGTGGCTAGTGTGGTGGGTGAGTCTCATCCGGCTGCTGCCGGGACCCCCCAGAGGTGATGGGTCCACTCCCAAAACCCATCTGTTCTCCTGGGAGCCCCATGGTCAGCTGAGCCTGGGGAGAGCGGAGTTCCAGCTTCCCCAGCCGCGTTTGAGACTGCATGCTATGGCTGGTCACCCCAGGGCAGCTCCTGGGCCGGGCCACCAGGCTCTACAAAATGGGGGGGGAAGGGCCGACCCCTGACTCCATCTGATGAATTCCCAGTGATTCCCACTTCTGGGAGCTGCCTACCTAGGCTCAAACTTGTTTTGCTTTGTTAATCTGGTCTTGAGGTAGCATCCCAGCATCCGGACAGCGAAGGTGGTGGCTAGTGTGGTGGGCAAGTCTCATCCAGCTGCTTCCGGGAACCCCCAGAGGTGATGGGCCCACTCCCAAAACCCATCTGTCCTCCTGGGAGCCCCATGGTCAGCTGAGCCTGGGGAGAGCAGAGTTCCAGCTTCCCCAGTCGCGTTTGAGATTGCATGCTATGGCTGGTCTGGAACCATTTTTAAGGAGTTTTGCAAGAAAAGGGCACATCCTGTGTATTCCACAAAATACCTTTGCAGAGAGAAACTGTATTGTGAGGGAAAAACTATATTGTGAGAGAGAAAATATATTGTGAGGGAGAAACTATATTGTGAAGAAAACTATATTATGAGAGATCAATAATACTGTGAGAGATCAACTGTATTGAGAGATCAACTATGCTTGAGAGACCAACTATACTGAGAGAGATCAAATATACTATGAGAGATAAATTACACTGTGATAGATCAACTACACTGTGAGAGATCAATTACACTGGGAGAGATCAACTATACTGTGAGAGACCAATTATGCTATGAGAGATCAATTATACTGGGAGAGATCAACTGTGGGAGAGATCAGCTACTGTGAGAGATGGGCTATATTGTGAGAGAGATCAACTATACTGTGAGAAATTAGCTTTACCATGGGAGATCAACTATACTGTGAGAGATCAGCTATAGAGTGATGTTGCAGGACTCCTCTAAGGGCCTCTGCATCTGCTCTGAATTGCCGCCTTCAAATCACTTCGTAGATAAGGGGGTAGTCTAAATGTGGCAGTTTATTTGACCATGTATTCTGTACTAGCTGGTATAAATATTCTCTCATGATACCACAATCATCGTGGGACAAACTAGATCTTACCAGCATATTTGCCTGGCCACGTTGGATCCCTAAATAATTAGACCAGAGAGAAATGTTGTTTGCCTCCAAGCAAGCAAGCATGGCTCCCTGATAACACAAAGGCAATTAAAATACAAAACTACCGTGAAGTAGACGAGACTTGTGAAGTCTTGGAGAAATATTTAACTGGTACTAGTATTAGACTTTGGTACAGAGACAAGCCATCCTGGAAACCCCCTCTTTACCCTATAAAGGCTTTTCCAGGTAGATCTTGGCTCAAGACATTAGCATATAAAAGGGCCTAGGTGAGGTGCTGGGAGAAATTATCTGAGGGCATTTGACCCTCCCTGCTTCCCATAATAGTGGGAGGGAGGTCTGAGTTGCAGGGGTATAAAACTAGCCTGCTTCCTCTCTCACTCTCTCTTTTGGGGCTCTCTCTTTGTGAGCTCGCACCCTTCTTGGGAGTCTTGTCTTTGTCTCCTCTTTACAGGGCCTTTACATGTGGTGGCCGCCATTTTGGCCTACATGTGGCTGGGGTTCTAGCCAGGACTCCTAAGCACCGGGTTTTTCCTTTTGCTGATTTGTATGCCTGAACCTGTGATAAGTAAAGCCTTTTAAAACTGCATCAGATTCCTGAGTCTTCATCCATTCCCTGCCGGCTTCAGAGGTAAAGGGAACTCGCTTCCTGGCACTGGGACCCCGCGGCGTCTCCGAAAGAATGAGAGATCAATTATACTGTGAGAGAGAAACGATATTGTGAGAGAGAAATGATATTGTGAGAGAGAAATGATATTGTGAGAGAGAAACGATATTGTGAGAGAAAAACTATACCATGAGAGATCAACTATACTGGGAGAGATCAACTATACCGGGAGAGATCAACTATACCAGGAGAGATCAACTATACCATGAGAGATCAAATATACTGGGAAAGATCAGCTATACCAGGAGAGATCAACTATGCCAGGAGAGATTAACTGTACTGGGAGAGATCAACTATAACAGGAGAGATCAACTATACCAGGAGAGATCAACTATACCATGAGAGATCAAATATACTGGGAAAGATCAGCTATACCAGGAGAGATCAACTATGCCAGGAGAGATTAACTATACTGGGAGAGATCAACTATACCATGAGAGATCAAATATACTGGGAAAGATCAGCTATACCAGGAGAGATCAACTATGCCAGGAGAGATTAACTGTACTGGGAGAGATCAACTATACCATGAGAGATCAACTATACCAGGAGAGATCAACTATACCATGAGAGATCAAATATACTGGGAAAGATCAGCTATACCAGGAGAGGTCAACTATGCCAGGAGAGATTAACTGTACTGGGAGAGATCAACTATACCATGAGAGATCAACTATACCAGGAGAGATCAAATATACTGGGAAAGATCAGCTATACCAGGAGAGGTCAACTATGCCAGGAGAGATTAACTATACTGGGAGAGATCAACTATACCATGAGAGATCAACTATACCAGGAGAGATCAACTATACTGGTAAAGATCAGCTATACCAGGAGAGGTCAACTATGCCAGGAGAGATTAACTATACTGGGAGAGATCAACTATACCATGAGAGATCAAATATACTGGGAAAGATCAGCTATACCAGGAGAGATCAACTATGCCAGGAGAGATTAACTGTACTGGGAGAGATCAACTATACCATGAGAGATCAACTATACCAGGAGAGATCAACTATACCATGAGAGATCAAATATACTGGGAAAGATCAGCTATACCAGGAGAGGTCAACTATGCCAGGAGAGATCAACTATACTGGGAGAGATCAACTATACCAGGAGAGATCAACTATTCCATGTGCTTCTGGGTCCTTGCCCTCTGGTTCCAGCTCAAATGGTGCCTGTTGTGTGGTTCCTTCCTCTTCCTGTACCATGTCTTTGCTCCCATGATCCTTTAGCCCCCTAGCTGACACAGTTGATTTGGGAGGAAGCCCTCCACTTACTCCTGCTGCACTGGTCAGGCCATGGCCTGCCACAGTCCCAAGAGATCAGTAAAGAGGCTGCAGGTACACTGAGGGTCCCAGAGCTGCTGTGAAGAACCCAGGGAGACCCAGACCTGGGCTTGCACCCCATCAGATGAGAGAAAGAGCAGAGCAGAGAGTGCCGACCCCAGGTTGCTTCCCAAGTCCCATCTGTCCAACTGAGGAAAGTGAGTGTCTGAGATGGAACTTGGGCCTGGTCCCTTGTTGCCAGCATCTAGACTCCACGGTCCTGCAGGGTCAGAGCATTTGTGTGGGTGACCCCAGAGGGCCAGAGAAGGGGCCAGGAAAATCAGCTCAGAGACATACCCCCCAATCCTGACCCCACCCTGGGGGCTAGGGCTGGGGTCGGACTAACCAAATATACAAAGCCCAGTCTTTGTTTGTCCGCCTTATCACCGGACCTTCTCCCCTGCACAGCTGCGTCCCATCAGATGGGCGGGGGCAGGAGGGCACCTCGGACCCGAGACCCTGTGCTGGCCTTTGAGTCATGGGAGATGAATCCAGCTTAGGATGCATCAGGGAAAGTGAAGGGGTGGGTTTTGCAGGCTGCCCCCCACACCTCCTCCATGACAGCCCAAGAATGTGGGTCTGTGATCTGCAGGATAATCACTGGGGACTCCAGCCAAGCTCCCCCTCCAGCCTGAGCTCTGGTTCCTGGAATCGGGAACAGTTAGGAGAAATGTTTGGCCCACACCCCCACCCATGCAGTCTGCTTGGGAGGGCTCGGCCCCATCAACCCTGGTTTCACCATCGAAGTCTGAAGTTGTTTTTTTTTTGGGGGCTGGAGTGATAGTTCAGTGGGGAGGGTGTTTGCCTTGCACGTGCCGAGGTTGACCGAGGTTCAATCCCCGGCATCCCATAGGGTCCCCAAGCACTGCCAGGAGTAATTCCTGAGCGCAGAGCCAGGAGTAACTCCTGAGCATCGTTGGGTGTGACCCAAAAGGCAGCAAAGCAACCAACCAACCAACCAACCAACCAACCAACCAACCAACCAACCAACCAACCAACCAACCAGCCGTCAAACACACATTTTCATCCAAGTGTCTGGCTGAGGCGGGCTCACTCTGCCTCTGAGACCTACACTGGGATACCCAGGGAGGAAATGGCAGAGACCACCAACTCCTGCAATGCTGAACGGGAAACTGATGAGAGGCTGAGCTGGTGAGCTCCAGGGATGATGCGCCAGCCCCCAACTGAGACCTTTGCTGCAGGCTAGTCCCAAGGACTGGGATGGGGGCAGAGATCATTGAGCTGGCCTGGGGGAGGTGGCGACCCTCCTGCCTACAGGCCCTCAAAATGCAGACATGGGTGTGTGGGTACTGTGTACACGCAGGTGAGGTTTCTGCAGTTCTAAGTCAGAGATCTCACGAGGTTCTAACTTGAGAGAGAGAGAGAGAGAGAGAGAGAGAGAGAGAGAGAATAGTCTTAGGCTTTTAGAAAGGCCTGACCTTCCTTCACGACCCCTAGGGTCTTCAGTGACCCACCCCCACCTCCGGATGGTGGGAAAGCAGGTCCAGGGATCCAGATTCCCGAGGAGGCCCCAGCCTGGCTGACGCTCACTTCAGGAGGGGGTGGCCTCCTTCCTGGCTGCAGACGGCCAGCAGGGTGGGGCTGGGGGCTGGAGGTGGAAAGTATACAGATAAATGCTAATCTCTCATGTAAACAGTTCTCAGGGCGGGATGCTCCCCCCTGGGCCCTCATGGGGAGCAGGAGATAGCTCAGAGGCCAAGGCTGGCCCAGCAGAGGGTGGGAGATTGGGGAGAGCTCAGGAAGAATCAAGGGCCAGGGAAGCTCATTAGTCACAGACTGACAGGCCTGGGAATGGCCCCACTGAGGGACGGGGGCACCTCGTGACTGGGAGCAGGGGTGGGTCAGAGGGGACAGGGGCCCCCACAGGCAGTGTTCAAGGAGATGAGCCAGCCTTGAACTGGGGGGTAAACTGAGTCAGGAGACTTGAGCCTGCCCTTGGCTGGTGGTCTCACTGGACCTTGGTTTCCCCCTCTTTGAAATGGGGCTGTCACCCCTGCTACACACACAACTGGGGCTCCACCCTCGGCCTCCCGAAAACTTCAACATCTTGTGTCTGAGAGTGCTCGGTCCCTCTCTTCCTCCCTCTCTCTCCTCCCTCTCTCTCCTCCCTCTCTCTCTCCTCCCTCTCTCTTCTTTCACTCCTCACTTCCCTCTCTCTCCCTTTTTTCTCCTCCATCTCTCCCTCTCCCCTCTTCCTCCTCCTCTCTGTGCTGTCTCCCTCAATCGTGTTTTTTAAGTCACAGCTGATAGTCACCTTCGGTCCAAGCTCATTGCTGATAATTGAAGAAAATACCATTTTCCACGAACAGATTCAGGAAAAGTCAGTCCACAGGCTCTCCTGGGTCACATGACACCCTCAAGGCCTCTCGGGAGGGAGGAGCTGTGATTGGCTGAGCCTCTTTCTGGCACGGTGAGCACCTTAGCCTCCTGGACCAGAACTGAGGGGAAGGGCCGTTCCCAGGAGGAAGACGTGCGCCTTTTCCTTTTATCAGGCAAAGGTGCATGGAGCAGTGATGTGACCTTTCACACAGGGACTCTGGGCTGCGCACCGCGATGAGGGGTCAGTCTCTGCCTGTGATGTCGGCATGTGGCCAGTTAGGCAGTTCTGCTTCTGTTTCGGAGAGGACAAATCTGAGACACAAAGAGTATTTTTTGGTTTGTTTTTTGGGGATTCCTGACTCTATACTCAGGGATCATTCCTGGTGCACCATACGGAATGCCCGGGATCAAATCCAGGATGAAATCAGGGTCTGGGGCATGCAAGGGAGGCCATACCTGCTGGACTGTCCCCTCTGGCCCCCTCACTCAAATATCTAGTTGCTTTTTTTTTTTGGGTCACACCCAGCAATGCTCAGGGGTTACTCCTGGCTCTGCACCAGGCATTACTCTTGGCAGGGCTCAGGGACCGCGTGGGATGTCAGGGGATTGAACCTGGGTCAGCTGCGTGTAAGGCAAATGCCCTCCCGCTGTCCTATCACTTCGGTCCCTCAAACAATCTTAAAACCACACCTGCCTGGGTCCCATAGCAGTCCCGAGGGGCTGTGCTTGCTAGTCCCAGAACTTAAAATCCCTGCTTTGTCCTGGGATGCTACAAAGTTCTCACTTTAAAAAAAGGAAATCATGGGGCCAGGAAGGGGGTGGTGGAAACTCCCAAAAAATAAAAGAAAAAGAAAACTCTCCCACAACAAAACCTCACAAGAACCCATCATGAGGTAGTTAACATTCTTTACTTGGGGTTTGGGCTACACCCCACCTGTGCTCAGGGCTTGCTCCTGGCCCTGCACTCAGGATTACTCCTGGCAGGGCTTGGGGACCAAAGGGTTCCCGGATCCAGCCCCTGAACTGACATTCTTCCACGGGTCCTGCTCCATGGACTCCCCTCAGTCCCAGCCATGAAGAGGCGCTGCTCTTGTGTCTCCCCAGCGGTGTCCCAGAGCTCAGGAGGATGGAAACGGGGCCACTACAGGAAAAGCCTCATGTTCCTTCTTTGATTTGCATCATCAGCTCATCCAGACCCCAGAGTGGTCCCCGTGTGGCCTGCGCCAGCTCCTGGCACGGTCTGCCGTTGCCGTGGACTCCTGCCTCATGAGTCTATTTTAAAGACTTGCATTGCAAATTAACATTAACAACTTTGTTTAAAAAAAATTGAGTAGAAGCCCACTAGGTTCAATAAGTGCAAGCAGTAACACAGATGGTCCGATTTGCACCTAATAGCTCAGTAAAACGGTCATGACTTTAGCAACACCATTACGAGATATATGCTGTAATAAGCAATAGAATGTCAATTAATTAGTGCCTGCTAGGGGTAGCAGGCATGGGCGTGGGTAGGAAATTAGGGTCTTTGGTGGCAGTAAGGGCACATTGGTGGTGGAACCGGTGTTGAAATATTAAATACCTGAAACAACTGTACTGTGAACAACTTTGTAAATCACGGTGTTTAAATAAAGTAAAAAAAAGTGCTGTTTCTGCACCTTTGGCTGCTTATGGAGGGCCAGTGCCCACCAGTGCCAGGGCCCTAAGTCTCCAGCTGGAGCCGCATGCTCTGACCGTCCCATCTCCTCTGCCACCCGCCTGACTGGTCAGTCATGAGCCATCACGTCACTCCGATTTGTCCATGGTGGCCTGCCCAGGGGACAGCAGTCTATAGACTCAGGGTCTCTCAGGGTCTCCTGGGCACCTCGTCAGCATGTGTCTAAAGGGCCCCGAGGCCAGTCTCCAGGCTCACCTGTGACGTTCAGTAAGGTGAGGCCCATCTTCCCCAGGATGCCCCAACGCTGAGGCCTCCCTCAATGCCGCCTCTGGGGGGCACATGCTACGGCTGGACCAAGCCCCTCTTGAGCACCATGGGGGCGATTTAGTCATGACCACCCCAGTGAAGGGCCAGATCAGGAGTCAGGAAAGCCAACCCCATCTGCCGACCCTGCAGCACCCCAGCTGGCCGGCGGGACGTCCCTCACCTCTTGTGGCCGTTCCCCGGCATAGTCCATGGGCTGGAGGACACCCGCTCCCACCTCCCACCGCTGGCCTTCTGGGGCCGGCTGGCTTGCCCGGCCATTAACCAGCGAAGCCCCAGCAGCCATAAAATTAATTTCCTTCCTAATATATACAAGACTTTCTCGAGGAGAATTATGGGCCGATTTGATCAAAGTGTCTGAGTGCCGTGCTTATACTATCAGTTTCAGCCCCTTAATGCCCTCCTGTCAAAACAAAGTCCTCAAGAAAGGCTTTGAGGGGGGTCACGTGGGCATAATGGCTTTCCCGAAGAGCACCCTAAGTACTTGGTAACATATACACAGCCGACTATTAGCCCGGCTGGTGTAATTGTCGTTATATTCTAATGTAAACATGCGTATATTAGCGGGCACTCCAGCCCCCCCCCCCCCCCACCCCGCAGACAAGGCCGGACGGGGCAGTGGGCGGGGGAGGGAAGACGCTTCAGTGGGAAGATCAGCAGTGGTGGGGCGTGGGGAGGAGGAGGGGGGTGGGACTGGAGGGAGACAGCCAGGCCCCCCAGGACCACTCTGGCTTTGGTTACCTGGATTCTGGCCCCCCCCACCACCTCTGGCCCCAGGAACTTCCCCCACTTAGATATGGCTTTGCCGCCTGAGACCGCCTCTGTAGCTTGACGTGAGAGGAAGGAGCCCATTTCCTGGATGAGGAAGTAGAGGCCAGAGGTGGGCAGGGAGAGCTGTTTGCACAGACTCCTTCAGGACGGGCCGTGCAGGGCCGATTACTAGGGTGCTCATGGGCACCGAGGGGTGGTCCCAAGGTCAAGCAGGGCCTCCTTGGCCTCCCCAAAGGGGCGTCCCCAAGGGGCAGAGGACCTGGAAGAAGTTCTCAGAAACAGGTGGGAACTATTCCTGCAGTTTTGGGGCGGAGTTTTATCTGTCAGCCCCCACACCCCGGGAAGCCTGGCAAGGAGGCACCCACGGGAAGCCAGGAGGCAAGTGGGCCTGGATTTGGGGTGCAGCTCTGCAGAGCACAGATAGGGAGAGAAAAGGGAACCTGGAGAGTCTCCACTCAGGGGTTCAAAGCCACAGAGGGTGGGAACTGTCACCACCAGCCTCATCCCGCCCCAGGGTGAGTGACAGGGTGGGGGAGGGGAGGGGTCACGGGTCCTTCTCCAAAGCTGGGCCAAGGGGCTTGGCACCCGGCTGGACGTTTGGGTAAGTTTCGGGCTCAGGATTCATTTTCAGAATCCACCAGCATGGGATGCTCAGGCTTTGGGGTGGGAAAGAGCATGTTTTGGCCGAGTGGGTGTAGATAAGAGCCCAGGTTCCAGGAGGCTGGGTAATCATAGCACGCGGAGCCCTTGCCACCAGCGGAGCGCCTGGCCCCCTTCACGCTGACAGGCTCACCCCAGGGTGCCTCCGGGTCTCTGTCCTCCTGTCATTTACTGGGGAAGCTTCACAGCAGGTACCCCAGGCGGGCTGCCTGGGGGTCAGGTGTGTGCCCCCAGCCCTGTGCAGCGGCTTCTGCATTGCGTCCTGGAGCCCACCCAGGAGAGTCACGCCGCCTGCACACGCTACAGGCAGGCTTTGCAGCAGAGAGGCAGTGTTGCTCAGTGGTCAGGGAAGACGGCGTTCCCCGCCTCCTTCCCCTCCTTCATACCCCAACTCTGGTGGAGGATTGCATGATCACTCGGTGCCTCAGTTTCCCCATTTGTAAACAAGAGAGAAGGATGGCATCTGACTCCACAGGTTCTGGGAAAGATCAAATCAAGGGCTTTGGAGAGAGCCTGCCTGCACGTCATCTCAGAGAACATTCTCTTCTCAAACTGAACACAGAGGCCAAGGTCACCGGGCCAGAAAGTGGCAGCGCTGCAGCTCACAGTCCTGTCTGCAGGCGGGGCCGCCTTGCTGGTTTACACAGACTTGCAGCGACCAGTGCAAATGCTTCTACAGTCGCTTCTGGTGAGACCACGTAGGTGTATGGCCAAGGTCTCTCTCTCTCTCTCTCTCTCTCTCTCTCTCTCTCTTTCTCTCTCTCTCTCTCTCTCTCTCTCCCCCCACACACACACACAGAGCAGAGCTCGTGTGCCGAGGGTCCTGTAGGCCGGTGGGAGCTATCTGGCGGACAGTTGCCTCGTGGGGTGCCCTTCAAGCCCCTCTTTCTAACCATAGTCCCTGCATCTTTGAGCCATACCAACAGGCAGTCCCTGTTCCCCAGGGCTGAGCTGCCCCCAGACCCCAAAGAGAAAGTGCTGGTGACTCTGCCTGTAACCGGAGCCCCGACCTCTGCCATCTGTGGCAGTCACCATGCAGTCACCCAGCTCTGGGCAACGAGGACTTGCTTCCCAAATGTGTGCCCTCTCTGGCCTGGGTGGTGGCTGAGTCTCTGACTGGTGCCCAGGGCTCCGGGCAAGGCTGGGTCCCAGCTTCTGGGATGTCTGGGTGATTCCTGGTGGGCAGGAGCGCTGGGCCAGGTCAGAAGCGGTTGTGTCTCTGGGCACTGCCACCGGCATTCACGTGGCCTCCTGCCCCCATTTCGGGCAAATTCCTCAGCTGGTGATAAGCGTGGCTCCATGCTGAGTTTTCCCACCGTGCTGACAGTTTTAAACCAATAGATTTATTAACTTTCAAGTCATAGACGCATTTACAGCAGACCTGCTTGTCTTATCTGCAGAGATGAGGCACTCCTCTCTGGGGGTCAGGGGTGCAGACGCATACGAGGGAGTCAGGGCTCCGACTCAGCCGGCCGAGATGGGAGACAGGACCACTTGCCCCGCTGGGCACCACCCTCCCTGCTGCCCAGTGCTGGTCTGCTTCACCTGCCTTCTGGCACATTCTACAGGTGCCCCACATTCTTTTCTTCTCCAGTGGGTTGCCGTCAGTTTTTCCCGTGTGCACCCCCAAACCCTGAGGGGGACCCTGTCAGGAACAGAGCCAGTGTGGGCCACCAGCACCACCCAGGTCACCAAGCAGTTCTGTGTACTCTGCTTATGGCTTTACCTGGGGATCCCCAGAAAAGGTGGATGGCTGGGCTGGCGCTGGGCAGGAGATTTGGATTCTGTGGGACCCAGAGTTTCTTTACTTAGCAATCCTGGAAGACAAAATGATTTGTCCCTCATTTTATCAAGAGCCACCTTGGCAAAACCCAGGACCCTGTGGAAACAGCCCGAGCCCAACCCAGGGTGGAGAAAGAGCCTGTGAGGGTGGGAGGCCTCTGACCCCTCAAATCCATGATCCCCATCATCAGGGGTTGCATTACACCCCCAAGGGTGACATCACTCACCCAAGGTCAGAGGTTTGCCAATGGTTTGCTCATGCGAGTAGGATTCGAATCCAGGAACGACAGCCAAGATTTTGTTCTGGTCGTTGTTGCTCCTGTTGTGTCGGGGGACATTAGGACTACCTACAGTAGGCAAACCAAGCCTTGCCTCTCCCCCTCAGTGCTCCACATGTTGTTGTTCGCCTTCATTTTAGCCATGCGTTCATATCTGCATTCCACTCTGGTTTGGCATATGGGAGCCACGCTGCATTGGTATTGGTGTCCTTAAGGACATGGCACATTCGCATATCCAGACAGGCTCTGATGGGACAGTGCCAGGGGCTGTGTCAACCCAGAGTATGTGAATATTTTTTAGGGGGAGGTTCAGACAGGTATGAAGTCCTGGAAGGCTGTCTGGAGGAGGTGACATTGAAGTCGAGGTCTGGAGGTGACCAGTCCAGTAGAATGGAAGTGATCCTGTGGGTAGCACAGAAAGGGCACAGCATAGCAAAGGCCCATCAGCAAGAGAATGGACATTCAAATAGCGATAGTGGCCACTTCTGGGATCCAAGGGGTGAAGAGAGGGAGCAGGTGAGGCTGTCCCGGGAATGGGACTGGACGACTGATGACAAACAGAGCCAAGGAGGTGGGTCTGCAGCCGTATCTCTGCGGACTTGCATTCGGGCCTGTCCTGATACAGGCAGATACAAGCTGTCTTCTCACTGAGAGTGTTTTGATTTCAAGGAATTGGCTGACGCTATCAGAGTAGATGGAAAATTCCGTAGTTGGAGGCCAGGCTGAAACCTCTCAGGCTGAAGTTGATGCCACATTCATGAGACTTATTTCTTTGTTCATTTTCTTTGAAAGGGAACCACCATATTGAACCTTGGGGCCTTCAACCAATAGGGTGAGTCCCCATATTACAGAGGGATTTTCCTTGAGGATGGAGAGAACTTACAGGATATCTCCAGGGCAACAAGATTCAGGTGTGGGGGATACAGTCCAGGATTGTTGACTAATCACTCATTGCCCATTCCTGTGGGTGGAAAAGGGGAAATTAGGGAATTGACTATCAGGATTTTCTGAGAGATATAAGGCAAAAAGAGTGGGTTGGGTGGATGGATGGGTGGATGGGTGGATGGATGGATGGATGGACGGATGGAAGGACGGACGGACGGATGGATGGATGGATGGATGGACGGACGGACGCACCAACGGACGGACCGATGGACAGATGGATGGACAGATGGATGGATGGGTGGGTGGGTGGGTGGATGCTTTGGTGGGTGGGTTGGTGGATGGATGGGTGGATAGATGTATGGATGGATGGACAAACCAAAGGACCAACAGATGGGTGGATAGGAAGATGGATGGATGGATGGATGGATGGATGGATAGGCTGATGGACAGATGAACACTTAAGGAAGGCTAGATAAAAGGATGTATAGCTTGGAGGGTGGATGGCAGATAAATGGATATGTGGATGGATGAATGATTGGGTGGATGGATGTATGGACAGATGGATGGATGGACTGATAGAGAGATGAGCAGATGATGGGTGGAAGAAAGAAAGATAAGGATGAACAGATGGGAAGATGGATGGGAGAATGGATGGACTGTGGATGGTTGAATGGATGGCTAGACAGATGAACAGATGAATGGAAGGAAAGAAGGACAGGCAGAAGGATCACTAGGCAGATGGGGAAATAAATGGATAGCAGATACATAGACGGATCCATGAATAGACAGGCGCATGGATGAATGCACAGGCAGAACGGGCAGGTAGACGGAAAAGGCTGGATGGACGGCAGACAGATGTGTGGAGGGCTAGGAGGATGAAAAGAAGATGCCTCAGGCCTAATTCTCATGTCTTTATGCGCTCTGCCAAAGCTCAGGCAGACACGCTTAGAAGAACCCCATCCTTGGTGATTCTGGAGTCAATTATCAGGGCTATTTTGTTCTCACTTGGAGGGAGGCAGCCAGGAAGAGCTTCTGGACCTTGTGGGTTCAGTTCTTGGTTCTCTTCAGAAGAAGGAGATGGCCCACGGTTAGTTACTGACCTTGCCTGGGATAAGGCAATGCCAGCTCTAGGCTGGAAGCAGCTGAGTTTGGACAACTGTGTACGCATGGCAACAATGCTATGCATGTGTGCTGAGTTTGGACACTGTGTATGTGTGGCGACAATGCCACATGTGTGTGCTGAGTTTGGACACTGTGTATGCATGGCGACAATGCCACATGTGTGTGCTGAGTTTGGACACTGTGCGCATGGTGACAATGCCACACATGTGTGCTGAGTTTGGACACTGTGTATGCATGGCGACAATGCCACACGTGTGTGCTGAATCTGGACACTGTGTACGCATGGCGACAATGCCACACGTGTGTGCTGAGTCTGGACACTGTGTACGCATGGCGACAATGCCACACATGTGTGCTGAGTCTGGACACTATACGCACTGTGTACGTATTTGATATTCCAAATACCAATAACAATTATAGACCTTATTCCCATGAGGTCTTTATGAAGGAATGGTTTGAGGAATGGCTTGAGGCTCTTTATGTTCCTGGAGCAAGCAGATGCCCTTGGACTACACTAGCATGTGACAGGACATATGGAGATGTTACTGGTGTCTGCTCGTGCAAATAGATGAATAACGGGAAGACAGTGATACAAGTAATACAAGTGACAAGTACGCATGGCAATAATGCCATGCATGTGTGCTGAGTTAGGATGCTGTGTACATATGGCGACAATGCCACACATGTGTGCTGAGTTTGGACACTGTGTATGCATGGTGACAATGCCCAGACGTATGCTGGGCAGCACTAGCCAGGAACACGGACCTCTCAGATCTGAGCTCCCGGCACATATGCTGGGCAGCACTAGCCAGGAACACGGACCTCTCAGATCTGAGCTCCCGGCACGCATGTCTCCATGTGCTTCCCTTTGGGCCAGCATTCCAGCCTCTCCATCCCAAAACACAAAACAAATCGTCTGACTTCTCCCATTGAGAGAGCTGACAACCACAGCGGGGGCCTGTGAGGGGTCTGAAAACACCAGGGAAGACATAACTTACAATTCCTGAGAGACGCGGCTTCAGGTCAGTAATCAATACCCACTGTGTGAGCGTGAGGAAACGGCTCCCAGCAGACACCCGACGCTGCGTCTATTTATTAAAAATGTGTTCCCCATTACCACGATGCTACAAACAGAACAACGCTGTCGGCACTTCAACGGGGCTCCCCACTCCGAAACAGCGGCGTGATGTACGGGCTTCCTGCCTCCCTCTAGCTTCTTTGTTTGGGGGCTCTTTGTTCTGTGCCCGGTAGGTAAGAGTGGCAGAGGTAGCAGGCGCCCCCCCACCAGCTGTGGAGCTCAGAGCAAGTGGGCGTCTTCCTGGTCCGGCATGGTAGGGAGAGACACCGTGTTGGCTGGCAAACATCATCCCTATTTCTCTGGCACCCAGGAAGTCACAGACTTATTAATTGATCCCAAGGTTGAGTCCAAAGATGCTGCTTGGCGTGAAGGCTAAAAGCCCAAGGGGCATAATCCCCCCAGTGTGCTCCCTGGGGATCACTATGACCCCATCCCCAGCCCCTTCTCCCAAGTGTGAATGTAACCTGTGACTTGCTTCTGGTCCCTAGAATCTAGCCAAGATAACAGGGTGTTTGCAGATGGCCCTGCACTCAGGAATTACTCCTGGTGGTGCTGGGGGAACCATATGGGATGCTGGGGATCCAACCGGGTCAGCAGTGTGCAAGGCAAATGCCCTCCCCACTGTGCTATTGCTCTAGCTCATCTGATAAATTCTTGAATAATTCTGAGGACCCGCAAAGTCAGTAATTATTAAAATTATTGAAGAATTATTAGAAACATTATTCCGTCTTCTCCCTCATCTAGTAGCTGGCACAGAGCAGGTGCTCAGTAAAGGCTCCAGGGGCAGTTTCCATTCTGGGAAGCTTGATCAAGCCCCCCTCGGATTGATCTCTCTGAGCCTCTGTTGTGACAGAGTCCCTGATCAGGGATGCTGTCTCGCTTGCCAAGGCATCGAAAATCAGATGGGCTGGACATGTAATGTGATTTGGAGATGACTGCTAGATTAGAGCTGTTACAGACTGGATCCCACGGGATGTCAAAAAGATCATGTGGCCACCCACCTACAAGATGGTCAGACTTCTTTGTCAAGACCCTGAAGGAACAATTTGAAGCTCTTCATATTCCTGAATCAACCAGATGCCATTGGGCTACATTGGCACGTGTTAGGGTCCAATGGAAATGTTACTGGCGCCCGCCGAGCAAATCAATGAATAACGGGATTCAAGTGATCAAGTGAGCCTCTGTTGTCTCAGGAAGAGCCAACATGAATATGTTATGCGAGGGGGCACATCCAGTAAAACAGAATCACACAATCTGCCTTCCATGGTTTCTCTGGTGCCGTGTGGGCAAGCCAGTGTCTGGACAATCCTATTGTCTGTCTTTGGACAGAGCGGGCGGGTCTCCTCTGCTCTCACACGCTCTTCATCCATGGAAAATGCCCACCTGGGTTCATGAATGGAGTGAGGGCTGTCTGCGTGTGCCCTGCCCTCAGCCCCTGCGGCCAGCCTCCTCCCAAGCAGCCAAGCCCGGAGTTTCAGCAGGGCCTGTGGCCATTCAGAACACAAACGCCAGCTTCCATCTCTCTTGCACAGAGACCAACCCCATGACGAGGCTCTGTCTCCCATGCAGAAAGACTCTGTGGAACTTGGAAGAAACATCCCTCAGGGGTGGGGTGGGCGGATAGAACAGGAACTGGGTGCTGGGACACCGAGTTGAACTTGAATGTCAAGTAAGCCATCTACAAAGAAAAAACTAACATCCATGTAGGCCAGATGTATTTCTATAGCTCTCAAACAGGTTTAAATTATTGACTTGAAATTCACATTTCACTCAAAGGGATATTCTGTAGTTCTATTTGCTAAATAGGGCCAAGGAAAGAAGTAATGCTTGCTTGCTTCCCCCTTTCCCCCTACACAGTGGCTTGCAGTATGATAGCTGGAGCTTCGCAGCCATCCTGGGCCATGAGGGACTGCTGGAGCTCCCAGCTATCATACCGTCACCACACTGGAGGGATGGTGGAACGCTGACGTAGAGGAGACAGAGGGCAGGCCAGCCCTTTACGGACCATCTCTAGGCTTATTTTACACGAAGGGAAAACACAGCTCTTTTTCTGAGGCTACGTTACTTGGGATTTGTTTCACATAGCAGTACCTAATCCAAATTGCTGCGTGAATCTAACCAGCACCCCCCAGTAAAAAGGGAGCTGTCCAAGCCTTGTTCCTGTTTGCTATGTAACAATCCTTGGTTTCCTGTATGCCTTATACATACCAGGCACCTACAGAAGCGAGCAAACATTATCCTTAAACAGCATAATAATCCCAGAAGGGGGTTGGTAAAATGTTTTGTCCAGATAGTAACAAACCTAGGCAGAGAGGCCGGAGCCATAGCACAGCGGGAGGGCGTTTGCCTTGCACACAGCTGACCCGGATTCAGTCCCCAGTACCCCACATGGTCCCCCTCACCAGGAGTGATTTCTGAGCACAGATCCAGAAGTAAGCCCTGAACACTGCTGGGTTTGACCCCCCAAACAAGCAAAAGAGAGGCAGAGATGATACCAGCCAGTAGCAGAGAGATTGAGTTTGAGGCTTGCTAGTGCCCCCTAGTTATTAAGGGCTGTTTCCCTCCAAAGACTGATTTTCTTGTCATTTTCTTTGGACTGTCTGTTCTCTTTTAGCGAGGAGCCAGTAAAGCGAGGAGCATTATTTACGCATCATCACCAAAATCGGGAACATTTCCGAAAGTGAGAACCAAGCTCCAGAGCTGGGCATCGGGAGACCGACTGCCCCCACCCTGGGTCTGTGCCCCATAAGTGGGTCTCCAGTGGGGGAAGAGAACAAGAGCTAAGTAGGACAGAGACACGGACCCACAAACCCTGACGTGTGCCCTGGCATGCCCAGCCACCTAGAGGCGGTTGGTGATAGGAGGCGGGCACTGAGGCTCGGGAGGGCGGGTCACGCAGGAACGCCGCCCGCTCATTGGCTCGCTCTGATATCAATTTTACCTAACGGTACTCCTGAACTGACGCGCCCACCCTAGCAGGGGGAATACGACAGAGACTGGACATATGCACTCCCCTACACGGAGGTGCGCACAGTGCGCGCCTTTGCTGAGCCCTGGGGCTGGGAATGGTGCTGTGGATGCTGAGGGCTTGAATTGGTCAGTACTGCCTGTGCCCGCTGTGGCCAGTGCGCAGTAGGTGCTCAAGAAATAATGAAAGGATGAAGGACCAAAAGAAAGAAATATTGCAACAAGTGAAAATATCCACAAGTTGAGAAAGTGGTCCCTGACCTTTCCGAAAACTGTCGGGACTGGAGCCATAGGAAAGCAGGGAAGGTGCTCGCCTTGCACGTGGAGACACAGGTTCAATCCCTGGTATCTCCTCTGCTCCCTCCCCCAGCTCCGTCAGGAGTGACCCCTGAGCACAGAGCCAGGAGACAGCCCCGAGGACGGCCCGGAGAGGTTCCTAAAGAGACAGACAGAGTGTCCATCCTCCTCCTCGTCCTCTTAGTTCTTGCCTCACCCCTGCTGCCCACCGCTTACTCCCGCACCCCCTCTCGTTTAGAACTGCAGCGCTAGTGCTACTCCATTTCACAGACAGGCAGAGGGAGGCTCAGAGAGGTGCAGCCTCTTAGACGAAGTCCCCAGCTCCGGCTTCACCTTGACCTCCCGGTGGCGCCTGGTGCACGCACTGCCAAGGACAGCCCTCAGTTCCTCTGTGCCAGAGAGGTCCCCAGCTCTGCTTTGGAGATGTTTCTGAGTGCCAGGTTCCTGCTGGGAACCAGGTGCCACCCACCCTAGCTGCCCCTGGCCCCTGCACCAAGACAAAGGCATCTTCCTGCTCCCAGTAGGACGAGGGGATATGGCGGGGGCAGCCATCGGCTCTGGAATCTTCCAAGGAGACGCAGCATCTTCTATCTGCCGCCAGCATCTCTGAGCCAGATCAGGCGGCGTCTCGGGCTGTGCCTAGCTGGGGTGTCCCTCCCGCGGGGTCAGGGTGAGGCCTCGGTGCCCCAGTACCCCCACATCGCCGGCTTCCCACAGTAGGTGCCCGGTACACGTCTGCTGACGGGTCGCTGATTGATCGGACTCCGTAAAGAGCCTGGCCTGGCCACATGCGCCCAGAGAGGCTTAATAAAGGCTTTTTGAAGATGATAGGAAACAGAGCCCCTTGTTAAGATTCCGGGGGCTTCAGATTCTTCTTCAGCGGTTACAGCCTTTCTCTCTCTTTCTCTCTCTCTCTTTCTTTTCTAAGTGCTGGCAGATAAAGACCGCCGACGGCCCAGTGGGTGACACCCGAGAAAGGGCTGCAGGCTGTTGGCGTTTTAAAGGAATACGCTAAGAGGCATGTTACAGTAAAAATCTGGGTTCGAGATGGGGGGAGGCAAGGTGCCTTGCCCCTGGGGGAGCGGAGCAGGGTGTGGTCCCGTGGGGTGGCTGGGGTACAGCTAGGGGCAGCCGGAAGCTGTACTCTGACAGCTCTGCCCCACCACTCTTGGGACCCACCCCTGAGCCATTCGCAGCCTCAGTTTCCCGGCTTGATGACCAGGGGTGAACAGGAAGTTACTGAATACTGGCTTAGAGGGGTATGGGGGTTCTCCCCAACTGGGTACTTGGAGGAGAACTCTGTTGGCCAAGAGAATATAGAAAAGATGCTTCATCCCATTCTTAACTGCCCCCTGGGGTCCCTGTCCAGGGAGAAGTACCCACCTCTGGGGAGGAAGGGAGGGAGAGGCACAGAGGCGGTGGGTGGCAGGGGACTGGGGAGAGGGAGAGAGGAGTGGGAGGGGGCAGAGCAGCGGGTCAGGTGTTTCTCTGATAACCTGAAAAAAACAGTGGGACAATGCTCTGGACAACGCTCCCACATGGCCCAGAATCTCCCTCACTTCCAGGGGTCACGGCTCCTGCTGACCCCACTGCAGGACTCTCGAGTTAAAGGGTGTCTGTAAGGCGGAGGAAGAAAGGATAAATGGGGTGAGGGAAGAAGGATCAAGATTCCATCCTAGTCAAAGGGAAACGGGGAGCCCGAGTTCTGAACCAGGTTCTAGACTCTCAGGGGTCCCCCAGCCCCGTGCAGCTGTTTCTCTGGGTATCTCCTGGCTTTCTCACCACGGTTCCTTCCTTTGAACAAGGATTGGGGTGATGGCCCTGGAACCTTTTGTCATTGGAAGGTATTTCCAGGGGAGAACCTTCCCGTGTGCGGTTCTGTCTTCCGGGCTCCCTGAGAGTTAGAAGCAGGCTGGAGTGTGCCCAGTGACCCTGACTCCCAGGTCTGGCTCTGGACCTGCCTCCCTGGGGTCTTCTCAGACAAGCAGAGTCTCAAGCTCACTCCCAGCGTCCATGGGGCTCGGCCACTCCCGGGGTGCAGCTTCCACTGGAGTCCTGACACACAGAACCAGCCACGGGTCAGCACAAGCGAAGCTGAGGGCCGTGGTGCCTCTGGAAGTGGTGATCTCTTCTGTAGGCCCCTTTCCGGGAGCCTGTCTCCACCTCACTGGCACAGAGCCCCCACACTCAGCTCTGCGTGCAGCGACCCCCCAGCCCACCGGCCAAGGCCGCCCCCTCCAGCCCGGTGGCCAGGTCGGGCTTGTCACCAGGTAGCACACAGCCAGCAATCACTCGCCACCGCTGTAATAGGAAGAAGCTGTTGCCAGAGACTGCTGGCCTGGGAAGACGCTGGATCTCCGCACGGGGGTGTGTGAGGGCTCTGCATCACGGAGCTGCTCAGCCTGGAGCAAGGCGCGAGGCGAGCAGGGGAAAAAACCTGTACAGCAATAATGACCCCTTCCGGTCTTTCCATGTGTGGGGTGCCCTAAATGCTTCATCTAATGTAATTCATTCAACCATCCTCGGGCAGGAGCCGGCCAGGGGCAAACCCATGCGCAGCATGTCAAGGCTTTCGGGACCCAGGCCCAGAGAGGGTGAGTCCCTTGCCAGAGGTCACAGAGCAGGAAGGCAGAAACAGGTCAGAGAGACCTTCAGGAGGTGTCCCAATGGGGGGCCGTGGGCAGAGCTGTTCTGCACAGTGTTAGCATAGCCTTTGAACTGACATTTAAAAATGTCACCGCTGAGCTGGATTCTCTGGGGCAGGGCAGGGCTGAGGGAGGGAACAGCGTGGTCCAGGCTAAAAATCCTCTGCACACCGCTCAGCTCGACTGACCGCCCTGGGCATTTTATTTTATTTTATTTTATTTTATTTTTAACATTTTATTATACCACCGTGAGATATACAATTACAATGCTGTTCACGCTTGGGGGTTTCGGTCACACAGTGTTCCAGCACCCCGCCTCCACCAGTGCCCCCAGCCACCACCCATGTCCCCAATTCCCTTCCCCCTCCCACATCCTGCCTAAATGGCAGGTTCTTTATCTCCTCTCCTCTCCCTCTCTCTCTCCTCCTTCTCCCACACATTGTATACTTCTAAGTGCACTACGTACACTTAGAAGCCATCATTTGCATTTTTTGTCTGTATTTAATGCTCAGTTCTATGTTAGCATCAGAACTTTAGACATTTATTCACACATGTTCCCTTCTCTATCTAAACCAACCTCTGACTCCCACACGCTTGTGGTAATTTCCACTTTCGGTAAGATCACCTAGTATATTTATGTCATGCAAATAAATGCAGTCATTCTATGTCTCTCTCTTTCCTTCTGACTAATTTCACTCAACATGATTCTTTCCATATCCATCCATTTATAGCAAAATTTCATAACTTCATTTTTTCTGACAGCTGCATAGCATTCCATTGTGTAGATATACCACAGTTTCTTTATCCAGTCATCAGTTCTCCGCCCTGGGCATTTTAGAGGGAGCACTGGCAAGGTGTGGAGGAGGCTGGGAGAGGGAGGACAGAAAGGGAGGAGGAGGGAAGAGCAGGAGGAGCAGGAGGAGGAAGAGGAGAAAGAGGACAGCTCTCTCCCTTTTTTTTATTGAATCACCATGCAATAGACCATCACAAAGCTGTTCATGATTCAGTTTCAGTCATACAATGTTCCAACACCCATCTCTCCACCAGTGAGCATTTCCCACCATCAATGTCCTCAGTTTTCCTCCACCAACAACCACTGCCTGTCTCTGTAGCAGACACTCTCTCTCCCTCTCTCTCCCCCCTTCTCTCCCTCTCTCTCCCCCCTTCTCTCCCTCTCTCTCCCCCTCTCTCTCCCTCTCTCTTTCCCTCTCTCTCTCCCTCTCTCTCCCCCTTCTCTCCCTCTCTCTTTTCCCTCTCTCTCTCCCTCTCTCTCTCCCCCTTCTCTCCCTCTCTCTCTCCCTCTCTCTCCCTCTCTCTCTCTGTCTCTCTGCTCCTCCTTTTGGGCATTCTCATTTGCAATATTGAGAGTTCATCATATTCATTCCTTTACTGACTTTCAGCACACAGTTCTTACCCAGAGTGATCATTGCCAACTATCTTTGTCGTGGTGGTCCCTTCTCTCTCCCACCTGCCTTCTCCCCCAGCACTTGAGGCAGGCTTCCAACCACGGACCCATCCTCCTGGCCCTAGTTTCTCTTGCCCTTGGGTGACAAGATTCTTACACCCAGTTTGCTCTGGAGTCACAGGTCTCTGAGTCCAGGGGTGGCCTGATCACTTTTCCCAAACAGGTGGGTCCACCCGCGCTGTAGGTCAGCTGACAGTCTGTTCTGGAACTCGGTCTCCCTCCCGGCTGGAAAGAGCCAAATGAGCAGAGTTGCTGTTTATGAACACATGCCCTGGAGGAAGGATTTGGCTTCATCTCTTCGGGAATCGCATGGTTTAAGCCTGGAACCCGAGAGTCCGGGGAAGCCGACAGAGCCGGGAGACGTCTCCAGATGTCAGTGAGCGGTCGCTGCACCCATAATCACCGGCGAAAGATCGATTTTATTGCCAGAAATGGACGCATGTCACAGGGTGCTTCGGGAAGGAGTGTCTGATTCGTGGAGGTCGAATTTCCTCCAGATTCATGATTTGGGGTTTCCGGCTCCCCCTGCTGGCTCCCTATCATTTGAATTCACTTACCCAGAGTGAAATCCAAGTGAAAGTAAAAAGAGACTTTAAAACGCTTATTTGAAAAATCCTCATAAGGTGTTTTGGACATCAAATGGCTCTTAAAAACCACACAGGACTTTCATGATTTAAGTGTAGATGATGCTAAAACATGTGGATTACATTTTCCTCAAATTCCTCTTGGTTTTAAAAGTGTAAGGCGGAGGGAAGGAGAGAGGCTGGGCGCTGGCTGGGGTGGGGAGAACCCATTTGTGAGCTGCTCTGGGAAGTGTTGGGGCGTGCAGTGTTGCTGGAATTCTGAGGGCCTTGGGCAGGCAGTTTCCAGGGGAAACTCCATGAGTTTGGAAAGCTCCCTGGCAGTACTTACCAAACTCAGACCAGGGAGCCTAATGTCAGTCGGGTTGCCAGTCTGCCAGTCGGAGATGCCCCCTCTGGGTTGCACCCTGCCCGCCTCTAGGTCTGACCCGGCGTTGGCCAGGAAATTTGTATTTTCAACCAGCTCCCAGCCTGCCCCGTGGGCATTGCAGAGCTAGAAATGGAGGTTCTCCACCTGGCCTCCACTGACCCGTGGATACATACTGTCTCTGCAGGGAGCAGAGCTGTGTCAGAAGGCCCTGGGGAAGCCTGCTGGAAGTCACTGTGGCCCCACCCATGCTCTCTCCAGACATAGCCAGTTTTCTGGGAAGGCGGATGTACACATGGCAAAACAGGCCTATGGTGGAGCGTTGAAAGCAACTACCCATCAGAGGACCGGATATTTGGTGGTGGGGGTTGTGTATGTTTGTGTTGTGTGTTTGTGTGTATGTGTTTGTATGCTTGTGTTTGTGTGTATGTATCTGTGTGTGTTTGTGTGTGTGTATGCGTAGGTGTTTCTGTGGAGTTACAGGATCACTTGTATCACTTCTATCACTTGTCTTCCCATTGTTCATCGATTTGCTCAAGCAGGCACTAGTAACAGCTCCATACTGTCCTGTCATGTGCTAGTGTAGCCTAAGGGCATCTGCTTGCTCCAGGAACACAAAGAGCCTCAAGTCATTACTTCAGGTCATGGGAATGAGGTCTATAATTGTTACTGGCTTTTGACATAATAAATACAACACGGGTAGCTTGCTAGGCTCTGCATGTGGGTGATATACTCTCAGTAGTAGGCTCTCATCTTGCGCATTTACTGATGAACCGCAATGAGAAGAGATCGGCTTTTCTCTTGGGTGTTGCTCTGAGGAGCTGTGGAGTCCAGAAGTTGAAAATGGCGGCCCCTCATGGTGTGAGGGTGTGGGAGTTCCTCTGGCTTCTTGCGAGACTTTATTGGGATGGCGGGCCAGGGCTACAACCTGCCTTCCCTCCTGGGCACCTCATGATCAGCTGAGCACAGGGAGAGCCGGTAGCAGCTCTGCCCCGTGTGTCTGAGGCAGGGCACCAGCAAGTGGCATGGCAGTGCGTGTTGGTGACCTAGGCTCCACCCTAGAACCAAGTGGGCATTGCTGGGTGCTGCCCTGCAGTCCGGCCCCCTCACCCAGCACTGCCATGTGTGGCCCCGAGGCCCAGCAAGACAGAGCCTGAGCAGTCTCACATCCTCAGGCCCCTGGCACTGCACCACCAGCGTGGCCGTGGCCGCGCCGAGCCTCCTGAACACTGCTTGGGAGCCCCGTGCCCCCTTCCCCAACAAGCGAAAAGAAAAATCAAAGCTGAAACCCTCCTGCAAAGTTAGGAGGGAAGCAGTCTACATGCACGCTATGGACATGGGGGGGGCAGTGGAGGAGGATTTGGGGGTGTCGGGGGCAAAGAATAGCGCGGTAGTCGGTCCCCTGCAACGCCGGGCATTTGGCTAGCAAGAGTTGAGAGTTCCAGTGCGGGGGCCCTCAAGGGCCAGCGCCACTTCCCGCAGGACCCTTGGTGGCACGGACACTTCTCCCGGGAACCCTAGCACCACTGCCTCGACCAGTAAACACAGAGTGGGGACGAGACTCAGGCCTCAGCTTCCTCCCTGTTAAACGGGCTCGAGCAGTTGCTTGTGTTTTGCCTACTCGGGGATTCCATGGTGTTGTTTAGATCTGAGCATGCCGAAGGTGCAAGAACATGAAATGCATGTTCGTCTTCCTCCTTCCTCCACCTTGCTCCATCCCTTCGTCCCTCCTTCCCTCCCTCCTTCCCTTCCTCCCTCCCCACCACAGATATCTGCCACTTGCTATTATTCACCAAGCCCCCCATCTGACTTTGGGGGAACAGGGTCTAGAATCCACTGCGTGTGCAAACCAGGCCCCTCTGGCTGGGACCCGGGATGCCGTAAAGAGTTAATCCCCAGGTAACCAGGAGCCAAATCAATTCTGGATGCTAAATGCGCCCCAATCATCATTAGTCACGCCTGCTGGATGGGAGGCTCCTCCCTGGCGCTTATCTCCTGGCTTCTGTCCCAGCCGGGAGGACATATTTCACCTTCTGGAAACAGATGACCTCAGGGGCAGGGGCATGAAAGCATTGCCCCCCCCCGCCCCCGCCCCCAACCTCCTCCGCACACACCAGATCCGCCTGGGCCTTGGGCTGTACCTTACCGCTGTCCTTGCCAGCACAGGCCCGGAGCGCATGCTTCAGCGACCTGGGGTGAATCTCCGGCCCAGGGTCAGGCCCTGGTGACAGGATCAGAGGGCACAGTTCACACAAGGCCACATCTTCTGCAAGGGGGGGGGCCTGATTTGCATAGCACTTCCCATGACGCTTTGTTGCAGCCCTTCCCCTTAGCTGGGGGTCTCCAGGAGGGGGTTGGCCCATCTAGCCTGGCAGGGGTGGGGATGCTTGGCACAGGGTGTCAGGCTGAAGAGACCCCTGTCCTTGAGTGGCTTACACAGGGAAGGGGTGGTGCCGGGGAGTGCTCACCTTGCTCTTGAGGTATTTTAAATTATTTATAATTAAAAGGAACGGAAGGGAGGCAGTTGCCGAAATACTTTAAGTCTACTATCAGAAAGAGGGGAAGGAAAAATGGCTACCACGCATGAACTTAGTTGAATTTTGCCTCCATATGAACGGTATGCTTAAGTGGTTCCCCCAGAGCCCCCCAGAGTGGTTCCCCCAAAAAGGCATGTAAGGAGTGAACTTAGAGATGAGCTCAGGGCTTGCAGAAGAAAGAGCGCAGCCCCGGCCGTCTTCTCAGGAGGCTGCTCTTAGGAACCTCCTTCTGCAGAGGAGGAAATTGGGACTCAGGTAGGTCAAACGTCGCACGTAGAGTCCCAGCCGAAGCCGGAAGAGCCAGGACCCACGAACCTGCCCTTTGTACCGTGAGGACGTCGGGGGACAGAAGCACCCTCCATCGGCACAGCGCGAGCTCCAGACGCCCAGGCTACCAGCAAGCAGGTGCAGTGGACCATCTCTCTCCTCCCTCCCTTCCCGTACCTCCATTCTCCACTGCAAACGTGGATAGACGTACTAACTGGAGGTTTCAAAGGCCTGGGGGACATAATCAATTCTCAAGTATCGCACCGAGCGGCCAAACCAGGGGTTTTCAACGTGTGGGCCCTCGTCTCAGGGCACCCCCTCCTGCCCCTGGGCAGCTACAAGGATGGCTGACACATCCGTAGGCTCTGAAGGGGTCAGAAAGAGCGTCCACCCACAGCCCGGTCTCCTCCCAGCCCCAGAATTCAGGGCTCCCTAGATGGGGGTGGTGGGTATCTTCAGCACCTCATGCCGTGTCATACGAATTAGCACGTGGGTGTGTGGGGGGTGTGGGGTGGCATTTAGTTTAGGGCCGTCATTATTTGGGGGCCTTTTGGTTTGGGGGCCCATGCAGCAGTGCTCTGGGCTTATCCTCACTCTGTGCTCAGGGCTCACTTCTGGCAGCCTCAAGGGACCCTATAGGGTACCAGGGATAGAAGCCAGGTTGGTTGTGTGCAAGGCAAATGCCCTCCCTGCTGTGCTGTCACTCTGGCCCCATGGGGACAGTCACTTTGGACCAGAGATGCAGAGGAGGGCTCAGAAGTCAGACGTGGTAGATCAGAGAAGGCACAGAGACGAGCCTGAGACCGCCACAGGGGAGCATTTGCCCTTTGGTTTTGTTCTACTGGTTCTGGGCTCACCCTTCGCCCACACCAACAATGCCTTAGTCCAGGACGTCAAGCTGAAGCAGCCGCCACCCCACCCCACCCCACCCGAATTTCCTTCTAGGGGCACACTACAGATGGAGGTGAAGATGATGGAAGCCAAACAAGGAGGTGACCATGTTACCCAGAGAGCAGCAACATCCGGAAACTGCTACTGCCTCTTGGAAGCATCTGGAAGGAGCTGGAATCCCAGGAGAGGCTGGCAGGAAGGGGGTTCAGAGATGGCAGACTTAGTGGAACATGTCTCAGGAAGCTGCTCCAGAGGTAGAAATATCCGGCTCCTCTCCTCCTGCCCTCCTTCCCAGTAAGACCTCCCATTGGCCAAGTCAACCCAGTGGGTAGAGGATTTGGGGACATATTTTCTGAGCTGCAGAATCAGTTAATAAGAGTTGAACTGAGTCTCAAGCTTGTCTTTCCTTCCTTCGGTACTTTCCATCCTTCTCTTTCCTTCCATCCATCCTTTCTTCCTTCATCTTTTTCACCCATATTGCTACCCCACTGGTCAACGAAACTCCAAAGGGAAGTTCTTACAGGTTAGCCCAGTTCTGAGCTAATCCCTCATCCCTTTTAAGCCACCGGAGATTGGGGGCAGGGGCGGACGTCACTTGTCTGTGCTTCCAGCTCCAAAGATGAGGGGCTGGTTCAAAGGGCAGCTTCGTGTCCTTGAGTTCTCGAGACAAGAGCTTTGCTCTGAGGTTCTGCAGGCCTCTCTCACGCAGGCCAGCCTGGCTTTTCTCAAAGGACAGGGTCCTCTGATCTCTAAAGAATAATGAAGCCCACTGGGGGTCAGCAAGATTTGTCCCACTTCAGACAGATTATTCCCTGTGGGAGGAGGCGGCGGTCCAAGGTTCAGCTCTAATCATTTTCCCTCCGAGCATCTCTTCTGCCTTGCGAGTGTTTCCAACGTGAAGGCATAAATAGACCAGAGAAGAGCATCTCAGAGACCTGGGATGCTCCCAGGAAGTGGCCTGCGATAACGAACACTGCACAGAGGCCGAACAACACCGGCTGTGAGCGCAGGGGGAGCACCGCGCAGCTGTGTGCGTGCTGACGGGGGTTCCTGCCCATTTTCTGTTCGCGAGCAGGGTTGCAAACAGCTGTTGTAAATTATTTGGATTGTCCAGTAATGTGCTGATTGGAGTCTGGCTCGAAGGCTGAACGGGACTTTCTTGGGCATGGTGGGCTGGGTTTCCGCTGGTGGGGAACAGTCGTGTATTCATGCCCGCACCAGGAATTCACTGAGCACCTACTGTGCCGGGCTGCGGTGATAAGCACCTGTTCTCAGCCCCTGGAGAGCTGGTGGGCCTTTGTCTTCCGTGCTGTGTGCTGTCAAAAACTTGCCAGGAGCCAGGGAGGCCGCCTTGGTGACGGTGGGTCCAGTGGGGCAGTGTCTGGTGGAGCTGGAGGACCATATGGGATCCAGAGGTCACGCTCGGGTTGGCTGTGTGCAAAGCAAGAGCTCTCCCTGCGTCCCATCTCTGCCCCTCTGGGATTATATCTGCTCTGCAAGCACTTCTCTGGGGCTCTGATTTGGGGGGAGAAACTGGCAGAGATTCTGATTAAGTCATTTCTCTAAGAGGTGTGATATTGTACCCTTAGGAGAGACACAGTTTTGTATACCGTATCTCAAACCCTCAAACCAATGGGGCAAAAAGCGTAACCCGTGACACACCAGCCTTTCCTCCGTGCCTGTTTACCGGCTCCCACCTGGCCACTCGAGCTGTTCCTTGGCCCGTTTTCCTCCTTTCTGCCCCAAGAGGAATCTTGTCGTCAGCCAGACAACTCAGCGTCGCCAGTTGGTGCTGAGTCCTCAGGCCGGGTGCTCGCCCCAGGGACTCTCCGTGGAGAGTTATGGCGTTGCTCATAGACTCATGGTTTCCTGGCAGGAAGTCACGGTTCACCCTCCGACCTTCCAGAGCTGCAGGAGAAGCAGCCTCGAGAAGCGTGATGCCGCCAGCACCCCGGGTGGTGTCATTTCAAGGCAGAGAACAGGTTGTAAGCAGCTGGGTTTGGGGCTCCTGTGACAACTGGCCCTTGGAAATCTGTCAGAGTCTGTGGTGAATGCTTCAGGAGTGTGCCTATCGTCTCTTCCTCCTCCCATTCCCCCTCCTCCCTCCTCCTCTCCTCTCCTTCTCCTCTCTCCCTCCTCCTGCTCCCCTCCTCCCCCAACTCCTCCTCTCTGCCTCCTCCCGCTCCCCCTCCTCCCCTCCTCCTCTCTCCCTCCTCCTCTCTCCCCTCCTCCTCTCTCCCTCCTCCTCCCATTCCCTCTCCTCCCGCCCCCCTCCTCCTGCTCCCCTCCTCCCCCAACTCCTTCTCTCTCCCTCCTCCCACTCCCCTTCCTCCCGCTCCCCCCCTCCTCCCCTCCTCCTCTCTCCCCTCCTCCCGGCCCCCCTCCTCTTGCTCCCTTCCTCCTCCTCTCTCCCTCCTCCCGCCTCCTTCCTCCCGCCCCCTCCTCCCCCCTCCTCCTCTCTCCCCTCCTCCTCCCATTCCCCCCTCCTCTCCTCCTCCTCTCTCCCTCCTCCTCTCTCTCTCCCTCCTCTCTCCCTCCTCCTCCCTCCTCCTCCTCCTCCTCTCCTCTCCTCCTCCCCTCCTCTCTCTCCCTCCTCTCTCCCCCTCCTCCCCTCCTCCTCTTTCCCTCCTCCTCCCATTCCCCCTCCTCTCCTCTTCCTCCTCTCTCCCTCTCCTCCTCCTCTCTCCATCCTCTCTCCCCTCCTCCCCTCCTCCTCTCTCCCTCCTCTTCCCGCTCCCCCTCCTCCCCTCCTCTTCTCTCCCTCCTCTTCCTGCTTCCCCTCCTCCCCCTCCTCCTCTCTCCCTCCTCCTCTTGCCTCCCCTGCCTCCCCCTCCTACTCCTTTCTCCCTCCTCCTCCTCCCCTCTTCCTCTTCCTCCTCCCCTCCTCCCCCTCCTCCTCTTTCTCCTCGCAAGGCAATTCTCTGCTCTTCAGCAGGTCCATGATAAACCACCCATTGGAGCAGAGTCTTCTCCGAAGAGCAATTGCCTCTTCCATCTTTCCCTGCAGGGAAACGGGGGGCAATTGTCCAGGTGCATCCGGCTCTCTCCCCCCCCGGGACTGTCAGAGAGTGCCCGGTGACCCCGGGATCTGCTTGGCTACCTCGGGGCCAGGCCTGGGGATTACACTCTCACATTTTGGCAGCCTTGACAGCTTGATTTGAACTTGGCTGGGGGCGGGGGTGGGAGGGAGCAGGGGTCTGGAAGGAAAGGGGGTCCCCAGCTCAGTGGTAAAGCCTGCAGGCTGCTCTGCCAAGGGCCCGAGGTGACTGGGCCGACCCTGGGAAGCAGGGGGAACGAGATCTGGCGGACTCACAACGTCACCCCCAGGGAGAGTTCAGCAAAAGAAACCATCCTACGGGGCCTTGTTCAATGATCTCTTATTTATGGGAACATGCATTACAGGAAATTTTTACATCAGGCATTAAAGTGAGGACATTTGATCATCTCCCTTCTCCAACTTCCTCCCCGCACCCCCCAGCCCCAGTGCAGCCCCTTCCTCGGCCCCCTGGCCGTCTTTGAATTTCAGCTGGATGCACAGGCTGGTAATGGTGAGATTACATTGCAAACAGGTGCGGCCTCTCCGGCTCCAGACAGCTGCCAAAGTTTGGGGGCTCAGCTGGGGGATGCGGTTGGCCCGACCGGTGATTTGATAGTGGTGATGGGGCTGATGGTGGGGAAGGGTACTTGTCTGCACCCCTAAGCCACACTGGGACCTGGGGAGGTGTGTGCCAGTGCCCCCAGACAGCAGAGGTCCTGTGCTTTGTTTCGGGGGCTCCCCATGCTGATCTCTACTGCCTGATCACCTGCGGCCGGTGTGAACAGCGACTGACGTTGGACGTAACTGGCAGCTCCCTCATGCTGTGGCCCCTTTGACCCAGAACTGAAGCCCTCCCGCCCCAGCGTTATCAGTGGGAAGTTGAGGCGACTCACAGCCCCCTCTATGTAGTTCTGGGCACACCAGTGTGTTCTGTTGTCTCTTATCTCCTTACAAAACCACGGAAGGGGACCACAGAGGGGTAAGAGGACAATGACCTCGCCTTTACAAATAGGGAAACTGAGGCTTTGCAAAGTCGAGTCACCAGCCCAAAGTCACAGGACTGGCCATGAACTTGTGTGCCCCGCCTGGTCTGGTCACACACAGCTGCTCAGTCTCCTTGGCCAGTGTGTGCCAGGGGTGGGGCTGGGCACAGAGTGGAGCCAAGCCAGGGTGGGCAGGGGTAAGAGGTGAATGTGTGTGGTGATGGGGGAACCTGCAGAACAAAGGCCGGAGGCAGCAGCAAATGGGAGCAGGTAGGGTTGTTCCTCCACTTCCTCCCTGGCCTTGCCTCTCTCTGCACCTAAGCTGGGTCCTTGCTCAGCGTCCAGAGCTCAAGCCCAGTTTGAGAGCTGTGCCCTTTTCCCTGCTGGAGCCCCCGTTTCAGTTGTGCATTCTTCCTCTCTCCCCTCTCTCTTGCCCCTCTCCAACGCCACCTGGCACATTTCCCCGTTCTGCTTCGTCCTCTATCTCCAATCAACTGAGTAAAAGTTCTAGAACAGCAGCCACTTTGTCGCTGACTCCTGGACGCAGCCCAGCACCCAGAGGAGGGGCGTATTCGCTCAGTATTTATGGAAGGAAGGAACAGAGGAAATTCACTGTTTGACATTTAGATCTCTCTCAGACTAGTGATTTCAGGCTTTGAAAGAAAATGAAGGACAGCCTGGGCGGATTAGTTTAATCCTCGCAAGGCAGTTTCTCTGCAGAGGAACAAAACCCCGTAGGTGTTGGAAAGCTGGGCCAGGGGGTGATCTCTCAGCAGGAGTATTTATCTACAAGTAGTGACTTAAACCAAAAGGGTGTTTGTTCTTAACTTAAACTAAGACCCGAGAAGAGCAGTCTGAGGCTTGGGGGCAGGTCAGGTACAACACGCAGGTCCTCGTCCACACCTTTCTTTCGTTCCAGAGGCTTTTCCTCTTAGTCTCAAAGTGGCTGCCACAGAGCCAGCTATCATACTCAGATCCCAGACAAGAAGCGCGAATTAACTGACACTGAAAATTTTTATCTTCTTTTCCTTCCCCAAGAAGAATCACTGAAACACGCCCCCCAGCTGTGTATGTGTGTGTGTGGGGGGGCATGAATGTCAGTCTTGGCACACAGCGGTTTGCCTCCCATGAGGATGGCTCAGACATACTGACATGAATGAAAGCTGCCCATATAGAGCAGCCTGTCTGTTATCAACGACGATGGGGCATTAAGCCCGGGGTCAATAAGACTTGATTCAGATACAGTTTTAAAAACAACATTTATTTATTTTGACTTTTGGGTCACACCCAGCAATATTTGGGAGTTACTCATGATTCTGCACTAAGGAACTACTCCTGGTGGTGTTCAGGGGACCATATGGGATGCTGGGGATTGAATCTAGGTCAGCCTTGTACGAGGCTGGGTAGTGTCCTATCGCTCTGGCCCCCAGATGCTTTGATTTTTTATTTTTATGGAATCACAGTGATTCAATAAAAAGCTATCCATGGTTGGGGTTCAGTCATACAGTGTTCCAACACCGTCCCTCCACAAGTGCACATTTCCCAGCACCAATATCCCCAGTTTCTCTCCCCTACCCTCCTCACTCCCTTCCTCCAACCTGTCTCTAGAGCAGGCACTTCTTTCGCTTCAAGGCTTTGAAAGCCTCTATCTCCACAGTACTGCATTTCAGAGTCTTTTTTAAATTTTATTATACCACAGTCTTCCCATTCATTATCGATTTGCTCGAGCGGGCCCCAGTAACATCTCCATATGTCCTGTCTCATGCTAGTAGAGTCCAAGGCATCTGCTTGCTCCAGGAACATAAAGAGCCTCAATTCATTCGGAATGAGGTCTATAATTGTTACTGGTATTTGGCATATCAAATACAACACGGGTAGCTTGCCAGGCTCTGCCGTGCAGGTAGCATATTCTGGTAGGCATCTCTAAGTCCAGCATTTATTGATGAACCGCGCGGCTGGTCAAGGAGAGAGCCAGTAGCAGCTCTGCCGCATGTCTGCGAGTCCTTATTATACCACCGTGAGATAAACAATTACAAAATTGTTCACGATTAGGTTTCAGTCATACAGTGTTCCAGCACCCATCCCTCCACCAGTGCCCATTTCCCTCCACCTGTCCCCTGACTCCTCCCCACCCCAGCCCGTCTCTATGGCAGGAACTTTGACTCTTTTTCTCTCTCTCTCTCTCCATCTCTCTCTCTAACTCTATCTCTATCTATCTCATATTTCAGAGTCTTTGAAATAAACAGGGCTCAGGTCAACCAGCCCTGTATCCACCTCGTCTATCTAAATGACCCCATTATCAACCTGCTCTACTTAAAACTGAACTGGACGGTGGGGCCAGAGAGATAGCACAGTGGGCTGAGCACATGCTTTGCCTGTGAGAGGCCTAGGTTTGGTCCCTGACAGTTAAGAGTCCTCTGAGCACTCAGAGTATCTCTCAAGCACTACGGAGGATGATGCCCCCAAAAATAGCAGCCAAGGAACTGGGGAGACAGTTCAAGGGTCAGACGCATGCCTTACATGCTCAAGGTCCCCAGGTTGGATCCTTGGCACTGCATGGGACCCTGAGCAGAGCTGTGTGCGGCGCTCCTGGCCCCAAGCAACACACGACCCCAGTAGTATCCCACTTCCAGTCTGAATAACGAACCATCTGATTCAGGTGAGCACCTATCACCTACCGGGAGTAGTCCCAGGCCCCCCAAGACTGCTGGTAAGTCTCCCTCAAACAGTGAAGTGGCTCCAAGCACAGATAGGGAATTCAGCCCAGCACACCTGGGAGTCCCCGTGGAGGCACGGGGCTGTTCTAGGGGAACTACGTGACAATTGGTCAACTGCTCCAATGGTTTCAAGCAAGAGCTTTAGGATGTGGTTCTGTTCAGGCCCTGTGGGGTCAGGGACACGCAAGCCACCTGAGAGGTCTTGGAAGCTTCCGGGCTATACCTGGCTACGCTCATGGGACTCTAGGGTGCCAGGAATTAAATACAGGTTGGGCAAATGCTAGGCATAAGCCCCAAACACTGCCATTTCCTCCCCAGAATCAAGGGATCTTCACACAATGGTTGTGGAGCTTCATCATCAAGAGTCAGGTGTTAGGAATAATTCCCAAGTACAGAGCCAGGAATAACCCCTGAGCATTGCTAGGTGTAACCTCCAAAAAAGCTAAAAAAACAAAACCCAAACAAAAGAGTGAGGCATTGAGAATACAGCAGAAAGGAAATCCGTGCATGGAGGTGGAGTATGTGTAGGCCCTTCACAGTGGTTGGGGCAGGTTCCACACGCTGCTAACAGAGAAAGTCCCAGAATGATAGGGAGGGCCCAGGTGTTTCTGTCTTAGGGCAGGTTGGAACCAAGGATCACTGTATCCCTGTATCACTGTCTTCCCGTTGTTCATCGATTTGCTCGAGCGGCCCCAGTAACATCTCCATATGTCCTGTCTCATGCTAGTAGAGCCCAAGGGCATCTGCTTGCTCCAGGAACATAAAGAGCCACAATCCATTCGAATGAGGTCTATAATAGTTACTGGTATTTGGCATATCAAATACAACACGGGTAGCTTGCCAGGCTCTGCCGTGCAGGTAGCATACTCTTGCAGTCATCTCTAAGTCCAGCATTTAATGATGAACCGCGCGGCCGCTGATAGGCTGGTCTGCTGGGTGGAGTACTGACGATCACTGGGTGATCCAAGGATCACTGGGTGCTTATACAACAGACACCCACTGTTCTCAGTTCAAGGTCCAGGCAGGGTTCTTCTGAGTGCCAGTGGGGAAGGGCACTACCCCCCGAATCCTTAGAGCAGCCCTGATCAACCAAGGCAGAGCCCACCTGAAGACAGAATCCCTGGGTGATTTATTGAAGTGTGGCTCAGTGGTAGACACCGGCCTTACAAGAATGAGGTCCTGGGTTTGATCCCTGGCATCCCACAAAGAAGAAAAACAGAGTTGCTCTAGCCAGTGGGGTATCCTTCATTGCAGATGGCTGCACTTGAATATTTTTTCTTTTTTAGAGCATGGGTTCCCCTGAGGGGTGAGTGGTCAGGGGAAGTCAATTAGTAAGACCCCAGAAGTCAGACTCCCTGCCACCAAAGCCATAACACAAAAGCTTAATGTCCAGAAGGGTCAGTGATGACTGGGCATGGCGGACAGTTCACTGACCATTGAATTCGGGTGTCATCCGAGGGCAGGCAGATAACTTGCTTTGACGTTCCCTGGGGCAGATCAAAGGCTTGTCAGTGGCCACTGTCAGGCTGTGCTCCTAAGCAAATCTTTCCCAATTAGAGAAAATCAAATCCCCACTTCTTTGGCCAACCAAAGCAGAAAAGGGTCCCTAATGACTTCGTTGAAAGGCTACAGTGAAGCAATTAAGTTGGTCTCCACTTTCTGCAAGTTGTCATTTGCCCTGTTGCAACAAGACCTTGGTCACATCCGACCAAGAAATTTGACGGCCGGGAACTGAGCCTCAGGAAATGAGTAAGGATGCTTGCACAACCCTGCCGAGAGAGATGTTCATGACAGCGTTATTTACAAGGGGGTAAGGGCAGAGAAAGACTGTCCACCATAGGGTAGGTAGGGGGGCGTGGGGGGCGAGGCTGGCATGGGGGTTGGCTGTCTAAATAAGTGCCTTTGTAAGACAAGGGTAACTTAAACATACATTGCAGAAAAAATTATCAGTGACCACATTTTATTTTTTTTTTTTTTTTTTTTTTGCTTTTTGGGTCACACCCGGCGACGCTCAGGGGTTACTCCTGGCTCTGCACTCAGGAATTACTCCTGGCGGTGCTCGGGAACCATATGGGATGCCGGGGATCGAACCGGGCCAGCACAGGCCGGCCGCAAGGCAAACGCCCTACCCGCTGGGCTATCGCTCCGGCCCCAGTGACCACATTTTAATGGCAAGTTGTTAAATGACAAAGACAGGTTTAAAGTAGAGGTGGGTTTTAAGTGGGCACAGGAGTGGGGGGCAATTGTGGTGCCCCAGGGGCCGAGGGGTGCCTGGAATCTAACTGAAGTCGGCCACATGCGAGACTAGCGCCCTGACGCCTGTCCTATCTCTCTGCTGCTGGGCTTCTGCTCCCTCAACTCTACAGTGACTCCATGGTCAGGCAGCCAGACCAGAGTCTCCCTCTGTGGTGGGGTAGTGGGCTCGGCTTGAGAGCAGAACAAAGATGCAGCAAAACCCCCATCAGCACGCAGGCGGCCACCATCGGCCTCACATCTAGGGGGTGAAAAAAGTCCCTGGGAAATCTTCCGATTCCTGTAACTCCTTCAAGGCTTCATTCTGATTTTATACATAAATTTGGAAAACATTAGTGCCCACGGCCAGATGACGGCAGCCCATTTGCAGTCTGTGTTATTTCTAAAGTCAGCACCGCCCCACTTCTGGATTCTTTGTGAATAAGGGTTTTATTTTGGGGGTGGAACCTCACTTAAATTTGTTCTTGGCTGTTTCTTGCTCCCACAGAGTCATGTCTTGAACACTGGGGTTGGGAAGCTACAACAGAGACTCGAGTTTAGATCTACCTGGAACTACCTGAGCTTTTGCAGAAAAAATCCCACAGAGCTCTAGGCTCCCTTGTGTTGCGGGAGGGGGTTATGTGCGTGGCTTATCGCGCATACAGATTTTACCTTCTGTTTTCAAACATGGTGACTGACAATGCGATTTCCATACACAAGGAGCTTCTCTATAGAGACGACCTTCTCCGTAGAAAAGGTGGCTGCCCATGGCGGATTCTATGTGGATTGAATTTCTCCCAAGTGACTAGCAGAGGCTTTAGGAGCTTATAGGAGGGGGAGAGAGCACGGATCACAGGTTAATTCCTATAAAATGAGAAATCTTCATGCAACAGATTCCTCGAATTCTCTCAGTTGTTCAACCAGATGATGGAAAACCCAGCCCCTGGCTTGGATTAAGCAAGAAGTTTGACAGATTTTTTTTTTCTTGAAGTGCATTTTAAAGAAATAAATTACTTTCACTTCCAATACCCTCATCAATGGGAAATGTGAATAGCCACAGTTTGGAGGGGCATTTGCACAAGACATTTAAAATGGGGTCTGGACATCAGATGGCCCTGAGCTTTTCCCCAGGGGCATGGCCTCAGTCAAGTATAGAACCTGGTGGTGGTGGTGAGGGCGTGAGGGGGGGTGTTTGCTCCCTATAACATGGGGCGGGGCTGCGAGGGGGAGGATGTTAGGAGACAAACTTAACACACTCCCAGCCCTGGGTCTAGCCCAGATGTTGGAGTCCCCTGAGCATCTCCAGGGACCCTGAGCTCTCTCAGAGGTGGTCCTGGGGACCCCTAGCACCAGAGAATACAAGCAGTACCCCATCCTGGCTCTGTGCCACCAGTTCAGTTGGCCAAGCATCCCTAGGAAAGGCACCCCCACTCCCAGCCTGTGGAGCATTGCCTAGAGGCTTTCCTAAAACTACGACAATCAAGTGAGCCGTGGAAGCAATGACCCCTTGATGAGTTGTTTGGGGGGATGGTGGGCATGAAACTCAGCCCAAGCCTGTGTGAGGTTGGCTGCTGTCCATTGACACTTATTGTTGTTCTTTGTATTGGCAGAAAAAAATGCTTCTCAGAAAGAGCACCCTGGCTCTTGCTGTTAGTGGAAGGACGCAATATCAAAGAGCCTCTCAGCCCCCAGGAAGGAGACGCTGGAGACAGGAAGGCCTGTAGGCAGAATCTGGGTATCAGTGGGCCCGAGAACCAGGCTGGGTGCAAGCACTTAGAAACACAGTTGGGCCCGTTCACCCCATCAGCCGGGACTCCAAGATTGTTCAGACAAATGAGGCCTGGCCAGGCAGGGCCCAGGAAGCACCTCCCCAGGTCTGGCTCCTCACTCCACTCCAGAAGGCCCCCGCATTGTAAGTGGAGGTTCTGTGCCATGCCAAGGCCCTGCCACTGGCCTCACTCGCTCCTTCCTACCTGGAGCCCCCCCTGCATCCTCCCTCCCTAGAGCATCTGTCTCTGGTCCCCCAGGAGTCCAGCACGCCTGAGAGGAAGCCAAACTGCACGGCTATGGGGCTGCAAATATTGATTTCAGGACTCCCAGGAACTCCGCCTCCCCACCCACCCCCCACCTCCATTCCTCCCTCCTGTTATCCCACTCATCATGGAGCACTGAACACCTTCTAGAAGGTTCTGACACAGACCTTTTCATCCCAGCAGGAGCTGCACTCTTTCCTCTCCGCCCGGGGTGGGGGGGGGGAGGAGAGGTGATGGGAGAAAATAAATTCCCCTTCACGTAACAATCAGAGGAAGACAGTCCCAAACAGTGACCAGACCATCCCCGCAGGCTACGATGACAGCCATTTCCAACTTATCACACCCCGGCACTATATTAAGGCCTGGAGATTACAGCGGGCTTCATTAGAGGAACATCTGTTGGGAATCAGCTCAGCGGCCAGATATGATTGCAGAAGCGGCAGCCGGCCGGCGGGGTGAGGGTGGGGGGGGGGGTGGCGAGTCAGGGCCACTCCCACGGCGAAATGCCTAATAGGGGCCATGTTGAGGCTCCTGGCAGGGTAACCTCCCTCCCCTGCCCTAAGGTTTTCGCTTGAATGGGGTCAGGAGCAGATGGCAGGAAGTTGGACTCATTTGCAAGACCCAGAGACATGTGTGGGAATAAGGGGACTCCTAAGAATCCCTCCCCCAAGTTGGGACTCCCTGAGCACTGTGGTCTTTCCCACGTGGACAGCTTCAGGCAGTCCCCACTGTCCTCCCGAGAGAGGCAGCTCTCCTGTTCACGGTGAGGGGCACGAAGCCCCGAGAAGCAGAGGACACCTCCAAAAGACCGCAGGGGCCACTCACAAAGCAGTTTGCCCGGCAGGCAGCTTTCAGCCGGCCCGAGGATTTTCCTGGGATGCAGAATGTCAGGGTTCACCCAGGCGAACCTACATAAAGCCTCGGTTTCCACCTTCATCTGCTTTAGGCCAAAGTCTCGTGCTTCCATCAGTCAGCTCCACTGTTGCTGCATTCAGACACGTGTTGCCAAAGCCTGTCACACAACTGCCATGGAGCAGACACGGTTCCGCCACCAGAGCCATGGCAGGGCAGGGCCAGGCCCCAAATGAGCACCTGTCCTGCCCACCTTGATAGTGTCCTCGTGTTGGTGGCATGGAATTATTATTACCAATAAGAGCAAGCAAATGCCCCACCCCACCCCCCTTCACGCTATCGGACTATGAGAAGGTTCTGGAACAACCTTGGGGAAAGAGCCCCCGCAGAAGCTCCGGAACTGCACACAGATGCCTCTCCAGTCTAGAAATAGGCTGGTCGGGCAGCCTGGGGATCAAAGCACACAATCAGGAGGTTATAAATAGGGAAGGTCGGCCCGAGGCCGCTGCCTCCTGCCCTGCTGCTGGGTCCCGGAGGTGCTTTTGCCATTCCAGGGCTCAAACTGAACCTAAAGAATAAACACGAGCCCAGAGCAGGGAGAACAGGCGCTTGGGAGCTGCAACCAGCGAGATCCGAGTTCAAATCCCCCACCCGCCCCGCACAGCCCTCAGCAGCGTAAACCCCATCTCTTCATTCCCTGTAACGTGGGGGCTAGCCATGGTCCTCCCTGAGGCAAAGCCTGACCCCAAGGGTATTCCCTGAGCACCAACGCTGTGCCTGGGCCATCTTCTAGGTCAAACCTAAGTTGTGTTTTGTTTCTTTCCTCCCTCTTGCAATTAGCACAAAAACGGGGGTGAGGTGGGGGGCTGACTCCCAAACAGTGGGATGGATCCAGAGGCCAGTCCTGATGGTCCTGATGATTTCTGGCCAGTGGTTCAACACAAGGGCCCAGGAATATGATGCTGCAAGGCCCTGGGACCTCAAGGGGACCCTCAGGGTCAGGGCAGTTATGCTCAGGGGCCTCCAGCAGCCATGGGGTACTGGGATTGAGCCGGGCTGGGCTTGTGCCTGATGTGCTTCAAATCCTGAATGATCTCCCTCAGGTCTAATGCACTTAAAATTGTCATTGAGGTCACATGGTTACAATCGTGCTCACATTTACAATTGGGAGGTACCAAAGTCCTTGCACCTTCGCTGTGCCAAAATGCCCAGCACACTCCGCCCGCCACTGACCTTATGTGACTCGTCACCCCATAACCCCCAATAGTTGGAGTTATCAGCAGTGTCTAAGAGTTTCTCACTGCAAAAAACATTTCTTGCCTTATTTCTTCACACACCACACATGAGTGAGACCATCAACGTTTGTGCAGTTGTCCTTCTCTCTCTGACTTATTTTATGGGAATGACACCCCTGTAGCTCCATCCAAAGGCAAAATGTCATCTTACAGATAAGCAGATCACTTCTTTTTGTTTGTTTGAAAATCAACAATTGAACTTTACTCAATGGCCTTACATTAGTCCACCAGAATCCAATGCTCTTGGGGACTCTTGACAGTAATGTATCAGCATAGTGGAAGGGAGCAATAAACTTTTATGAATATTGCACCTGACTTCATCAACACAAGATCCATTTTTTCCATTGAAATTGAAAATACTAACTAAAAATTAAATTATAAAGAATGTTAAGACAATGAAGACAGAACATTACACTACATATACGCCCCTTCTGAATTTATAGCCCTAGGTAATTGCACTTACATATATGATCACCTCCACAAACTTAGGCACTGCAACATAAATCTATTAGCAAACTTTATTTGTTTTAATCACTGTCACTGTATCACTGTCTTCCCATTCATCATCGATTTGCTCGAGCGGGCACCAGTAACATCTCCATATGACCTGTCTCATGCAAGTAGAGCCCAAGGGCACCTGCTTGCTCCAAGAACATAAAGAGCCTCAAACCATTCCATCAGGTCATGGGAATGAGGTCTATAATTGTTACTGGTATTTGGCATATCAAATATGACACGGGTAGCTTGCCAGGCTCTGCCGTGTAGGTAGCATACTCTTGTAGTCATCTAAAAATCCAGCATTTATTGATGAACCGGCTGCGCAAGCCGGGCTATGATAGGCTGGTCTGCTGGGTGGAGTTCTGACAAGGGGGAAGTCTGGATGTGGAAAATGGAGTCCCCTCATGGAGTGGGGGGTCCTCTGGCTTGTTGTGAGGCTCTGCTGGGGTGGCGGCCAGGGCTAGAACCTGCCATCCCTCCCGGGTGCCTTATGAGAGGCTGGGCACAGGGAGGGCCAGTAGCAGCTCTGCCCCATGTCTGTGAATTTGTTTTAATATTAATGCTATTTGATTAAATATATAACAATAATATTAATGATAGTTCACCTAATTAACAATCTTATTTTCTTTTTTAAAAATTTTTATTATACCACGGTGGGAAATACAACTATGTTTGGGTTTCAGTCATACAGTGTTCCAACACCTATGTCTCCACCAGTGCCCATTTCCACCACTGATGTCCCCTGATTCCCCCCCCCTCTCCTCAGGCCCACCTCTATGGCAGGTACTTTGTCTCTCTCTTCTCTCTCTCTCTCTCTCCTTTCTATTACACATTGTGGCTTGCAATACATACATTTAGAGGTTATCATGTATATCCCTTTGCCTATATTTAATGCTCAGTTCTAGGCTGGTATTATCATTTCCAACAATTATGAGCACACTGTTCCCTTCTCTGTCTTACCTAACCTCTGACTCCCACACACGTTGATTCCACCCATGGACAAGACCTCCTGATCCATGTTTTGCCTGACCTTGGATATTGGTTCATACCATTTTATTTTTATTTTTATTTTTATTTTTATACTGTAATTGATTTTGTAATTGATTTTGCCTTTTGGGTCACACCTGGCGATGTTCAGTGGTTATTTCTGGCTCTGCATTTAATATTTACTCCTGGTAGTGCTTGGGGAACCATATGGGATGCCAGGGATCAAACCCGAGTCGGCCACATGCAAGGCAAATGCCCTCCCAGCTATAACCATTCCTCTGGCCCCTAGTGCTGGGAATTAAACTTGGATCAAGTGCACACAAGACAAACACCTTACTTTAGTATTTTTTTCTCCTGAAAGTTGACACTTTATGTTTTTTAGGAAATCCCATGATTTGTATCACTATTCTGGTGTCCCGTAGCTCACTGAGGCACTGTGGGTAAACAGAGCACGGAAGAGTCAAGATTCACATTCTGGGAATTGAACCACAAAACACAGAAATCATTTAGAAACTTGTTGGCCATGAAGGGGAAGGAATGTGGGGAAAATCACTGATAATACTAGATGCATCTGCAAAGATTTTTAAAGACTTATCATTGACGTGGAGCTGGGCACTGATGCTGAAAGTACCCAGGCAACGATGCACATCTATGACCGAGAGGACACCCTGCAGGTGGACTACAGCTCTCTGGGCGACGACTGGAAGGTGAGGTCGGTGTCTGCGCCCCGGCTGCAGGGCCAGCAGCACTCGGAGAGCTCACTCAGGGCAGCCGGTGTCCAGTATATCGCAGTAGGAGTGACAACTGCTGTTTCTTTTTTTAATTTTTCTTTTTGGGTATGCCAAGAGTATGCCACCCTCATGGCAGAGCCTGGCAAGCTACCCATGTCGTATTTGATATGCCAAATACTGGTAACAATTACAGACCTCATTCCCATGACCTGATGGAATGGATTGAGGCTCTTTATGTTCCTGGAGCAAGCAGATGCCCTTTGGCTCTGCTAGCATGAGATAGGACATATGGAGATGTTACTGGTGCCCGCTCGAGCAAATCGATGATGAACGGGAAGACAGTGATACGGTGATACCATTTTATTTTTATAGCCCACAAATAAATGCAGTCTTTCTATATTTGTCCTTTATCCCTCTGGCTAATTTCACTCAGCATGATCCTCTCCATGTCCATCATTTATAGGTGAATTTCATAACTTCATTTTTCCTGACAGCTGCATAGTATTCCATTATGGAGATGTACCACAGTTTCTTTATCCAGTCATCTGCTCTCGGGCACTCTGGTTGTTTCCAGATTCTGGCTATTGTGAACAGAGCTGCGATGAACATAGAAGTGCAGATGGTGTTTCTGCTGTAGGCCACCACTTCTTCGATGGCTGCAGACAGCCTCTGCACCCACGTAAAGACCTGTGGGTGCTGGTCACTTTGTTCTCCCGACTTCGGGTGCCACCAACCTAACGGAGCACTCCCTGTTTACAAGGCATACCCCCAATTTGAAATGGAGGACAGGTGTGTGTGTGGGGTGGGGAGAGGAGAATGTTTACTTACTGGAGCTTTAAACCAGTCACTCCAGAGAGCCAGCATTTGGGCCCAGGAAGTGTGAATTCAAGTGCAAACGTTTGAAGGAGGATTTTTTTTTTTTTTTTAAGTATTGGGGCGCGTGGCAGGTTCTTTATTTCTTTCCCTTTCTCTCTTTTTCTCTTTTTCTGAAGGAGGATTTTCATAAACGTCCAGCTGAAAATCCTGATTCTAACTCGAAGCTGATGAGCACTAAGTAGCTCCTGTGAGTCAGAGAAATGGGCGGGGGGTCATGAAGGAGAACGAGAGCACAGTAGTGCTCGTGATGCCCAGGTCTGGGGGAGCTGGAGAAGTCACAGGAATTCCTTAACGCCTCCTTCTTCACCTGCACCAAGTCTGGTTTATGATTCTGACCCCGCCATTTCTGCAAGGCACGGATCGGTTATAGGACACGCGTCTTCTTTGACGAGGTTTTGCACTCATTGGCAAAACCTGGAACACTGACCATCAAAAGAAGCATTGTTAGCAATTGCACGGGGACAGGGTCTTCTTGCTTATCAGCGGCACCTGGAATTAAAGTTGAGCAGGCGCCGTTTCTGGGCACAGGTGAAAGACATGTTGGAGGAAAACAAATAGCCAATGGGAAGAGAGCTCAGAACCAACCACCAATGGGCAGTGAGGATCAACAGCCAATGGGCAGTGAACAAGGCACCAAAGAAGGTTTAAAAGGCGCCTTCCGGCCTCATCTTTGTTCATTCTCTGCGGGCACAGGCTGCCTTGGGGAGGGTGTGGGAAGATGCTGTCTGGGGCGCTTCAATTTGGAGGGGGAGGAAACTGCTGTTGGGCTCTTTGTAGCCTGTGGGGGCCCGTGTTTTAGAGAAGCGCAGGCAGGGTGATGTTTCTGGCCGTGGGGAAGAAGAAAGCACCGTGAAGTTGCTTTGGGGTCAGAGATGGTCGGGGCTGAGGGTAATCTGGGAGCGTCTCCAGGTTCCTGCACCCGTGCAAGGCTCCACTGTCCTTGAGGGCTGAAGAGGGAAAAAGAGGGGTGGAGGGCTGGGAAAGTGCCTCTCAAAGTCGTTCTTTCTCTTCCTCTGGACTTCTAAGAAATAACCTTTGTTCTTCTGACTCTTTCGGAAGCTCAGCCGCTGTGGGAACCCAATCCTGTTGGGGTGCAGCCGGCTGGAAAGGCCTTGGGTCCTGACCACAGACGGTGGTTAGCGGACAGTGCTGTGACGGCAGAGGCGCTCCTTCGTCCCTAGCCCCCGACTCCAGGGGGCTGGGGCTTTTATTCCTGACTGCCAGGCCCTCGTTGGGGTCTGTGCCCCAAAAAATCCTACTTGGAAGAGTGTTCAGGGAGAGACTCAGAGCTCTTCAGATGTCTTCTCAGCTCGGGCAATGGGATTCAAATAGCTGCAAACTCTTTGCTCAGTAAACGTTTCTCGTGGTCTTCTCCGAGGCACATCCAGCCTGACTCAGGAAGTGTCACCAGGCTGAGCCCGAGTCCCCCTGCAAGTGGGACTTCAGAAGCTGGGGGTTTTCCGCCGGGGCTCTGAACCCACCCCTGCCTGTGCCTTGCCGTCCCTTGCCAGCCAGGATGAGGTGTTTAAACTATCTGCCTGTTCTCTGAATTGAGAAACAGTGTGGGGGTTAGACCAGCGAAGAAGCAGGTCAGATACCTGCTAAGTACATAATGAGCCAGGTCTGTTAGGTGTGGGGAAGAGAAGGCAGCCCTATCCCAGCTGTGAGCAGAGCTGTCAATCACGCAGCCCCCCGCCCCCAGCCTGGCACACTAACTCCGGTGGGGGACTTTCTCTCCCAGATGGTTCCCTCCCAGGTGGAGGAAGAGCAGCTCCTGGCCCAGACCTGGTGATGCCCCCACATTCTTGTACTCAGAACACAGGGCAGCCTTTCACTCTCAAGATCCCTCAGCCCAGTGGGGAGACGCGGGGGCTCCCTCCAGCCTAACTCAACTTGCTTTTCTCAGGGCCCTCCACTGCTGCAAGTGTTCCCATTAACTAACCTCAGGTGTTCTCTATTTTCTGGAGTTGTGGGGGATGGGGGAGGCTTAATTGGCACTTAGGGTCCTACTGCAGGAAAAACATGCGGTTTAATAACCAAGCCTCCCTCCGGCTCCAGCCGCACCCTTGGGCGATGCAAATCTTGGGGTCTCCAAATGGTGATCACACACAGATGTGAGGAAGCCTGTGTCGCATGCCTGCAGCAGGTGAACCCTGTGCCCTCTGGCCACCTGTTTCCTTCCCAGACACTGACTGCTCCAAATCTGCCTTGGCTATCAGAGGGAAGCGCAGTGTGGGAAGTCCTCTGCTCAAACTTTAGGGCATGCAGATTCCTGCTGTCCCCCACTTAGGTCAAGAGTGGGGGGACAAGGCAGTTCTCCCCACCTGCTCCAGCAGGTGGGGTGTGGAGCATTCGACAAGGGCGCGACCTCTCAGGGCCTCAAGTTTGTCCAGTGTATCTGCAAACTTGCATGCTCGGCCCCTGTCTGAGGCCAGGTGGGGGCAGCTGTCGCTTCTGTGGGCTTCGACAACACACCCAGTGGGGTCCAGCCTGGGGGCTCGCGCACAGCAACACTGGCGTAGAACAGTTTCTTCAAGTGCGTTTTGAAGTCCCCCCCACTCAGCCGCAGCAACTGCAAAGAAATGAGGAGCTGAGTTTTGCTTCCTCTGGGGAAGTGTTAAAAAAAACATAACGTGATGCTCTCAGCGCCCACTTTCCTGGCTCCTCAGCTTCTAGGAAGCAACCCAGCACCCCTAGACCACAAGGGTTCTGTCTTGGCCCCCTGTGGCATGTGCTATTCGGGGTCACTGAGATCTGAGCTGGGGCTCCCGAGAATGCAGCTTTTTCTCCTGAGTCAAGTCAGGACCAAACGCTCATGAGTGGGGGCCAGAAGTCAAGTTTGAGTAGCTGCTTGAATGCTCCCCTTCTGAGGCTCAGACTGGGAGGTGGTCCACAGCGGGTGCCTGGTCCTTGGAGGAACTGGACACTTTGACTGTGCCCCTGCCCTGTGTTAGGGGTGGGGGAAGGGGCAGAATCGGAGAAGCTTTGCTCTTCGCTGTCACCTGCCTGACTTGCACGCTGGAGTCGCTCCGAAAGTCGGGCTCCCAGGAAAATATCGCAGATTACACTAAGGATGTGTGCGGGTCACCTCGCCTTAGCCTGGGGTCTCAGAGCCAGGAAACCAAATCTCCAGTGCATGCCACTGTGTGAAAGGAGAATGTCTCAGGTCAAGGGCAGCGTCTGGGACGTTTGGGGGTGCTTCTGTGAGTTACTGCAGAGTATCTGTTGGCTCCCACGATGGAAGGGGCTGGATGTAGGCTTCCAAATACACCTGTAAGTTGGTGGTTTCTATGGGGAGATACTTCTAGTCTCAGGTTGACAGGACTCCCTGTAGGAGTATGACTTAGGCCTGCAAATGGCCCTTGCCCCCCACTGAACAGCAGGACGGAACCATACCTTGCGTGCCAGGAGGTGGGTGATGGCTTGTGCCCCATGGCAGGCACTTGGCCGACCCATGAGACGTGCTCAGAGGATGCCCCACCTGCTTTTCAGGAAGTGGATTTCAGCACTTACCATCAACAAGGAAGTGGCTCAGGCTGGCAAGACCCAAGGATCTCGGTTTCTGACCCTTTCCCCATCTCACAGCTAGGAAGGGACCATAGGGGACATTCACGTATCCCCTGGGGACTGGAGTGATGGCTTAACGGGCTGAGTGCGTTTCCCTGGCATCACATGGTTTCTCCGTGTGCTGAGTTTGATCCCCAACCAAGATTCTCTGGCCTTTAAAAAAGGGATGGTCTTTGCTGATCATCTAAGTAGCCCCCAAGATGAGCTCTGGGCTGGCCTCCATGAGCAGTTGTTCTAGGGATGCTGTCACTGGACAGTTAGCTGGTTCTGGGGATTGTAGGGACCACCCGGTCCTACTAAAAATCCCTCACTGACCAGCCATACCCTAGCTCTGCGCTTCAGAATTGGGGGGGACATGGGCGGAGATGGGGAAGTGGGTGCTTGCCTTGCACAGTTGACTCTGGTGTCATCCCTGACATTACCAGGTATGGTCCCAAACTCTCATACTCCAGCCAAAACTTGTCCCAAAAGCTTATAGGTGCCTTCTTGGTTATCTGTGACCTGTTCTTCCTGATTTTTCTCGAAAGATTTGTCAAAAGCTGGGCTGGGTGCTTGACTCATATCCTGTCTAGGTTAGGACCTGTGACCCGAGACTGCCCCCGTCACTGAGGTGGGGTGCAGCTTCTCCTCCTTGTGCCTCTATGAGGCTGCCCCTCCCGGGACAGTTAAAGGGGAAAAGTGCTGAAACTGGTTGTGGCGCGGCTCTGGACTCCACATTTCTTACCCGAACTAGCTTGGGCTTCTCCGGTGAGGCTCTGGTCCTTGATGGATCCTTACCACTAGGCTTTTGGGTCTCTTGCCGCCTTCTGAGGCTGAACTCAGAGCTGCAAACTTGAGTCGAATGCTGCTTTAGGTTCTGGTCAGACAAGTCTTCTGTGCGCTCCTGGCCCTTGGGAACAGGACACGTGGCATTCAGGACACAAGGCGGGTGGCCGTAGTGTGGATGTAACCCCTCCCCGCCTCTCTCAGGCACTTCCCTGAATTTGTTCCCTCTCCAGCCTCCAGGTAACTTCTGAGACCCTAGTCCAGATCAGGCCACTTTGCCCTAGCTGTGACCTTGAACTGGTGATGAAACGTCCAGTTCCCAGCAGGTAATGGCTTCAGCTTATTCCTGGAGCATTGCCAACAGCAAGTAGGCCCTTTGCATTAGCACTGTCTGAGCTCCCGTATCTATGTTCCCGCTGGGCAAAGGGAACCTCACCACCTGCGTGTGGGAAGGGGCCTGGCTGTATCCTGGAAAACCGTAAGTCTGACCCTCCGCTGTCCCGGAGGCAGGTGGTGGACTTGCGCTTACTGGAGAGCTCCAGTTCCGGCATGAACCCGGCATTGCCTGCCACTTTGGGCTCATCTGGGAGACGCCTGAGTTTGGGGCCTTGCTAGGCTTTTTCGTCCTTGTCTCAGTGTGGGAAACCAGTGTTTAGTTTCCCTTGGCACCGTGCACACTCCCCAGATAGGCAGCTTGGAAGCACTTTTTTTTTTTTTTTTTTTTTTTTTTTTTTTTTAAACATTTTATTATACCACCGTGAGATATACAATTACAAAGTTGCTCACGCTTGGGGGTTTCGGTCACACAGTGTTCCAGCACCCCGCCCTCCACCAGTGCCCCTCAGCCACCACCCATGTCCCCAATTCCCTCCCCCTCCCACATCCCGCCTAAATGGCAGGTTCTTTATCTCCTCTCCTCTCCCTCTCTCTCTCCTCCTTCTCCCACACATTGTGGGTTGCACTCACGGTACACTTAGAAGCCATCATTTGTATTTTTTGTCTGTCCTTAATGCTCAGTTCTATGTTAGCATCAGAACTTTAGACATTTATTCACTCATGTTCCTTTCTCTATCTAAACCAACCTCTGACTCCCATACGCTTGTGGTAATTTCCACTTTTGGTAAGATCACCTAGTATATTTATGCCATGCAAATAAATGCAGTCATTCTATGTCTCTCCCTTTCCTTCTGACTAATTTCACTCAACATGATTCTTTCCATATCCATCCATTTATAGCAAAATTTCATAACTTCATTTTTTCTGACAGCTGCATAGTATTCCATCGTGTAGATGTACCACAGTTTCTTTATCCAGTCATCAGTTCTCGGGCATACTGGTTGTTTCCAGGTTTTGGCTATTGTGAACAGTGCTGCTATGAAAATAAAAGTGCGGATTGTGTTTCCGCTGTGCGTTTTTGGCTTTCCAGGGTATATTCCCAGGAGCGGTATGGCTGGGTCAAAGGGGAGCTCAATTTCTAGTCTTTGGAGGAATGTCCATATTGTTTTCCAGAAAGGTTGTACAAGTCGACATTCCCACCAACAGTGTATGAGAGTCCCCTTTTCCCCCACATCCACGCCAGCACTTGTTGCTTTTACCCTTTTGGATATGGGCCATTCTCTGTGGTGTGAGGTGATATCTCATTGTTGTTTTGATTTGCATCTCTCTGATGATTAGTGATGATGAGCATTTTTTCATATGCCTTTTGGCCATTCGGATTTCTTCCTTGTCAAAGTTTCTGTTCATCTCCTCTCCCCATTTTCTAATGGGGTTGGCTGTTTTTTTTTTATATAGCTGTACCAGTGCCTGATATATCCTGGATATTAACCCCTTATCAGATGGGTATTGGGTGAATATTCTTTCCCATTCCGTCGACTGTCTTTCTATCTTGGTCACTGTTTCTTTCGAGGTGCAGAAGCTCTTCAGTTTCATGTAGTCCCATATATTTATATTTTCTTCTAGTTGCTTTGTTAATGGTGCTTCACCTTTGAAGATGTCTTTAGCATCGATGTCGTGGAGGGTTTTTCCTATATTTTCTTCAACATACTTTATGGATTCAGGTCTGACATTGAGATCTTTAATCCATTTTGAACTGATTTTTGTGCAAGGTGTTAGACACAGGTCCAAATTCATTTTTCTACATGTAGCTGTCCAGTTTTCCCAGCACCACTTGTTGAAGAGGCTTTCCTTACTCCAGTTTGGACTCTTTGCACCTTTATCAAAGATTAACTGATCATGTCTTTGAGGGTGGGTGTCAGGATACTCAACTCTATTCCATAGGTCCACCGGTCTGTTTTTATTCCAGTACCACGCTGTTTTAATTACTGCTGCTTTGTAGTACAGTTTGAGGTTGGGAAAGGTGATGCCTCCCATCTTCTTCTTCCCAAGGATTGCTTTAGCTATCCGTGGGGGCTTATTATTCCATATGAATTTCAGAAGTGTTTGGTCAATTTCTTTAAAGAATGTCATGGGAATCCTTATAGGAACCGCATTGAATCTGTACAAAGCTCTAGGGAGTATTACCATCTTAACAATGTTAATTCTCCCCATCCATGAGCAGGGAATGTGTTTCCATTTCCTCGTGTCCTCTTTTATTTCTTGAAGCAGTGTCTTGTAGTTCTCTTTGTATAGATCCTTTACACACTTGGTTAAGCTGATTCCTAGGTATTTGATTTTCTGTGGCACAATTGTGAATGGAATCGATTTCATAATATCCCTTTCTTCTCTTTCGTTATTTGTGTATAGGAAAGCCACCGACTTTTGGGTATTGATTTTGTACCCTGCCACTCTACTATACCTGTCTATTGTTTCTAAGAGTTTTTTGGTCGAGAGTTTAGGGTTCTCTAGGTATAATATCATGTCATCTGCAAATAATGATAGCTTGATTTCTTCCTTGCCTATCTGGGTGCCCTTAATGTCCTTTTCTTCTCTGATTGCTATGGCGAGTACCTCCAGTACTATATTGAATAAAAGAGGTGAGAGAGGGCAACCTTGTCGTGTTCCTGATCTTAAGGGGAAGGCTTTCAATTTTTCCCCATTGAGAATGATACTCGCTGTGGGCTTTTGGTAGATGGCTTTGACTATCTTGAGGAAGCTTCCTTCAATTCCCATTTTCTGGAGGGTTTTAATCATGAATGGGTGCTGGATCTTGTCAAATGCTTTTTCTGCATCTATCGATAGGACCATATGGTTTTTATTTTTTCTCTTATTGATGTGATGTATTATGTTGATTGATTTGCGAATGTTGAACCATCCTTGCATTCCCGGGATGAATCCTACTTGGTCATGATGTATGATCTTTTGATGAGTCTTTGGATTCTGTTTGCTAGTATTTTGTTGAAGATCTTAGCATCTGTGTTCATCAAGGAGATTGGTCTGTAATTTTCCTTCTTTGTATTGTCTCTCCCTGCTTTGGGTATCAGGGTGATATGCGCCTCGTAGAAGCTGTTTGGGAGTGTTTCTGTTTCTTCTATTTCCTGGAAGAGCTTGAACAGGACTGGCAGTAGGTCCTCCTTAAAGGTTTGGTAGAATTCGCCAGTGAACCCATCTGGACCTGGGCTTTTGTGTTTGGGCAGACTTTTAATTACTGTTTCAATTTCCCGATGGTGATAGGCTTATTTAGGTATTGAAGGTCTTCTTGTTTCAATCGTGGGAGGTTATAGGACTTCAGGAATTTATCCATTTCTTCTAGGTTCTCATGTTTTGTGGCATACAGGTTCTCAAAATAACCTCTGATGATCTTTTGTATTTCTGTTTTTTCTGTTGTGATGTCACCATTTTCATTTCTGATTCTGTTTATTTGGGTTCTCTCTTTCCCTGTCCTTACAAGTCTTGCCAGTGGCTTGTCGATCTTGTTTAATTTTTCAAAAAACCAGCTCTTGGTTTCATTAATCTTTCGGATTGTTTTTTTTGGTTTCCAGGTCGTTGATTTCCTCCCTAAGTTTCACTATTTCCTTCCTTCTGCCTGGGTTGGGCTTCCCTTGTTGGTCTTTTTCTAATATTTTCAACAGCTTGGAAGCACTTTGCCCCGCCTCACCTGAACCAGTGGCAGTTGCAGATGCTGGTACGGAAGCAGGAGCCGGTTGATTCAAAACCCACCTGTTCTGCCCTTGGGGCCTCTAGTTTGGGTCCCCAAGTGGTGCTTGAAATCACCCCTAGTGACGCTGGACTAACAGGAAGTGGGGCGGGCATGTGCTCAGGCCCTACAGTGCCAAAGGGATTAGTCATCTGGGGGCGTGTTCTGGAGATCAGCCCAGGTATCAGTATGGACCCATCCTGGGTCTTTAATGTCTGTACTATTTCCTCGGCCCTAGGTTTTGAGGGTATTGTTTCTGAGTTTGAGCATCAAGCCATGAAAACAATAACTGATAACCTTGAGTGTTGCAAGAAGATGTTTGTGTTCCCAAACCAAGATGTGCTTTAGCGTTAGTCATTCAAGGCAGACGCTTTGTAAATCCTAGTCGCATGGAAAACAGAAAATGCTTCTCCTGGCTAGCACCCCAGGGGTCTGGACTACATGCACTTAGCCTGGGCTTTAGTGGCTTCAGAATGACTCCCCCTCTCCATCCTAACTCCCCAGGCACCTGAGACTCCAACCCCTCCCAAGAAATCACTTGGAAGAATTTGGTAGACCGCACCATTGTAGCAGTTCTGACTTGGGAGATTCTCGGGGCGGGTAAGAGGAGCCTGCCCGGCCGCCCTAGGCTTTCAGTGTTATAGCTTTAGTTTTATAGCCCATATCGGTCTAGTCTCTAGGACTCCAGCACCAAGAGCAACCCCCCAAGCCTATGACCTGATCATTGATAGGCTGCATGTCATCTAGCTGTGGCTTATGCAAACAAGGGTGCAAGCAAGTGGTATCTGCCCTATGAGAAGGGGTCTCTAAGAGCCGGTCGGATGGTAGCATAACTAAGGGACCAAGGAGAAGTCCCGGTCCTCAGGCCCGTCTGTCCTATCACATGCCTGGTTCACAGTAGGTTAAACTCGGTGCTGCAAACACCCCACTTTTGGATACTGCTTTAGGATCCGGTCAGATAAGGCTTCTGTGCTGCTCCAGGTCCAGGACACATGGCCCTCAAGACACAGGATTACTCCACGATTACTGGAGCCAAATGAAAGACTTAGAGCAGATGTCTGAGTCTAACAAAGTCTGCGCAGAAACTTGAGCAACCAAAGTGAAAGGAGCAGCCAGGGCAAAGGTCATGGAGCCTGAGGGGATGGACCAAGACAGACACGGTGGGCAGCCCCATTCTGGATGACCTTGATGGCCTCTGAGCTCACCTTTGGCAAGAGCTAGTCAATCTGCATCCTCTGGAGTCATGGGTGAGGGTTTATTAAGGGGGCACCATGAAAGATGGTGCCAAAAGTACATCCTTTCTAATCTGGCTGATTTAGAGCACTGGACAGGTAAGGTGTAATGTGCACCTCTGTACACTCCACAAGCCTGTCTGTACCGGAAACCTGGGAATAGAAGGAAAGCGGGGAAGGAAGGGGGTCCTCAGGCTGACACTGGCCTAAAATGACTGGCGAGAAACCACATAAATGTAGCATGGGTGTATTTAATACAGTAATAGCAAGGGACATGCCTCCTGTGTCCACCTCGTGGACCTCTGCGGTTTGGCCCTTGGCTAACCTTTGGCTGGAGACAGTATATAGGGTGCTTGCTTTGCATGTCGCTGACCCAGGTGGGTATGGCCCTAAAGTGCCAAAAACCCCTCAGTGCAAGGAAATATGATCCTTTTCTATTTCAGCACCAAGCATCCTTAAATGTTACCTGTACTGTTTATCCTCGGAAGGAACGCACAACGCCCCCAGTAAGCTGAAAGGCCTCACCGGGTAGTCTAGAAGCACGTGGGAAAGCTTTCAGACTTACTTTGGCATTGGAAGCCAGTACTTAATAATATACGCATACAATGATACAGAAAACTGTGGGAAGTCATATGAGCAGAAATAAGTGTAGGGCCAGAGATATAGTAGAGCAGGTAAGGTAATTGCCTTGCATGCAGTCAACTTTGGCTCAGTTCCCGAGCACTGCCAGGAGTGAGCCCTGAGTAATGCCCAATGTGGCAGCCCCCACCTCCAAAACAATTGCAAGATATAGGAGGAAATTTCATACTCCTGTGACCTGTCAGCAAAAATGACATGTAAATTCCGCACAGATGTGCCTCCTGTTGGGGGGTGTAATGGAGTAAACTTGTATGCCTGACACATTACTACTAATAGTATTGTAAATCAGGGGGACTCAAGAGAAAAATTGTTCCTTAATGTGTCAGAAAGCCCAGCTGGAACCTAAGGAACTGGGACAGTCTCACACCGCCACCCCCTCCATTCTTTCACCACTAACGTCATGGCAATATGCCTCAGTCTGCAGTGTAGGAATCTTGGTGGGAAAAGTTAACTCTAAAGAGGGCAAAAGTCTAGCAACTGATGCTACCTTGTTATGACCAAATACTATAGACCAATAGGGACTGAACGAAAGAGTGCCTTGACCTCGTACATGGAAAGGGGGAGGGTTTGCACTCCAAGGTGCGTGCATATCTTGAGCCGTCTTCATCTCCCCTCTGCAAGCTGGGATGTGGAAGCTGAAGGGCAAGTGGTGATGGTGGTTGGATGGTGGCAGAGGGTGAAGACAGGTGGAGAAAGTGAACCCTACCGGCCTTGAAGTTCTGCTTTTAGTTTTTAAAACGTGACTTACAAAGCTCGTTGCACCGCTCCAGCATCATAGCTGACACGGTGCCAGCGTCATTGCTACTTCTGACCTATTTTAATGTGAGCTATCTTTTATAATAGCTCACAGTCGAGCTATTCTGTAGTTGGGTCAGGTGTTAAGTTTTTCACTGATTCCGCTTCTGTTTGTGGTCATTGGTATTTTCGGATAAATCCGAGCATCACCAGATAAAGCCTGAGAAATTACTAGTAGCCCATGCTATGAGTAGAAATAAGGTGATACCTGCTGGCGATGAAGATCGGCATGAGAATATTCTTTACAAGCTGATTTAATATTCACAATTATTATATATGGCCAATCACATTTTGGTCGGCGTCACCCCATGGTGTTCATAGGCTGGGGATTGTGCCTGCACACTCCTGTCCTTGGGCTTAGCTCCCTGGTCCAACAGTTGATTCTGAACAGAGTATGGCAAACTGTAGCCTACCTAATAAGTCTGTATTTCTGCTCTAGAGGCTCACATCCAGATGGTCAAAGACTGATGCTGAACACCGACTCCAGGAGGAAAATGGAGATAGTTTCCATTTATGTTAACACATTTGGATCTTGGTGTGACGTGACAAGGAATTCACTGTATCACTGTCTTCCCGTTCATCGTCGATTTGCTCGAGCGGGCACCAGTAACATCTCCATATGACCTGTCACATGTTAGTGTAGCCCAAAGGAACCTGCTTTCTCCAGGAACATAAAGAGCCTCAAACCATTCCATCAGGTCATGGGAATGAGGTCTATAATTGTTACTGGTATCTGGCATATCAAATACGACACGGGTAGTTTGCCAGGCTCTGCCGTACGGGCAGCATACTCTTGTATTTTTTTAGGAAAGGAATTACTTTCCTAAAAAATCAAATTGCATAACTAAGTAGTATAACAACTATAGAGTGATGCGGAAATGGAATTATCCACGTGTCCGATCTTGATCCTCTACCAAGTTCTTCCCACTTGGAGTTCCTATTTCTCCTACTTTACAATAAGCTTTTTTACTTTCTAAAGTTATTCACAGGTCTATGGATCTCTCAATGACCCATCCTGGTGAAAACAGACGTTGGAACATTACATGACTGAAACAAATCTTGAACAACTTTGTAATGACATACCATCATCCCAATTAAAATTTTTTAAATTAGATTAAAAAATTTTAATTAAAATGTAAAAACCACAGCTCAAGACAGGCTCACCTTGAAGCTGTGATGTCCCACCCAGGTTTATGGATCTTGCTGCTCATTTATGAGAGTCAGAGCAATGCTGTGTATCTGTCCTCGATGAGAAGAGCCTTGCTTACTATTGGGCTGTTTGCATGTCTTAAAATCTGGCAAGGGATGCAGTCATTCTATATCTGTCCTCTTCCTTCTGACTAATTTCACTCAGCATGATAGTCTCCATGTCCATCCATTGCAGGTAAATTTCATAATTTTGCCTTTTCTGACAGCTGCATAGTATTCCATAGTGTAGATGTACCAGTTTCTTTAGCCAGTCCTGTTCTCGGGCATTTAGGTTGTTTCCAGACTATCATGCTGAGTGAAATTAGTCAGAAGGAAAAGGACAGATAGAGAATAACTGCATTCATTAATAGGATATAGATACCAGTGTTTTACTAAGTGTTGGAAATGGTAATGGCAGATTAAAACTCACCGTTGAATATACACAAAGAGACTTAAGTGATAAACTCTAAATATCTGTAGGGCTAGCCACAATGTGTAAAAGAAGAGGGAGAGAGATGCAGAGACAGAGCCACCTGCTATTGAGGCAGCCTGGGGGTGGGTAGGAGGGGGGTGGGGTACATTGGTCGTGGAAATGGGGCACTGGTGGAGGGATGGGTGCTGGAATACTGTATTACCAAGAACCAATTATGAACACCTTTGTAATTGTATGTCTCACGGTGGTATAATAAAAATAAAAAAAAATCTGGCAAGGAATGCTGGGTCTCTTTACTGCCAGAGATTACGAGATGGCTTCCGCTGGGTACCACCGACAAAACCCCGTGACAGTCTACTGACCTCTCAACCACTACCTGAGACCACTCACCATTACTCGGTATCCAAACACTCTTTGGTTTCTAGTGTTTTGTATAATGTCCTTTGAAATTGTTAAAGTATAATAGGGCTTGTGTACGCTTGCATTTTTGTTTTAAAATGAAACCACAAAACTGAAATTCGCTTCAAATGTGCTACCATTGTATGCAGTCATTGGACAAAGAAACATTCAATAGAACATTTTATTGTCGAGTTAACAATACTGCTTTGAGTGCTGGTGGTTCTGTCCCTTTGAGTTTTCTAACTTGTATTACTGCCGCTACACGTCAAAATGCCCTAATTCTAGCACCAAAGGTTCAAGTTCATGTAATACCTGTTTGTACTCTTTTAAAATGGTGCTTAAAGTAAAACAGCCCATTCTCTGCAAATTCATCTTGTTTAGGCATTCGATCTTTACTCAAGATGGTGGAGGGGCTGGATTGATAGGTTCAGTGGATGGGGCATTTGCATATGGCTGACCCAGATTCAATCCCCAGCATCCCATAGGGTCCCCTGAGCACTGCCAGGAGTGATTCCCTGAGTGCAGAGCCAGGAATAATCCCTGAGCATCCACCAGTGGGACCCCCAAAAAGCAAAAAAAAAAAATGATTTGTTTCATGCCTCTTGTATAAGTAATGCGCCTTCTAATGATAGAGGCAATACATTGTGTAGCCAAGGTGTTCTGGAGTTTATTTTAGGAATTGTATTTCAGATCTTAAAATTTGTTTTAAATTTCAAAGTAAAAAAGCTAAGTTCAAGACTTTTACCCCAAATTTATTTTAAAAACCATGCACGCTTGTCATGAGAACAATGAAATGAAAATAAGAATTTTTTCCCTCTATCTAGAAATGTTGGGTGTGTTGGAGCTCCCCGCCCAGGCACGTGCCTGGTGGTCCTCCTGCAAGGCAGCTGTCCCAGTGTGGGGTCCCTCTGGAGGCCCCCGGCCTAGCAAGCTTGTGAGGGTCTGGCTCCCCCTTGCTAACCACTGGAAGCTCTTGGTTTTTGTCCTGATGGGAGATGGTGGGACCAAGAGCTCGGAATACTGTGCTGCTGGCTGTCCTGATCTCGTGAAGGCAGGTCCCTGCATGGTGGGTATTGCTCCCCAAGAGCCCCGGTGGGTGTCACCGGAGTAGTGGTAGCGCATGACCTGAAATCAGAGCTGGAAGATGCAGTTGGCGAAGTGGCAGCGGAAGCTGCGGCGGTTCGAGAGCTGACGATCCTGAAGGCGATGTCCTGGGAGGGCGGCCCCAGCGCAGAAGCGCAGGGGCCAAGTCCGGGTTGTGGTGCCTCGCCTCCGGAAGTACTGGGGGGGGGGGGGAGGCGCTTGTCCACGAGGTCGGGTAGATGTTGAACTTGGAGGCCTGCACCGCCTTGGGCGGCGGGTTGTCGGCGTCGTGAGTGCGCCCAGTTGTATTTGTTCAAAGCCCATGTGCACGCAGTTGTAGAAGCGCAGCTTGCGGGCCGGTACTTGTGGGCCCTGAGGTAGGCCTGGCCGGTCAGCGGCATCTCCATGCTGAACTGTGCCTGGGCCTGCCCCTAGGCCCTCTTGGGGTCCTCCCGGAAGAGGTCCTCCGCACTGTGTCCACCATCACCTGTAACCTGCTGGCACGTCCACAAGCGCCGCAGGTCCTCCAGCAGTTGAGCACAGATCAGTAGGTGGAGCACTGACCGGCTCCCGTAGTCATCCAGGTCCTCTGTGACCCAGCCTTCTGCATCTGCCTCGCCCTTGGCCAGTCATCCATGGGAGAGTCCAGGAGGCATGGGAGCTGGCTCAGCGAGGTCCGGACTGGGGGACAGGGGATCCTGCTTGGGGATGGGGATGGGTGGAGCCGCCTCCGCAGGTCCTGGACCAGCTTGTGCAGCTTTTGCCCCAGCACGTCCAGGTTGGGGCCTCCCGTGCAGATCTTGCTCTCTGACCTGGAAGATGCCTCCCGCTGGCTGTGCCTTGAACACCGATTGCACGGAGGCGTTGGCGCCCTCCCTCCCCTGTAGGTTCCCAGGCTCCTGGCCCAAGTCTTACAGCTCACTGGAGGAGTTTGCAGATCTCGGCTTTGATGGTAGTATTCCACCAGGATCGGGGGTTCTGACCCTGCTCCACCTACTCCTGGGTGTCCGTGATCTCTCCGAGGCAGCTGTAGGGCTCCTGCAACTGCCCCTCCAGGTCATCCTCCTGGGTGCTGATGGACCTGGCCAACGGATCGCTGGGTTTGACTTGCCCGTGGCCTGTGCCGATCTGGGAGCGCAGCCTGGCCTGCTGGAGGCAGAAGCTGCTCTCCTGCTCCGCCCGCTGCAGCGGCTCCAGCTCGCGCCTGGCTGCCTTCTCCACCTTCTGCAGCTCCAGCCCCTGGTCCTCCCGAACCTTCTTGAACTGCTCCTTCAGCTCCCCATCCAGGTGGCGGATTCCCTTCTCCAGGGCCTTGATCAGATGAAGTGCCCAGCAGGTTGCTGTCTGCATAGGGGGTTGGTGTAGCCAAAGGTCGCCTTCCTCACCCCACCCCCAGCCCATCTTGTGGCTCTCCCTGACATCCTTGGCCAGCCTGCGCGGGCGCTTCTCCCAACGCCTTCATCAGCAACTGCTGCTGCCAGCTCAGCTCTGCCGCCTTGCCGCGGGCTGGGGGAGCCGGTAGGGGACGCTGCAAGTAGAGAAGAGGTCCAGGGTGCTCGCGGGGTTGCGGCTCCGCCCCTCCGTCTCCGACCTGCGCTCCCCGCTCCGCCGGAGCCTCCCTTCGTTGTCCCCGCGCGGGTTTCCGCAGTCAGTCGCCTCCCGCTGTGGCTCCGCTGCCTCTCGCTCCTGCCACCCACCGACCGCAATCGCAAGCGTGTGGCGCGACCCATAGGCTGGGACGCGCCACCCCAAGACTTTTCATAACATCCCAAGAATGAGCTCAGTCCGGGCGCCTAATCGCGAAAAGCACGAGCCAGACTCGCTGGCTGCCGGGCCTGAGTCACTGGTGCTGTAAAACTGATGGCTTTCCCAAAGCTGCGCTTTTGAAGGCGCCTGGGCTCGTTACACTAACAAGCTACAACTGCCTTGGCCATTTCTAGCTGGAAATTTGGAAATTTGACATCTGAGAGCTGGAAGGGTGGGGCTTTAGGGCAGCTGACCCCGTCCCTGCTTGGTGAAACTGAGGCCCCTCTTTTCTGGGCAAGGAGCGTAGTTGAGCTAAGACTTCAAGCCTGCCTTTCGGCCAACCATCCCCCTTAACCTGCCTCTAATCAGTTTCCCTTCATCTGCCTTTCCCTCCTAATCATTACTTCCCCCAATCGGTTAGTTCCCCTTAATCTACCCTCTACCAGCTGCCTGAAGGAGGGACCCTACAAAGAAACGAATAGGCATTATTCAATGGTGCCTTGACTCAGTCATAATGCCCAAGTCCAGCTTTCTGCTGTGGGAGTGACTGAGATCTCGGAGGACTGAAGTGGGGCCAGCTGTGTTGCCACACATCCAGCGTGGAGTAGGAACCGCTGATTCTCCAAGAGCCCAACTGTACTCCAGGGTTTCGACAAAGGGGACGCCCTAATCCAGCTGGCATCCTTCCTCTTCCCGCCCTCCACGGGGGTCTCCTGGAACCATGCCAAGGCCGATGCCTAGAATTCCCGCATTCGAGAATGTGAGCGTGGGGCTGGAGCAGTAGTACAGCAGAGGGAGGGCATTTGCCTTGGCGAGCGACCAACCCCGGTTCGATTCCCGGCACCCCATGTGGTCGCAAGCAATGTTAGTGATTTCCTGAGTACTGCCAGGTGTGACCCAAAAAGAATGTGAGCCTCAGCCCAATCGAATTAGGATAGGGAGGGGTGCTTGGAAGGAGCACCCTACTACCTCTTAGGCTCCAGTGTGGCCCTCTGCCTGCTGGGAGACCTTCCTAGCTCAACTTGCTCTCTGCCTTCTCCCCACCCCTACCAAATCAGGTGAGTTTGGGAAACTACCTGGACTAAAGTGGAAGGTCCCATAGGCCCACAGGTTTGTTCTCAAGTGGGACCTTACGTTGAAGGTCTGACCTTCAACATAAGGTCCCATTTGAGGACTCTTACCCTGGGTCCCTTACCCAATAGTAACACGGGAGCTGGGCTGCTGCTGTTAAGCCACCACTACTCAGACACCAAGAATAAGGCATAGATATTAGGACAGGAGCTCGGCACTGGGGGCCTCCAAGTCAGAAACTTGGAGCTCAGCGCTGAGTTTGCAAGCCTAAGACCCGGAACCCAGCGCCACTGAGCCTTTTGCATCTTGCACAGAGGGTTATATAAACAGGGTGAGTTTTTCGCATTCCTACTCTTTAAGCCAAAGCAAAAGTCCTAACTGCAAAAACTGGGTGGTTAGTTCCACCTGACTCCTGGCCTTCTAGTTTTCAAAATAAGCCACAGGGTCAGGTGCAAACCTCAAACAGTCGTGAAGATGGTCTCATTGCTCACGTCCTCCTTGTCCCAATTCTTGGTAACATCTCGGTAGTTGGGTATTAAACTTATGCTCTTGGGGTCTGGCCTGTTTTTCTTCAGTTGTAAATTCATGACCCACTGTCACTGTATCACTGTCTTCCCATTGTTCATCGATTTGCTCGAGTGGGCACTAAACATCTCCATGAGTCCTGTCACAAGCAAGTGTAACCCAACAGCATCTGCTTGCTCCAGGGACAAGAGGAGCCTGAAACCATTCTTTAGGTCATGGAACTGAGTTCCATAATTGTTACTAGTTTTTGGCATAACAATTAAAACACGGGTAGCTTGCCTTGCCAGGCTTTGCCGTGTAGGTGGTATAGTCTCAGTAGAAGGCTCTCATCGCGAGCATTTACTGATGAAATTTAAAGGGGGAAGATCAGGTTTTCTCTTGGATGGAGCTCTGAGGAACTATAGAGTCTGGATGTTGAGAATGACTGCATGATGTGTGGTTTGCTCTGGTTTCTTGCTAAGCTTACTGGTATCAGTTAGAACCTGTCTAGAACTGTATACAATGTATAAATGTGAAAGTTCTTGGGAAGGACCTTATCCTAAAATCAGCGTTCCCCAAGAATATTGCAGCCGCGAGCCAAGGGATCTGTGGGTCTGGCGTGGGTGGGTCTCTCTCTCTTCCGGAGCAACTGGCATGGAGACAGAGGAAAGGGTAGGGCCCAAAACTCCACCCGAGTCCAGCCGGCATGGTCTTTCCTCCACCCATGAGAGCAAACTCTTGGAGCAACGTTGGACTCGGCCAGAGGCTGGCCGGGCCCCTTACCGGGAGGTCAGCTCCATGGGTTGCTTCCACGTGGGGCCGGCCGAGCAGCGCAGCTGTGGGTCTGAAGTGGATGGGTCTTAAATTCATGACCCTGAGGCATAAAATGGAGTCTAGTACTTCAAGATGGAGTCACAGTGGTTCTGCCCAACCTTTCACTGCAAGAACAAAGATACACTCAGGCCAGAGCTTGGCCTCTGCTGCTTAAGCTCCTGCCTGTTTGCACAAGAATGCATCCCGGATGGGCGGCTCCCTGTAGCCCCCCCACACCTGACAATTGCGACTGCTAGTCCAAACTACAAGTCAGAGCTTTCTGAATGACAAGGCCTTTTGGTTTCTTGAGTTCAAGATGTGCCCCGAGTGGCTGGTGGGTGCTCAGGTCATGTTCTCGGCTCATGTCTGCGGTCACATGATAGCTCATGTCTGTCCTCTACACCCCCTGCTCCCAGCCCCTGGCTTTTCTCCTGGCCATCCAGGGCACAAAGGAAACTGCTGGAAAGCTCGAGAGGCCGTTTTCGTCCCCCTCTCATGCTTTCCTGTCTTAAGAAGGAAGGATAACCTTTGCACGGGGCAAAAGGTGTCAGAACCCCCTGGCACTCTAAGGCTCTGAAATCTGAGGTATTTGCCTTTCTGGGGGGTGGGGGAGGGCAGAGAAGCTTGAGTTGGTTTCAGATGGGAGGGCACAGTGGGGTGAGTAGACCTCAACCTGGTGGTGGTGGCTACTCTCAGATGTCTCCCAAGGAAGCCTGGGTATGCTGAGGTATGGCTCAGTTTGACGTGATAGCCAAAAGGACAGGGGCCCAAGCAATAGGACAGTAACCTAAAGCACTTGCCTTGCACGCAGCCAATAGATTCAATCTCCAGCATCTCATAGTTCCCTGAGCACTGCTCTGAGTAATTCCTGAGTGCAGAGTCAGGAGTGAGCCGTGAGCACTCACGGTGGTTCTGTTTAGTCGGGCCCCTGGGGCAGACGGGCCACCTCCCGGGGCTGCGAAGCCTTCCTGCCTATGCTCAGCTTGACCTCCCAAAGTGATACCCCAGGGCAGGCTGCCCTCAGGTCTCTGCTTCTGGACCCCTGGAGTTCTCTCTCCACCAGCTTGCTGCTCCCCAGGGCTCTTCTCTCTGCATCCCCTGTCTTGGTAGCAGGGCAGCCTTTGAGGGCCGTAGATCTGTTCTCTGAGCAATGCGTTCTTCCCCTATCAGAATGGTTGAGGTAGGGGCAGAGGCAAGATGGGAGACTGGAATGTTCCTGGGGTTCCCACTTGCTATGGAACAGTCGCCCTGAAGTGAAGTTCTGACTGGAGTCTCCTCTGGGGTGTCTTGCTTGGCCTTAACCTTTCTGGGAGCAACATCGGGATCCTTGGGGCAGATAGGAGTCCCACGCCCCTGTCACGGCTGTGCTGCCCTCTACACCTGAGGCTTCATTTCCTTCCTGGCATCACGATTATGCCCAGAGGCAATTCTGAGATTGTCCCATTCCGAATCTATGTTGGTGACAGTGGAGAAAAACTCGCCTTCCCACTCACCCAGGAGTTGGCTTAGCTGAGTATTCCTTGGTGGATCCCCAGGCTGGAGACATGGACAAGCTCATGCCAATGTGGTCATGCAAAGCCCAGGCTGGAAAGAACTGCCCGGCAGGTGTCTGAAGTGGACAGTGGCTAGGAGAGTCATGACAAGCCCAGGGAAAATAGGTGATGGCAGTGGATGGCCACAGCAGTAAAGTTTGGGGGTGAGTCACTAGGGTAACTTGGTCCATGGAGTTCTGACTGACAACTCCACAGGGAAGGTCACGTGCCTGAGGAAAGCCAAGGAATGGCCAATCTTGGCAGGAAGCCACCCAGGCCTCACTGCCATCTGTGTCTTACACTGGTCCACGGCTGGGACTGACCTTGTCACGGGATTGTCCTGGTGGGTGACGTGTACCCGAGACAGATGGGAACATGTTGGTTAGATAATCTCCCCTTCGAGGTACAAGGCTAGGCTCTGCGCCCAAACACAGTTCTGCCACTGCTACGGATAGGTGCTGATTGGGTTGCTTTGAGGCCTATTCCCACCTCCAGAACGTGAACTCCCACGTTCTTGACTGAGCAATGGGAATGACTTCTCAATGCAGAGACCTTTTTTCTCTGCAGGCTTTCACATCTGCTTCTGAGCTGCTCTTCCAGTTTTTGTCTTCATTGGATAAGTCCAGCGTCTCTCAGCCTGGCTTCCTGGCTCTGCTGATCTCGTCACTGGCAGGGACTGGGTTTGATTTGAACTTTTTCGCTGCCTCAGACTCAATCAGCTTCTGGCTGGGATGGGGTAGGAATGAGTGATGCTTGAGAAGCCGAGGCCAGAATCCTGTAGGACTGGATGCCGTGTGCTCTCCTGGGACTTCTGGTTGGAGTCTTTATCCGCATGCATACCTGATTTCGCTGGTTTACAAAACCTGTTCAAGATGGGGCTGCACTTTCCTAGAACCAAAAGTTCTATCAAACTCTCTGCCTGCTAAGAACTGAGTTTTCAGCTCATCTCGCGTCAAGTGCAGAACTTGGAGGCTGAAAGCAGTGAGAAGGGGATGCTTTCAACTGGGCCGATAGCACTGATCAGGCTTGCGGGAGTTTGGAGGTGGGAACGGCAGAACTACCACTTAGTCTAGGTCTACTGAATTCCAACTTCATCTTAGTCGATGCTGCCTTCTCTACTGTTTAATTTTTTTTCTTTCCCTCTGATACAAGACAAAGAGGAACCCCTCGGTTTCCCCTTGTGAACCAGAGCATGGAGCCCACGATTTCCCCTCCCCAGCAATTCCGTTTCTCCCTCATCAACCTCTACATCTCATCCTAAGACCCTATTTTTAACATTCCTGGAGTTCCCCAGGACCATACTACTCTGTCCCAGAACTAGGAATCACAAGACTAAGGTAATGAACAATTCTCAAGGCAGAAGGAAATACAAACCATCCAGACCACCCTGTAGATTCCCCAAATCCTGATACTTGTTGACAAAGGCAAAAGGCCTTTACAAGGGCCTGCATGACACCCCTCTACTCTAACTTAGTCCTATACTAAGTTCCTCCCTGCAAAGGGAATTCCTTTCCGTTCTCTTTCCAATACACTTCTACTTTCCAACTCTGAGCATCTTTCTTGATCACTTTCTTGATCACTTGAATCTCGTTATTCATCGATTTGCTCGAGCAGGTGCCAGTAACATTACCATTGGACCCTATCACGTGCCAATGTAGCCCAATGGCATCTGGTTGATTCAGGAATATGAAGAGCCTCAAACCGTTCCTTCAGGGTCTTGACAAGGAAGTCTGACCATCTTGTAGGTGGGCGGCCACGTGATCTTTTGACACCGCGTGGGATCCAGTCAGTAACGTCTCTAGTCCAGCGGTTGTCTCCAAATCGCATTACATGTCCAGCCCATCTGATTTTCGATGCCTTGGAAAACGAGACAGCATCCCTGATTCTGGAATAGCGACGGAGGTCAGAACTCCGGATTCCTTCTCTGACTTAAGTGAGGCGTGATTTCCAAGCATAGCTCTTTCGATTCCTCTCTGGGAGACCCGAATAGCATTCTCATCCTGCTTTCGTAGGGCCCAGGTCTCTGAGGTGTATGTTAATGCAGGGAGAACGGTGGAGTCAAAGAGATGTGCCCGGAGCCGGAGGTTCTTTGTCCTTTTAGCTATTTCTTCGATGCCTTTGAAGGCATTCCATGCCGCTCTCTTCCTCCTGCACAGCTCAGGTTTTAGGTCGTTCATCATGTTGATTTCTCAACCTAGGTACACATAACTGCTGCATTCAGAGATGTTTGTTCCATTGAGAGTGAATGGGGCCTCTGGAACTAGTTCATTCTTCATGAACATTGTTTTCTTTAGATAAAGAGCATCTTTATTATTCAATATTTTCATTAAATATTCAAGTACCTGGGAATCGTAAACAGAGTCCGCCACTGCTTCTGCCTCACCTGCATCATTTGGAGGCTCGCCCAGGATCATACTCGCAGAAGAGCAGCAGTAAGAGACCTGGAGCCTGGCAGCCGTGTTATATGCCTAGTCCCATAGCCCTACCAGGAAAAAAGGCATCCACCCACCCATTAGAAGGTGACTAGCACCGTGTGACCATTCTTAAAGGGGCTGAAAGGTCTGTGCAGATCGCTTTCTCTGGATCCCCATTCTCCAGCTTCCTTTCTCTGGATCCCCATTCTCCAGCTTCCTGTCTCCGGGTCTCCATTCTCCCCCTGCAGAGTCGTGGAGTGTTGCAGTGTAGGGAGCCGGGTTCCTTTCCAGCAACTTCAGAAAGCTGCCTCTGCTCTTCCCTCTCCGTTGACAAGAGGAATGTGAGTCCTAACCACGGCGCACATGGCCTGTAAAAGGCCTCACCTTGGCTTCAAGACTCACATCCAGCCCTCCAGCGTGAGCCTTGAGACATCCTTTTCTTGGTCTCTATCCTTTGATCATATTAGATCTCAACTCCCTAGACTCCTCCCCCCCCGGGATTCTACGGCATTTTCCTTAGGACTGACCCTGAGAAGTCCGTTTCCCTGGGAGCTGGCCCTGTGGCAGTGCAGCCTGCACTGGCCCTGACGACTTTGTGTGCCTCAAGCAGTGCAGCGTGTAGCGGGAAGGCTGTAGAGATGACAGGGACAGCCAGATCACAGATGGCAAGCAAGGGGCGTCTAGGGAGACAGGATTCCAAACCCCTGACTCACAGCAATAGGTCAGTGGCCCTTCCTACTCAGCCACCTTCATCTCCTTCCTCCACCCCAAGGCAGTTCACAGATCTTTTGTACAGAACATGGCCGGCAGCAGGGGAGGGCTGAACTCTCCAATGCTAGTTGGGGGCCAGTGCCTGCTGACAATCAGGATCCTGGGCTGACGTTTCCAGCACCCTGAGCTCCTGTGTCCATCCAGAGCGGGTTATTGCAGTTCCCTAAGCATGGCCTGACAAGGCTAAGTGCAGTGGGTCCTTCTGACGAGTGCAACACATGCGCATTGGCATTTCTATCCATTTGACTTCCTGGTGCTGGTTTTGACCGCGTTGTGACACGGAGTGTGGAGGAGACAGGCCTCTTCGGTAAGGGGCAGCTAAGACTTTAAATCCATGCTGCAAGGTTGGAACCTGTGTGTGGAAGGGAGGTTGCTCTCAACACCCGCCACCCCGCCTTGGGTAGTGTAGAGACCCTGAGGAAGACGCTCAGGAACCTTATTTCTCCAGATGGGGAATACCACCTCCAGAATCACTCCTTTAGAATACATTTGTATTTTTTTTAATTTTAATTTTTTTAAAAAGCATTTTATTATACCACTGTGAGATACAATTACAAAGATATACAATTAAAAGTTCATATTTAGGGTTTGGTCATACAGTGTTCCAGCACCCATCCCTCCACCAGTGCCCATCTCCCACCACCAACGTCCCCTATTCCCTCCCCCAGCCCACCTCCATGGCAGGTTCTTTATTTCTTTCCCTTTCTCTCTCTTTTCCCTTCCCTTCCAGACTATGGATTGCAGAACATACATTAAAGGGTTGTCATGTGTATCTTTTGCCTGTATTTAATGCTCAGTTCTAGGTTGGTATTAGTACCCTCGACAATTGTTAGCACACTGTTCCATTTTCTGTCTTACCTAGCCTCTGACTACCACACATTTGTGATAATTTCCACCTTTGACAAGACCTGATACATGTTTCACTTGACCTTGGATATTGGTATCATAATATGTGCATACATATTTACATATTTATGTCATGCAAATAAATGCAGTCAGTTTCATCCTGAGACTCAAGAGATTATTCTGATTTTTTTCTGCATAAAGAGAAAGTCCCTGACAGCAGAGTCCAGAAAGTGTACATCCCATGGGTGTCCTGAGGACCACTACGCTCAGTGCTGCCTTGGCCAACAACAGCACAGGGTGAGGTGGGCTGCCCAGGGTGCCGCGTGGCACCTTCACCCTCTGAGACCCCAGAGGCCCCTCGCGCTGTAGTCCCACGTGCCTGTCAAAAATGTCTGCTTGCTGCAGGCTCGGGCGTGGTCAGAATGCACTGGAAGTCACCCCAGGTCATTTCTATCCCCCTCCAGCTCCGCAACGCAGAGCTGGACAGACCTAACACTTGCTCTCAGAGGGCAGAGGTCCCAGACCAGTCAGGGGCCGTAGGGTGGGTGTGAAGGGCTGACTGCGGTCCTGGCCCTGAGGCAGGACCCATCGTGTACAACAGTTCTGAGCCAGCCACCTGCCTGTATCGCTTTACTGCCTTAATCCCACTGTGTCGGGCTGGGCCAGCCACGATCATATATTTCAGTAATGAGACGTGACAGCAAAGGGGCTTGCAGGGGGTGACCCGAGCACACCTACGGGTGTGAGAAGGTTTCAAAGGTGAAGGTCCTAATCCCTGGGGCGGCGCCTGCATTGAGATGGCATGTGAACTCCCGACCATAACCCTGAGCAGTGCCAGAGCCGGCTGGGAACCCCCCCATGAGGCCCGGGGAAAAGCTGCTCCTTGAATCATAAGAACAGAAGATTCTGGGGCCCAGGAGGCAATGGTTTGGGGGCGGGGCCCTGCTGGTGTCAGACCCACATGGGTTGAGTGCTAGGAGGCACTAAAGCTCAATCCCCAAACGGCCTGTGGTCTTAGATGAGGATCAGGTATGATTTAAACTGTCATAATAATCCACCCAGTAAAGCCTCAGCTGTGTCTCAAGCGTAGGGAAGGACTCCTAGCCCGACTACAGAAAACCCTCCATGTGCAGGAGGGACCCCCCCCCCCTCCCTAGACAAAGCAAACTCCCTCCCAGATGGGTGGTGCCTGGGTTTACACACCTTGAGCGACCATCCTGTGCCACCCAGGGCAGGATGCCCGCTGTTTAGCTTTCCACAGGGGCCTGCTGAAGAAGGTTCACCAAAGCCGCAGTGTCTAACACAGCACTTGCTTTGGCCCCCTCTGTAGGCACAGGGGGCAGGATTTTGGACAAGAAAAAAGCTGGTAGAGGAACTTCTGGTGTCCTGAGCCTCCTGGAAGCAAGAGGTTTAGAGCCTCATCTCTGTCCTAAGCTCTGATGCTCCAGGCTAGGCTGAGGATGGCTCTGAAACCTGATAAAGTGCACAAGTGTGGGAGACTGGCTAGTTTCCCAAGGGCTAGCTCGCAGGTGACTCTACCAACCACAGCAAGGCAACTTTCCCTGGTCATCGGGGGCTGGGCCTGGTCAGTGGCCAGTGAGACGGTCTGATCGCAGGTGGCAGTGGCCAGCTTGAGGGCGAACTGTGCCTTTGTCTGTGCCACCTGAGCTACCAACTCACCGTTTTCTCCAGCTGTCGCGTGTCTGGGCAGTGCTGATGGGCCTGGGTCTTCTTGGATTCCTGGTTTCTGAGGTAGGATCAGACTTACTAGAGATTCATAAGTGACATCCCAGAATTTGGGGGACATATGCCTGAGGAGCCTCAGGCCTGCTAGAATACAAGCCTGACCCTCACTGTGGCAGAGCAGAGAGGAGGAAAAAGGGAATAAAGTTGGTGGCAGGAGGGAAGGACGTGACCCCATGTATCACATTCAGGGTAGCTGTGGGTCCCTTTGTCTTGCTAAGAACCTGTCCTGGAAGCTAGGGGGCAGCAAAGTGGCTGCAATCTTTGACCTTCAATCAGCAGCCTTGGTGCTCTCTGGAAGGTGCTAGAAAGCCCCATCTGGTCTATGATGGTGGGTTCCTCCGTCTCTCAGGGCTGGCTTCTCACCTGCAGGCTGCCTGGGAAGGCGGAGCTGGGAAAACAATGGGATACTCGGAGGAGCAAAGGTTGGCAGGCCAGGAGCTCCTGTTTGGCGTCATCAGTAATCACGGCCCAGGCCTTCACCTCTGGGGCCAGAGCAGACCTTTTCTAACAGTGAATGAACTTCCTGCGACACTCCAGCTGCCCTTGTGACTGGCACCAGGCAGCCTAGGCTGTCTCCCCTGTGAACTACGGAAACCAATTGTCCAAGGTGGATCTTGAAATGCCCTGGGGAGAGCCCTTGACCTTGTACCATGACAGTGGCAGGAAGGGTGTGTGCTGAGTATCCGTGGCTGCAGGCGAGTGTGGCCAGGATCTGCTGTGTCTGCTTAGCTTCAGACAAGAGTGGTGGTATCCACTGAGTCAAATGGTAGGCGAGTGTGGCGGGGTCCACCCATCTGGGAATGGGAGTTCCTAAAGGGCTCTGTGCGTGATCTAAGCTGGCTCCAAACTCACTTGAACCAAGTGTCCTGCATTTCCACACCACGGTTAAAGTGCTGGCGTCATTCTCAACACCAGCAGGGAGCTGCTGTCCCTTGTGAAGGACTCGCTGGATGCTCGGGGGCTGCCTGGGAGTCACCGGGAGAGAGTTGCTAACACCCCAAACCCAGACCTAGAGGAAGAAATTGGAGGCCACATCTGCATTGTCCTTGATTCTGGTTCCCTCTCCCCCAAATCCTGACCTTCTCAAGAGGGTCTGGGGGAGTCTCTAGAAAGGAGGTGATAGCTGCCAGCCACTGACAGCTCTAACCCCTTGAATGTAAGACCTCTGCAGCGTCTTAAAACCTAAGCTAAGCTAAGGCATCCCGGGGCCCAGGCATTTCCAGTATCTGCTCCTTGAAGCAGAAGGAAACCCACGTTTTTTAGCTTCAAATCAAGGTGCTACAAGTGCTACCTGCCCCTCTGAGCAGAGAGTATTTTCCAGGTCAGTTTATCTCTGTCTCATGCAAGACCAATACCCGCTGGATGGACACTGGTGCAACAGGTAGGGGCACCAAGGGACAGACGCTTCCACTCAGGACAGATACTGGGGGTGGGGGCAGGCCGGTGGCTTTGGGGTAGATTCCTTTGGGAATCTGGCATTTTTGGGACTATTAAGAACCCTGATGGGTAGAACTGGGTCATAGGCAATAGAACCCAAAAAGCCCCTATGACAAGGAGACTGGAAAGTGTTCACTCTAGATTCTCGAAAGTGAAAGGAAGTAAAGTAACATACATGTGATACCTTTCAGTAACAGTATTGTAAACAAATGTCTAGAAGTGAAAAAAGAAAATGGAAAACACTTGCCAGGAGGAAAATTGGGGCCATTGATGGAGGGAAGAGGACCCTGGTGGAAGGAAGGTGCTCAAACATCGTGAACTTAAAACTCAATCAGGAATCACTTTGTAACTCTGTAGTTGATAGTGGTTCAATGCAGAAATTTGTCAGTCTTGGGAGCCTGTTCTGGAAATGCAGGCACATAGACTGGAACATTCTATCTACCTACCTGTCTCGGCACAGCCTTCCAGCTGCTCTCCTGGGGAATTGCATTATTATGGGGGTGCGCCGACAGATCTCAAACTTGGCCATCCTCTCCAAAACACCAGTATTGTAGTTTGCATCTTAGGCCCTCGCTGGACACTCTCCAGAAGCAGGAAATCTAAGCGCAGAAAGTGTTTCAGAGCTCAGTGTTGAGCCTTGAGCCAAAGAGAGCCCAGCACTGAGGGCCCACAAGTCAAGGAGAGGAGAGTGACTTGGAACCAGAAGAATAAGAGCCTCCAAGCACTAGAGTCTCAGCACTGAGGGGTCGAAAGCCTTAGAGACCTAGAGCCCTGAGCCACTGAGGCTTTTACTCTCAAGGTTACATAGGTCAGGTACGAAGTTATTGCATCCCTACTCTTTAAGCCAAAGCAAAAGTATAGAAGCAAATTGGGCAGTTAGTTCCATCTGACTTTCTGATCTTCCTAGTTCGCAAAGTAACGAACCACAGGGTCAGTTGTGAAGAATCTGAACACTCAAGCCCTCGTCTCAATTTCTGGTAACGCCCCGTTATCTGTGGCCCAATGTCTGGGCACTTATGTTTTATGCTCTTGGCATCGCATGTTCTTACTAGGTTGTGAGCTTCATGACCCTGAGGCACAAAATAGTCTAGTGCTTCAAGATGGAATCAGTGGTTCTGGCCAGCTTTTGGGTGTGTCTGGTCCCTGCTGTAACCTGAACACCCAGGGGCTCAGAAAGCAGCCACCCTTGGAGACTCTGCTGGAAGAAGTCTCGTTTGGGCCAGACGCAGAGAGGGAAAACTCGACACTTGGCGGAATAGAAATACCTAAAAAAAAACTTTTCCCACAACCCTGGGAGAAGGCGACGGTCTTGCTCCTTGGAAAATCTCACTGAACAGAGGGCAAAACTGGGGGCGAACTGTCTCCCCACCCCACCGTGCCCTGAAATCTGTGCAGGAAGGGGGCAGTATTGGAAAAAGAAGCAAAAGAAAAAGGCAAAGGAAAATCCCTCCCCAGTCCTGGGTCTGTCCTGGGCCCTACTTCTACAACGACTGGAGGCCAAGGGGCTCGGCCCAGAACAGCAGGTCTGGCCCTTCAGTTCTCCCCTTCCCCTTTGCCACCAGAATCCCAGCTAGGCAGATGGCACCAGCTGCCCCGCCTGCAGGAACTGACAGCAGAGAGGGAGCAAGCTGTAGCCCCTCCCCATGGACGGAAGTGGGAATTGACTCACTTCCTGTTAGCAAGGCATGGACCCTGAGGCGAGTGAACTGCTCTCTGGCCCCAGGCCACTTTGGAAGGAGAAACTAAATGCTGACTTGGTCCCCCTGACAGGACACTCGGGGATCCTATCCAGGTGGGTACTTGGAAGCAGGGTCGGAGCCCAGAAAGAGAACCGTGGCCCTGTCCTGCCAGCACTGCCACTGGCCCCACTTAAGATTCTAAAGTCGTTAGAACTCCCCCCACGCTGCGCACACGGCACTCCTGTCAAGGTCTCTCCTGGCACACTGGAGGCAAACTGTGCTACGGAGGGCTGAAAGGTCTTTGCTGCTTTACACTCGTGTTCTAAACGTTGACCAACATCAAATTGTTGAAATTCACAGCAAAAAGCCCCTCCCCATTGGAGTGAGAAGCCGCTGTACTATGCTAGTGGACCCAGCCAAGCTCAGGAACACAGGGAGCCATGGCCCAGGAGAGCTGAGGGCGGGGAAGGGGTGAGTACCTGGCATAGGAAAGGAACGAGTGCCTCTGGGTGAAGTTGGAGCCCAGGAGGCTTTGCCCATGTCCTCCTGCTGACCCTGCCAGCCCTGCCAGAGAGGAGTGGAGCCCGCTGGCTCTGAAAGGCTGAACAAGGCATTCTGTGCCTTGGCTCTAGGTACAGACAAGACCCTGGGCTCTCCACTGAGCCCTCCATGAAACCAGAAAACCAAGAATCCCTGAAGTTCTGACTCCACTTGAACCTCATCCCCTGCAAGACAGGGCATAAACTCAGGCAAGGAGGAAAACTGTCCACAGGGAGGCTCAAAGCAGACACAGCCCGCTGAGGAGTGGTGTGAAACCTGGTCAGTGCAACCTGGTGGTGAAGGCCCGCTCCACCTTGAGTTAAGTCCTGGTTTACTCGTTCTCTGAAGACTTCTGTGAGTCAAAAGAGGTGTACGTGCTTACTCCAGGCACGGGTGGAGCATTCTGGGGACTTGTAGGGCATCCAGCCAGCTGCCTTAGTCACCTGTGGTCACACCACAGTAGGACCTAAACTTGATGGCCCGTCAAGTTTTGACTCCTCCAGATCTTTGCCCTTGGTATCCTGTGCCAGTCACCCAGTCTTGGAGGAAGGCAATTGCCAGGACAGCTGAAGACACTGACAGCTACTCCTGCCACGTCATTTGAGAGTGGGGTCACTTGATCACTTGACACCCTGTTATTCATTGCTCGAGCGGGCGCCAGTAACGTTTCCATTGGACCCTATCACATGCCAGTGTAGCCCAATGGCATCTGCTTGCTTCAGGAATATGAAGAGTCTCAAACCATTCGTTCAGGGTCTTGACAAAGAAGTCTGACGGTCTTGACGAAGAAGTCTGACCATCTTGTAGGTGGGTGGCCACGGGATCTTTTGACGTCCCGTGGGATCCAATCGGTAAGAGCTCTAGTCCAGCGGTCATCTCCAAATCGCATTACATGTCCAGTCATCTGATTTTTAATGCCTTGGCAAATGAGATAGCATCCCTTACTCTGGATCGCCAACGGAGGTCGAACACTGGATCCTTCTCACTTGAGTGAGGCGTGATATTCCAAGCATAGCTCCCAAAGATTCCTCTTTGGGAGACCCAAATAGTGTTCTCATCCTGCTTTCATAGGGCCCAGGTCTCTGAGGTGTATGTTAATGCAGGGAGAACAGTGGAGTCAGAGATGTGCCCAGAGCCAGAGGTTCTTTGTCTTTTTCACTGCTTTTGAAGGCAATCCATGCTGCTCTCTTCCTCCTGTGCAGGCAGCTCAGGTTTTAGGTCATTGATCATATTGATTTCTCGACCTAGGTACACATAACTGCTGCATTCAGAGATGTTTGTTCCGTTGAGAGTGAATGGGGCCTCTGGAACTAGTTTGTTTTTCATGAACATGGTTTTCTTGAGAGTGGGATATGTTGTTAGTATTAGCTTTAGTGGTAAATCTAAACAGTGACTCAAGGGTGGTCCTCTCTAAAATACAAAGGCTATCCCTAGGACTGGCTGGATGTTATGATGCAGAGACACAGGTGACTGCTTCAGTCTTGTCACCCTGAGCATGCATTCCCTGTTGCCTCATGTTTCAAAAGGGCTGCAGAAGCTCCAGCCATTGGCTGGAACCATGCCATGGAAAGGAAGATGACTGGAATAGTAGCAGGTGCTAGAGACGCAGCAGCCACCTGATTTAGGAGAAGGCAAACAGGATAAGGGAGATGCTTCCCTCCCACCCTCCAAAAAAAAGCCCTAGGGAGCCGGAGAGATAGTACAGGTATTCTGACTGCCTTAGCAAACGGGTGTTTTAGAAGGGAAAACTTGATGGGGCTAACTTTGAAGCTTGTGGCTAATGACATAGAAGTGTGACATGATTGTACAGCTGAGCCTGCTGTCGGCCATGTGTGTTAGCTCCTCTCATCTTTAAAACAGTGCTCAGGGGTTGGACCACCGCTGCTCTACAGACGGGGTTGGGGTCTTTGCTTCGTAGTGTCTGGAACCTTCTCTTGGTCTTGAAGACCGAAAGCTCAACAGGGGTGGCCTTGCCGGACCCAGAGCTCCAGGCAGCACCTTCCTGTCCCCTTCTGTCCTCCAAAACTAGGTGTACTTCCTCCTTCCCGTTGAGGGGGAAATGCACTTTTGCAGGGGAGTCTTCGGAGAAACACAAGTTGCGTGTCGACATCTGGGGCTGATTTAAGGAGTCTCAGAGATGGATGCCTGGCAGAGAACAATGCCTTTGTCAGAGGCCGAGGCATCGTGGGGACACTTAACTGCTAAGTACAAACAGCTGGCGCACATCTGTGCGATCCATTTTGACGGGAGGCAGATACCGCGGACAACGCGCTGGGCTCCGCAAGGCTCAGTGGTGCCGGCGTCCAGACCCGAGGACGTGGTGGGGCGGCAAGGTGTGAATGATGATTCCAGAGGGCCGGGTGGGCCTGCCCGCACACTCGCCTCCTGGACCAGAGCAGCAGCCGCCCAGAATGGCCTTCACCTCCTGGACCCACTGGACAGCCATCTTCATTGACAGAGGAAGCATACACGCCCCCCCTTCCTCGTTTGGCAACTAGGACTCGGCTACAACCAAAGATCAGCATGGGAAACCCGAGCAGAGAGAATCGTTTTTTCTTATTTAAACACAGTGATTTACAAAGTTTCTCACAACACAGTTGTTAGATTCATTGTTCAGCACCAATCCCCCAGTGTTGCCCCCCACCACTACCAGAGACGCATTTCCCACCCACCTGCCATCCCCATGCCTGCTCCATTAACTGGCATCAATGATTATTAAAGCCCATATAAGGGAATGGTATAAAGTCATGACTTTTTTTCTGGGTGGTTGTGTGGAAAAAAAAGGACCCTGTCCCGTTTCACTGAAGCTGTCCTCTGGAAGCTGTCCTCGTAACTTCCAGAGGTTATGAGGTAGTCGATCAAGTCCACTTGATCTGGGTACGTTCTTGTCCTACTGATGACCCCAAACAGTAAAAGTGCTCAAGCCCCCTGGGCTTGGGATATCAGGTGAAGGAAGAGACAACTAGTGTTTTCCTGCCCCCCACCCCCTGCCTCCCCCCCGGCCCACTGATGAGTCCTAACCTCCTATGCAGAGGCAGGGCCAAAACCTCGTGTTAGCACTCAGACTCACTGATTTCTCAGCCTTTCCTCCTTACTTTGCATTTCCTTCATTTGCCAAGACGGTGCCTCCAGCCTCAGAAGCAATTAGCTTTGAGGAACCAAGGGGACCTGAGAGATGCTGGTCATCCTTCTGTGCTAGGGGACAAGTAATGGCTCTTGGGCCCAGCCTTAATGACTACAGCCCTTCAACCGGATTCCCCAGGGAGGGAGTCGCTCAGTGTGGCCACAAGGAACCTCAGCACCTCTGACACTGGACAGTGGCCCCAGACCTTTGCTCCAGGGAGTGAGGGGCGGGCAGGGCCTTGGGAGCAGGCCCCGGGTTCGGCTCCTCTGCAACCCCAGGAGTCTTGCTTTCCCGCTGAGGGGTCGCAGGGGGAATCTAGCTCCTGTGAAGAGAGCAAGGGCATTTGCATCAGTTTATCAGATTTAACTCAAATTGCAAAGCAAGAAGGTGGGGGTGGCAGCGCTGTGGGTAGTCCGGAAGCTGATCTGCATGGACAGGTCTTCTCTGAGGCCGAGGCTGGACTGGCTGCTTGAGGCGGCTTCTGGAATCCTTACCTGGACACTCATTCTGTTCCCCTCCTGGCTGCACATCCAGCCCCAGGGCTCTTCCCCGCCTTCTCCCAAGACAGGCGTTGAGGCCTCAGGGTGCTCAGACTCTTGGGTACTTTCCTAAAAGACCAAGAAAGGTATTTGTCTGAACCACCGCTGCACTATAGATAGACTTGGGGATCTTTGCTTCATAGTGAATTCTGGAACCTTCTCCGAGTTGACTGGCTTTTTCTGCTCACTTAGTTCTGGAGCAGTTTAGTAGCCTGACTCCCAGACACTTCAGGACTTTTCTTGGAGACCCCTGGGACCCAGCCTCTTCCTGTGCCAGGAGGCCAATGGAAATTGCTTCCTGCTGTCCTCCAGTCTTCTCTGCCCACTCGGGGTGAGCCCCAGGCCGGGACTAACCTCTAACTGTCCTGGGAAAGAAGCTGGACTTGCCCGGTGTCCCTCTTCTCCCAAGACTGTCCCACCCACCCCCACAAAACTCATTGTTGTAGGAGATCTGGGGAGCTTAGGACGCAGAAGTGGAAACTGCTGAAGCAGAGAGTAGCAGCTGTGAGCACCGGAGGTGGGGAGGGGTCCTCCAAGGCTGCTGGCATAGACCCCAAAGCCAAAGAACTTTTCCCGATTGAGTGTTGACCTCCAGAATCCACACTGGATGCAGGGACCTCTGGACCGATAAAGCCTCCCTGAACTTTACTCTTGAACTAGGCATGGGAAATATCTTAAGGTGTACTTTTGCTTTTTTAAACTTTTTTTAAAGTTGACTTCCTGGAGGTTCCCTGCAGATAGTCCTTCACAGAGGCTTGAGGTTTCTCTTGGTGGTTTATTTGAACCTCTAGACTAGTCCACGTGATTAGTCCATGGTAGAATTGCCTTATGGGCTGAGGGACAATTCTCGCAAAGGTGGGGGTCTTAACTGTGTGAATCAAAGCTCCCTTGCTTGGTATAATCACCAGCACCTTTAGACTTGAAGCAGCTCAGCCACCTGGCCGGCCATAAGCATCAGTCTTCGGCCATATTATGTGGGCTCCCAAATCACTTGGCTAAGGCCCTCATTGGCTAAAACTAAAGGCTTAAAGGATGGCTTCAAGGCTTCTTTGACCTGAAAATGATTCTGAAAACAGGACCGACTCATCTGTCCCATGTAGTGGACGGGGTCTGGGAGCTTCTATTTCCTGGTTGAGAACCCAGGGCCCATCAAACATTGCTTTGGTTCTGTTTCTGAGAGATTTGTTCCAGGAAGGATTTCTTCTCGTTGGTCCATGGTATCATGTGATCACAGAAATGGGACGGTTTCCCTGGCTCAGCCATTGCCCACATTGGAGACAAGCATAAAATCCAGCCCCTCCCTCCCCCAAACCAATGTGAATGATGGCTCCATTCTTGAGCTCTGCTCGTGTTGTCCAAAATGAAGCTAACATCACCTGGGGTCCCTATTAAAAGTGCAGTCATGGGGAGGGAAGCTCTTGGAACTGATGTCATTCGGGAAGAATATAGACCAGGCCAAGGGAGAGCCCCGAGGTTCCTTAAGCAAGTGAGGAGACATAAAAGGGACAGGTTCTTCTTAGAGCTGTGGCCAGGCGACAGATGTAACAGCCTTTTCAGTAGGGCCTGCACAGCATGAAATACCTGTCAACAAAAGGCTGGGCAGGACTTCCACAGAGTAGGTTTCTGGGTGGTCCTACTTAAAACAGGCCAAACCAATCACCCCAAGTTTGCTCCCAGAACCCGGTCAGCAGGAACTATCTCATCTCCCGGGGTAGAGTGAGCTACAGGTTGCGTTGCTTTTCAGACTCGGGCCCTGCCCATGTCGCGAGGGTCTTTCTGCTCTGACCGTGCCAGCTGGACGCAGCTGCCAGCCAATCCCAGCAAAGAGGCTGCTTCAGCAGCCTCTTCCGGTCCTCCATGCCCCGAGAGGAAAAAAAAGTGATTGTGGCTGAGTGAGGTCTGAGCACTTCACAGACATGGGAAAACAGGGCGCCTGCTCCCTGCCTTCACTCTCCATCACCAGAACTTGGATGGGTCTCATCCCCAGGAGGTCTGAAGTGGGCTTTCAGCTGACAAAGGAAACTGAGGCGTTGGGGTGAAGAGGCGAGGTCCAGGACCCTAGATCCAGTGGGGTAACACTCACATCCTGCCAGGTTAAAATGAAGACGGGTCTTGGAAACTGGACAGAGCTGCTGTGATGTGTGGTCACCTGCAGTGTCCTGGGTTGCCGACCTGCTGATTCCAGCTGTGTCTGTCCGTGGCCACACCACTTGAGTGCGTGCCCTGCCCCTCCACCACGTCCTTAGGGAAAGTCTCCAGTGCTACTTGATATTTCCTGTGTCCTGATGGTTTTATCCACTCAGACCTTGCTAACTCTGTTGCTCTGAACCCTGCAGGTTCCTTCCGTTTTTGGGTCTGCCACATCTGACCTTCGGTTTTCCCATTCCCTAACCTGTCCCCCTCACAAAGACAAGCCCCTCGGTCTCCAAGAACCGCTGTCATGCTCCCGTTGTGGTGCCCTGGTGGCCTCTGGGGCAGCGCTGTCTTCCTGTCCCCAATGCTGCCCCCTCTCCCTGGGGCGGTTCTGCCCCTCCACCAGCCAGTCTGATATCAGGGACACTGGAACCGTGTCCACTGCTAACATGCAAGGAGGTAAAGGGGGCCTGGCCGCCTCCCTTCATCCTCCCTCTCACAGGAAGTTACTCGACAAATCCCAGCCCAACAAGGACCAACTGTTGTCGATGGCCTCGGGGCTCTGTCTTCTTCCTTCACTCACCGATGATCTGGACTGTTCCATGTCCCCGAAGACTATGACACAGGGTATTTCTTTCTGAAACCATATTAACAGGGTGCTGGAGAGATAGTCTAGCAAGGTGCTTTCCTTCCACGCCACTGACCTGGATTTGGTTCTTAGCAGCCTGGGCCTGTGAGTGCAGAGCCAGGTATAGACCCCACAATCCCCCTCCCCCAAATTATCTTAATGCATTTGCAGGTAAGCAGGGACGAAGCATGAGTTTCTGCCCTCCCTCCCCTTGCCACACATCACAGCCTCAATGAAGTTACTCTCCCCACTCTCCCTCCTGAGTAGAGACAGAAGTCATGCCACCAGGGAAGGCTGTATGATGGGCTGTCATAGATGGGCTGTCCTGGCCATATCCCTGTCACAGAGGAGCTGACCTGTGCCGGGAGAGCAGGGGTTGTCCCCGATGATGGCAAGAAATTAGGTATGGTGGGCTCTTAATTCCGGGTTTGGTAAGTTATTTCATCCCTTGGTCCCGTGAGCGACCATTTTCAGCCTAACTACTGCCTCCACCTGCTCAGGAGACCAAGCCAGGGAATCCCAGGTGGAAATCCACTTCTTGTCTTAGTCTAGGACCTAAGAACAACATGCCAGGTTTGAGGGGAGTCCGGCCTTCCTCAAGCACTGCAGGAAATTACTTAGCTTTCTGTTGCCTGAAACCGGGACTGTGGACTTATCTAGTGAAGCTTCAAGGCAAGCTGCTGCGTGGGGGCTCCCCAGCACAGACAGGCTCTTCCTGCTCGGGTCTGGAACCCGCAATGCCCTTATTTCTGGCCTCAGCTCTGTGTTCTGAGTCAAGGACTCAACTGCAGGCTGTGGCACCGTGCTCTTGCTGTGAACATCTTCCCTGGCATAGCGGGGAGTGATGGGAGGCTACAGGCGGTCACTCACAGGCTCCAGAAAAGGGCTGTTTGCTGGCATTGACGGACGCCAACATGATAGGGGCCGCGGTGGTATAACAAAGCCTTGCAAATTCCTCTGCTGTCTCAGCTGAGAATGGGGGTGATGGGGTCAGGAAAAGGTCTGGAATGAGGGTCATCTGGTTCTGTCAGCAGTTGCGCTGGCAGTGGGAAGTGTACCTGAGGTGTCAGGGCATGAGGTTTTGCAAAGGGTCAGCCCCCAGGTGCTTGTGCCTAGGAGGCTGGCTCAGGGCATGGGGCAGGGGTTGCTATGGGACCAACCATAGATGCTTCCTCCCTTTTGGGGGAGTTCATGGAGCTGTATGCATGCCCTGTGCTGCCTGAGCTGTGGGGTGCTCCAGGGACTGCAGTGATGTTCCCCTGAAGTTCTGTCTCATCAGGTCCCTCAGAGCTCATTCCCCACCACTCCATCCTGGTCTGTCTTTGCTCCTCCATGCCCTCAGTCTTCCCAGACAAGGATGTCTTCTGGCCTCCCTGTGGCCACAGGACACGGCAATGTGTTGCCGTAAAGTCCCTCTCCTGGCCTTACCCGGCCAGATCCATGGAGTGCTCATGACCAAGCAAGATCGGGAGTGACATGCCTCATTCCCCTGCCTGGGGCCCAGACTGCACAGCAGACGCCCTATGCACGCCCTATGCTTGGAGTCGTCTCGGGATGCCTGGTACTGAGCCATGGCAGTCAGACCCGGGCTCGAGCTTGGTCTCCTCTTCACTGTCCTGGCAGGGCAGAGATATTCTGGGGAATTCAGAGGCGCCTGGCCTGGAGACTCCTACAGCCACTGAGCCACAACCCCATTCCCTATGCTGAGTCCTTGCATATCCTCAGCTATCTGACCTGGAGGGACGCAACTGGGTCAGGGGAGGTGGCTAGTAGCCAAGCTAATTTCCGGGCTGGGGAATTCGCTTGGCACTGGTTCTGCTCTGCTCAGGCAATGGTCACATAATGTGCATCAATGTCTTTGTGGGCTGCAAGGAGCAACTGAATGTTATAAATTGTTCTCGGTCATAAACTTTGCCAGGCTGCCACCTCCTTATCTGCCTTGTGCTCAGAGATACTAACCCCCTTCCCAATAAGCTCCCCCTCCCACTTGTGCAGAGGACAGGGCAGGAGCGGCTCCCTCTGTGGGAAGGAGCCAGGGTCCTGCAATGCTGGTCTTGACAGCTGAGCAGCAATTGAACAGCAAAGTCAGCCATGCCAGAATGAGCAACAGAGTTCCAGAAACATCCCCAAGCTTTCTAGCGTCCTGATGGCTAAAAAGGTCGGCATCACCTGGGGTCTGCCTCATTGTGTGCTGAGCAATCCAGCGGGTCCATGGGAAGGTATCACTAGGATCTTTGAGCATTTGCACCCTGCCTGGAAGGTGGAACCTCATGAATGCTTCCTCTGGGCTCGATCCCAATGCGGCCTCCATCCACTTTCAGCCCCTCCTTGGATACAGGTCAGATGCTTCAGGACGCTGCATGTTCCTTGTGGCTCTGTATCTGGGGTCCTGGGAGTCTTTCTGTTGGTAAGTGCAGGTTGATCGCTGACTCTCCATGGCATGAGACTGAAGTTGAATCCGAGGTCAGGAGCCTGGGTTTATAGGGGGAGCAAGGCGGGCACAGTTAGTAGCCCACATGTACGCAGCTGAGACATGCATCCCCCATCTCTGTATGCTGAAGCTTCAGTGAGGCGTATTTCCCAAAGGGGAAGTTGCTTTCATAATCATTGCTTGGTCATTCATGCAAGTGCTGGTACACTGACCACCGCAGCCAAGCTGGAGTCTGTTGGTGAAAGGCATCTCCAAAGGTGCCCCAAGCAGTCAGTTTCTCTTCTTGCTCTAAAGTTGACGGGTTTTGACTCGGACTTCTAAGGTCAGTGCTCCTGCTTCCCACGTGCCTGTGTCCTCGGCCCCTTTCTTGGGACAGCATGGACAGCACCCCCACCGACCCGTTCCTTCCCTTCGTCTGCGTGCCTACCTCGGCTACAGGTGCTGAAGTTGGCTTCCCATGACCGAGATTCCGATGTCAAATGAGCAGCCTGGAGTCCATCTCCGTGACCAGGAGCAATCGAGAGGTTCAGTTCTTTCTAGAGTGGGACAGATTTCATTTCCCAGACTCCCAGACTTTGGGTTTTTCTGGCAAGGGACACCCACAGATTGCCCCCAGGAACCTGCATCTTGGAAGCAAAGGCACAGTTCCTGTCTGCAGCTGAGTGTTGGGCCTCACGTCTGGAGGCTGATATGGCACTTCCTGGCTTCTCTACCAAGTCTGAGCTAGAGAAGTCGGAGTAGGAGGCTCTCCTCTGCCATTCCCACCACTTTCATCTGGGGAGCACGTGTGAGCTTTTAAAATAGGAGAGACTGATCAAAAATCCTTTGTCTTCTCCCTCAACACTTACCCGTTTTCACCCCTAACACATCCTAGAAGAGTGAGACTGGCACCTGCGCCTAGCAGGTTGGGCAGGGAGAGCTGGCACATGACCCACACAGCCCCAAGGAAGGGAGCCAACTAGTCCACCCAGCCCCCACTAAGGTCCAGATCCTGCTCTGAAACCCCCAAAGTTATCCCTCTAATGGGGAGTACTTCTAAGACTGGCACCTAGGGCTTGAATGTGTGGGGTGGGGGGGGGAGTCTCGTTTTAATTCCTTGGCCATTGCTGTGACATTCCACTGAATTCCTTTGACTCAAAAATAGAGGTTATGAGCGGGGTGTAGGGTCTCCTCCTGGTCATCTTGGGAAGACCTTCCCAGTGAGGGCCGTCCTGGATGGGGAACTCTGTGGGATGTGGAAACTGTGCGAAGCCGCTGTCCTTGGGCTTGCCTCACTTCCCTGGTGTTGGTTACAGATGTCCTGCCAGGAGCGTGGGACTGCTCAAAGGCTCGTCCTTGTCTGGAAAGGCAATTCTGATGCAGGTTCTTTGCTCCTTGACTATTGGGCTCTAAGCAGCTCGTATTGAGGGCTGGCATTTTTCCGCCATAAGGCCCTGGGGAGCAGGGCCCAGAGGTGGGCCCTGCTCAAGAGTTTACACCCATGTGAAAGACATCTGTGCTTATCCAATGGGAGACTAGCAGGCAAATGATTTACATTTGCCTTACAAATGTGAGGCAGAATGTGCCTGGTCTTCTGACCACGGTAATATGTAAATCAATGATTGTTACCTTGCAAATGCTGAATCCGTGATATCTCTTGCAATGGCCCAGGACCTTGCAAATGCCATGTGATTTGTACTTGGACCCCCTCCACCCCAAAATTGTATAAAAGGCGTAAACTGTGCTCAGTACAGTGCGGACTATCTATCCAGAACTCCCTGCTGCATTGGCGTCTTTTTCCTTTCTCAGCAGTGGCAAGATCTAGGTCTCCTCGCTCATGCCAGGGGCTGCTGGCCAGGGCCCCTGACACTTGACGAATGGGAAACACTGGTCCAAGGACCGTGGGAGACACTGGCTCTGCAGGGACAAGACCGAGCTCTCTGGGGTGCCCAGCTGTCAGGAGGACACACATTTCCTCTAATGGTCCTTGAATGCTCCCTCAATTTTGTGTGCTGACATTCTGGGGCAGTGAATGGGGGAAGGGAGGGTCTTGATTGGGGAAAATTTTGGACTTTGACATTTAAAACAGAAGCATCCAACCCAGATCCAGAGAAACAGTCGCCCGTCCCTGCAGACACCCACCCTAAAATTCCTACGGCAAGTTCTTACAGTTGTCAGTCTCTCCTCTCCGAAGCCCACAGAAGTGTGTGTCTTGGTTGGCTTCAAGGCAGAGTCACCTCAGTGAAAACTTCACCGGGTTCTATTGGCCCTCACACTGAGGGCAGTGGCCCTACGGTCTGACCAAAGGTGAACAATGAAGATCTGTTCAGGATGGGTAGAGGTGTCACTGATAGAGAACCAGCTCTTGGAGAAAGTGTGAGAAAGGGGCCAAGGCTATGTCGGCCCCCAGTCCCCAGTTCCACTCTTCCCGTTGCTTACATGGACAGCTTGCTTTGAGGGACATACTAGGTGCTCACACTTCACAGCTGGACTCTCCTAACTGACAACCCCTCACAGAAGCTCAGCGTCCCTGAGTCCCAACACTGGTCAGAGGAATCCTACCAAGAGACAGGCCAGAAGACCTCCAAGTGCTCGGCTCCTGGCATCAGGAGTGTCCGACCTTGAGCCCTGGAACAGGGAACTATGGCTACTTGTGGCTCCCAGGGGAGACCCTAGACTAGGGGTTTCCAATTACTCCAGTAGCCCGGCAGCTTCCACTGTGGAGCAGAGATACTCAGACGCTTTGCTCTAAAGAGCAGTGGGGGTGTTGGGAGTGTTATTGGAGGTGGGAGTGTTATTGGAGGTGCAAGATAAACCAGATGGGCTGGCAGCCTAATATGAGAAAAAGAGGAAATGGAGACAATGCCTTTGGGGTACGGCTACACTGTCCCTGCCACCTGGAAAGAAGCAGAAACAAGACAAGGGCTTAAGCTTGACGTGTCTGACACAAACTCCAGAAAATGCCCAAATCTGCAAGAGGCAGCAGTTCCAAGTCAAAAGCTCTTGCTCCATTCCTCAAAAGGCCCATCGTGTAAGTGCTTTGGAGGTCTAAGGAGTTGGGGCTAGAGTGAGGGGGACCCCAAGAGCTCTGGTCGTGGATCTAAAAGCGCTGCCGCAGTGGCGCCTTGCTTATGCCCACCCTGGACTATCGACTCTTGCACGTGTGCAAGACGGGCTTTCAGAAAAGGCTCCACCCACACGCAGGAGCACAATGGGACCCATCTATGGTAGCTCAGACGGTGCAGGCTGTGGGGGGCGCTCATGGCGAGGTGGAAACATTTGTTTCCTAAAACAAATGAAGTATGCAGGTGGGGCGGCAATTCTGATATTAGAAGCCAGTATCCAAGAAAACCTGGACTCATTAAAGAGTTCTCCTGGGCAAGAATTGAGCTGGACACTTGTGGACAGGCCTCAGAGGGGCCGTAAGAGTTGTTGGGTTCACACATTGAGTCAGAGGTTCAGAAGTGGAGTTCCGCCATTATCCCCTTGGAAGAATCCTCTTCTGCTTTGGGACTAAGTGGAGGAGGAAGTCTTCAAGGTCATTCAGAGTCTCAAAAGGGGGCATGAATCCGAAAGAAGTAACTTTAGTGCTTTACGGCACTTTAAAAAATTTATTTAAACACTGATTTACAGATATCTTCGCAGTAGAGTTCTCATGAGCATTCATTGTTCAACACCAGTCCTACCACCAGTGGGCCCCAACCACCACCAAATGCTACCACCCCACACCAGCCCTCATAGCTGGCTGTAACCACATTGATCATTGCAATATATATGGGAAGGGTCCTGGCATAGACCTGACGCTCAACTGGGTGGTTTTGTTAATGTGGCATGTGGCCACTTTGCAGCAAGCCTCGGGAACTTTTGGGCTTTCTCATTCTTGCTGTCTGGCAGACTGGGGAAGAGATGAAAGACCAAACACTCTTAATAGACTTGCTCACTGATTTATGTTCACATTTACCTGTGTTTGGCCAGTCGGTACCATCTTGCTAACAAAAGCTCTCGCCCATCATGTTGGACCAGGGTCTCTGCAACCTGGATTCTCCTGCCCGCAGGCACCTCCTGGCCAGCTAGCACCAAGCTAGGGTCCTTAGCATTGACCTTAGCACTGACCAAAGTGGTATTTTGGTGGGGTTTCGTGGTCACTTTGTGCCCCTTCTCCCACCCAAAACTTAATACTGTCTGGTTCTAAGAAAGCAACTCCACACTGGCCTGTGTCTGGGAGGATGTAATGGTGCCCCCAAGAGAAGCTCCTTGTTCTCCCTTGAACCCAGATGGGACTTCTCCTGTGTCCTGCCTGTTGGACAATTCCGAGTAGTGGATTCCTCGATTGGGACCCCACGACCTACACTTCGCTCAAGGGTCAGGTCATAGCCCTAATCTGTAGAAGGCCTTGAGTTGGATACTGAGGCACCCCCTCCCCACCATGGCTTCTCCGGGCACCACCAACCTGCAGTTCAAGGCCAAGTCCCACCAGGAAGGGCCCATAGCCCCCCTTCACGTTTCTCCAAGTCGGGTAGGTGAGCTGTGACGGCCACGCGGTCCTTGCCATGGACTGCTCACTGCACCTCTGCCCGCAGGAAAATGCATGAGTGCCTCCAGGAAAATTGCTCAAATGCCTGCAGCTTCCTTAGCCCCACACGGCCTATAACCAGACCCACTGTTCTCTCTGCTGTGGGTGTGGCTGTTCAGCTGCTTGGATGCACCTCCTAATAGAAGCTGTGAGCTTTCCCGCCCCGTGCTCAGCTCTGGTGCTCCTGGGAGGACACCACCCATCCTCCCTCGGCTGCAGTCACTGAACACTGAAGCACTCCTGAAGCTCAACTCACCAGACAGCTATTTGAGATCCACAGGGTTGCAAGCTCTAGGGAGCCTTTTCCCTCTCCAGAGAACTGCACCAGGTCCCTCCATTCATGGCTCTATCACTTCATAGGTGAGCAAAGAGACACAGTGCCAAGGCAAACCCTACCTGGGGTCTGGTGTCTGGCAGCTCTGATGCGTGAGGTTTATCCCAGGGGTCTCCTCAGCTGGCCTGTGCTTAATCCGCTCTACATGCAGACTGGTCTGTTGGTTACAAAACACAAGGTGTGTGCCCATGGGGGAAGATTATGGTATCTTGGGGCGGAAGAAGCAGGTGACCCAGTACTGTCCTCTCCTGAAATGTGGGGACAGGGAGTCAAGCCAGATCCTGATGCTGGAAACAGAGGCCACTGCTGATGTGTGGGATATGTGGCAAACAGTTTCAAGACCTTGAAACTGAATCGTTGACCTCAACCCCAGAGCCTTGGAGACAGGGGATTAAGCCAAGGTCCTCGCCCAGGCTGACCGTCTTACTTTTCCTGGATGAATTCGATCCTCTCCCTGATAAAGTACAGGCCCACGTCCTGCACCCTTGTATGTGAAGGAAGTGGACACGGCGAGCCAGCACTGCTCTCATGTGTGATCACTTGCAAGCCCTGGGTACTGCCAGCTCAGGGGAGCAGAGGCCAGTCAAGGCCATTCCTATGAGCATCTCCACAGATGTGGAGCTGCTGGCCCACGTCTGAGCTGGGCACTGCCTTGGCCTCTCCAGGATCTGCAGAAACCAGGTGGCAGATGGCTGGCGTGATCATCTCTGGTATCTGTGGGTTCCAAGCTCGACTTAACCGGCGGGTCTCCCCATCGGCATTGACTTAGCTCCCACCCATGAGTGTCACTGCCCTGAGGTGACGGGGGTACCTGGGAGCCATAGGCCATTCAAACCCTGGTCTAGAGCTGATGGTTCATAGAGGTGAAAACGGGACAATGGTGGTCAGTTAACAAGTTGATTCAAGCAGTGACTATACAGAAGCCAAAGGGGCATGCAATAAGGGGGTGGAGAGCCAAGGGAAGAGCAAAGGTTGTGTGGTAACAGATTCAGGAGGACGTAAACTCCGCAATCTCCCAGTTCTCCAAACAAATGTGTCCTCCATAAAGGTCACCAAAGGCAACCATGAAGATTTCAAGGAAACCCCAGCCCTGAGCCCAGCCAAAAGTGAATTATTCTGTGCTACTCTCTGGGGACGTTAGCCCACCTGGCATTAGTGTGTTGCTTTGTCTGGACTCAGCATCCAAAGCTGTTGCCTCTGGGAATCCTGGAGTGACTTCAGGGTGCTCAGTCTAGATATTGGGGAACTAGACCAGCAGGAACTCCAATCTTGGGGGCTCTAAACCACATATGTTGAAATGGACATGAAACTTATTTTCTCAAAAAATGAATGTTAGCAAGAATCTGCCACCAGCCAGATGACCCTTCTCGTCATCTAGACAGAGCTGGTGCTCCGATGAGTCTTCACATTTGTCATTGAATCACCATGAACTACAAAGTTACCAAGTTATTCTCTTCTGATCTTTAGGATGGTCCTTCTCCAGAACCCAAGACAGAATGTGTGGCCTTGTCTGGCCTCTTCACAAACCTACTGGCTCCAGCACTATTCTGCCTCCTGGTTCTAATGCCACCAAGATAGGCAACAATAACTTCTTCAAAGGTTCAAAGGAAAGATACTAAATGTGACACTTAAAATTTGATGGGCCTCATGCCTTGATGACTTCTTCCAAACAGGGGCTCGCTGCTATGTGACCATTTGGTTCCTGAGTGCTACTGCAGAAAGGGGCTCGCTGCTATGTGACCATTTGGTTCCTGAGCACTACTGCAGAAAGAGGCAGTTTGGTTTTTCAGACCCACTTCACTTTCGGAAGATACAATGCTCCATAGTCAGCAGTGAACCCTTGAGGACACAAACTCTATCCCATGGGGAGAGGCTGGCGTGTCCACCCTGTCCTGGGTTAGTTTCTCCTGTTGAAAGAGGGTCTCTTGTCACTCTCACTGGTTCCTGTGTTCTAAGGGTCTGATGAAGGAAGCAAGGAAGGGACCGCCCGGGTGCCCGCCTGATGAGCAGGAAAAGCAGCCACACTCCCATGCAGCAGCCCTCGCCGCTCCAGCTGCAGGAAGAGGGGTGCGAGGGTTCTTTTAGTTTTTCCTTCTGGGTCTCCACCCAGGAATCCAGAGTTGGTGTGTTCTAGTAGCTCAGAACCCAAACACGATCAAATGTGTTGAGTGTCGGAGGTCTTTTGCCTCTGAGCGAAGGGGAAATCTGGAGGCGACCCCTCAGGGCTTCATTGCGGTGATCACAGGGGCGTCACCCCACTCTGCAGCAGAAGGGAGCACCTCCCTGGGGACACCATGTGTCTGCGGCTGCCCCAGCTTAAGAGTTCATCGAGGAAGGGCTAGAAACATAGAACAAGGGCTGCAGGTGGGCAGGAAGCGAGTCTCGCTCAAGGCTGCCCATCAGACCTTGTCCTTCACTCCCTCATTCTGGCAACTCTATTCCAAGTGGCGGAACAATGAAGGAGCATCACCAAAGTCTGGACTAGGGTCCGAGTTTGGCTCCCAAATCATGATGGAGAGCGGGGTTCTTTCTGAAACCCCAACTGCCCTGTGAATGGCCTGGCTTGGATAACCGTGTTCCTTCCTCCCCCAAATCACGAGGGTCCTTCCCAGCTGCTGTGGGGGGGGTCCGGCCTGGATAACTGTCCAAGTCCTCTTAGCAGGAAGCTCTGAGGCATCTATAACTGTTCCCCATCCCACCCCCCAAGAAGGCACCATTATAAAAGGGGCATGATCCTTCCCTTCGATGTGGAAGGCTCTAGAAGAAAATTTCCTCCAGCCCAAGAAGTGGTCAGCCCAGGAGCTGTAAGAGGGCCTTGACTCATTTCCTGAGCTCCTGTAGACGCTGAGTTGAATCCTCTCCTGTGCTGAGAGGTCTGTGTCCTCTGCAGACATGCATGAAGGAAGTAGACCTGAGAACGTATGTAGGGATTGCAAGTGTCCACACATGGGCAGGTCAGGAAGTTATCCTCGGAGAAACTCTCACACGGCCCTGGCAGCTGCTGGCCCCTTATCCACTGTCCATACTGGTTTCTAGCTACATCACAGTCTCTAGCTTCTGTTCTTTGGAGAAAACTTGAGCTGACAAATTTGGCTTCTGGAGAGCTGTGCTCCTTGTTGGCATCACGAGCAGCAAGGAATCAGCATGTTGTGTCAGAAAAAGCAGTCTGTGATGCTAAAACCCCAAACAAATGGAGCTTCCTTTATAAATGGTGCCCCAAGAGTCTGATCTCTAGATGGCAGAAAGAGCGTTGCTGGCTGGCCAAAGACGGGTGTCCCGTTCCTTCAAACATCTCTCATGGAGGACAGCCCTTCTGGAGCAAAGTGGTTGTGAGCAGAAGCAAGAAAATAGAGGGGAAGCAGAAGTCTCTCCAGGGGCCTGGAAAACCCGAGAAGACCCCCAATCCCAAGCCCCTGATTGGGAGGGCTGCCCACATAGCTTCTTGTCTGTAGACTACTTGCCGTCCTTTGAGTCATGTCCACCAAGAGAACCCAAACTCGGGGCTGCCTGGTCTGTGCCCTGGGATCTCGCAGATGCGCCCCAGTAACAGGGAGAGGCTGAAGACTGATCTGACAACGATGAGCTGCAGAAAAGTCCTGGAGGATATGGCAGGGGTGGGGCGGAATGGGGGGGCAGTAAATGCCAGGGGCGTCTCACCAAGATGGCGGGAGCCACACTCCCTCAATTTCAGGGCACAGCCTTGGGCAAGTCCTCAAGGGAGCCTGTGGGAACCTGACCCCCTTTGATGGGAGAGGCCTTTGCACTTCATTCAGGAGGATTCTCTCATCGCTGCTGACTCATTTGCACGGGGTTGGGGGAGTGAGTCTAGACTCAAGAGGGCTCAGCTCACCTGCATATCAGGGAGGACAGAAAGGGGTGGAGGCCGGACAGCACTAAAGATGTCCAGCTGGTCTTCTACCCGAGTCTCCTGTAGCTTTGGGAAGGAAGGCAGGTGGTGAGAGCCCCAACTGCCGCCTCTGTTAGGTCCAGAATCCTAGGGCCGTGGCTTCCCAGGTCTATGTTGTAGGATAGTAAAAGTTAAAGTGTCAACGTTCTCCACAGCCCTGTGGGGTCTGGGGATCCAGCGCCCCTGGCCCTCCTGTTATTCTCTGGAAATATGACTCGGGGCAGGATGTTTCTGGAACTTGATTACTCTGAGCAGGAGCACAGAGCCAGGCTGAGGAAGGAGACAAGAAGAGCTCATGGGAATGACACTGAGAGTGTGCAGGACCCTGGAGAGTGCAGGGGGTGGGCTCTGTGGGAAAGCGTGGGCCACACCCCCGAGCTGGCTTCAGCTGAGTGGCTGGAATGGCAGCAACCCCGCTCAGGGATTTTACCTTGATTTCAAACAAGCTATTGTTCAGGGACACACTATTCACTGATGGCTCAATCGAGGAGGAGGTGGCTGATGACCCACTCTACCTGTCCCTGGGGTGACTCATGCAGTGTCCCACTGGCTCAGCCTCTGAGTGATAAACTGATTCAAACATGGGCTACTGCATTGATAGTACAGAACTAGCATTAGAGGGCCAGGTAGCTTTAAATCTCTGCCTCTGGAAAAGCAAAGTACAACCCCGTCCCGAGGATGCCTGGGGTGGGATTTGACTACAGATAAAAAGGAGGCCCCTAGTGCCAGCTCACTATCTCTCCCTTTCTTTTTGGAACAAGTGTTCCCTGGACCCACCTCTCTCCTCACGGGACCTCCTGGGCAGGGCTTAGGACAGGTGGGCATCTTGAGGTCAAACAGGGGCAGACCCAGACAGGGCTTGGACGCCCAGGAGGGGATGAAGTGCTGAACCCAGAGCCCCTGTTTGGCTGCTGGTGAACTAACAGACTCAAGTCAGGGATAACCAGTTGCTCAAGACCTGGGGTCAGAGCACACAGTGTGGCTTCAGGAGAGGGGGATACCCTCAAGGTCCCTAATCAGGCCTCAGCAAACTGTGATGGGCGGCTCAGGACATGCTCTGGAACCTTCTTCCTAGACCCCCAGGGACACCTGGGTCCCAGGAGCACAGGCAGCCGTCATGCCAGCCTATGTCTATATGTCATGCCAGCTGAGCGCTGAAGACTTGATCCCAATTCAGGCCACCACTCCGCTCTGGGCTGCGGAGAGACTCTAGCACTGTGCCTGGACAGATGGCTCAGCCTTGAGACTGTGGCCCATAGTCCAAGGATTAGCTCAGCAGTGCCTCAGATGGCCCAGCCGCTGTGTCACCCACTCACAGGACCAGCTGGGCCCTGGGATCTCCCCTCCGTAGAGGGAAGTCAGACAAGACCTAGAGAAGCCACATGGATTCAGCTGAGGCACTGTCCCTGCCTATGGCCAGCACCCATGACTCAGGAGCACAAGCCCAGAGCACTCCGATAAGGCCATGCCAGGCAGTCGCCAGCTGGCTCTGTTAAATCCTGGTGCATGGGGCCGGGGATACGGGCAGCAGCAGAGCGTCTGTTCATCTCACAGTTGACTGACTCTCGGCTGGTTCTCTCTCATCCTATGCCATCTGGTCCCAGATCCTCATGGCCTTTTAGCTTTACCCCCCAATATCTGTGTCTCTGTGTGTTCAAAGGGCCTTTGCACTTGAACCCGAGGTCAGCAGGCTGTGATAGGATCAAAGTCTCCAGGCTTCTGGTAGATGAAGAGTAGGCAGGACAGGGAGACTCAGATAAAGGAGAAACTGTGAAGTGAGTCAGAAGCTGTGGCCTTCAATCGAATCCACAGGAAAGGTGCCACTGACTTCTGAGCCCCGGGCAGGCGGATGCTTGGCTGCAGTCGGACCCTCCATGCCGACCCCCTCAAGCCATTGCTGCTTGTCTCGGCCTCTCTTCCCTGAGTGACGCTGCTGCAGGCAGAGGGCCATGTGACTGTGTGTCCAGAATATTCTGAGCCGGGTGAAAGGGACCGTGGGCCAACAGTGGCCCTCACTCACGAAATTGCATTTAATATAAACTTACAGTCTAACTAGACTGTTCTGAAATTTGTCACTTGTCTTCCCGTTGATCATCAATTTGCTCAAGTGGATGCCAGTAACGTCTCCATTCGCTGGGAATGAGGTCCATTATTGTTAGTGTTTTAAGCATATCAAATACACCACGGGTAGTTTGCCAGGCTCTGCTGTGGCTGAGTTCATCCCACAGGGCGCAGTCCTTTTCTATGTAAGGCCATCAACTATCTAGGGCCCACAGAGCAGAGCCCTGGGTGTAGACAAGCCTGTTCTCCTGTCTGCCACCTGCCAATGCAGTCGGGCACTGCAGCCACATCTGCAGCACCTCGAGGGGCAGGTTCTGAAATTTATCATGATTAAAGTCCTTGTAGCCACAAACTTCACTGGCCTGTGTAATATAATGTTCTGGGGGTAATAGACCAATTTTCACTCCCATTTTTAGAAGCTGTAACACAAGCCACTTTCCGACTATCTCTTGTCGCTCTTTGACTATCATTCTCGTATCAACCTGGTGGAAACTTCGAGGTCCAGGTTACAGTAACAGGATGGATTAGCCTCCCGCAAGAGATCCCTAGCTGCCATGTGCAATTCACCGTACAGGCACTGCCTGAACATATGCTAGCGCTGGGAAAATTAGGTGTTCAGTCTCTGCAGCCTGAGTCTACCCTCAGAGGCAAAGACTTGCTGTCCAAATGTCTAGGATTGAGACAGGCCTAGAGAGGGCGGCTGCTTCCTTGGGAAGCCCGGCTCTGTGTTCTGGCCCTTCTATTCTGGAACACTTCTCAAATGGGCCCATGGAAAAGAGCATCGACCCTTCCGGGAAACGCCCACTGAAGCTTTTTGGCCCATCAACCAGGTGCCCTGTGCCACGAGGCAGGTAGCAGAGAACATGGCTCCAATCTTGTCACCCCTCTGTCAGGTTGTTGCTGGTGAACTCACCTGCTGAAACCTTAGCACTAGAAAGTCAGGTCAAGATCAAAAGTGGCAAGTTCACAGGCTCATGGGCAGGTCTGTGGTCTGCGGTGGAGTCTTCAGGGCTTGTTGCTTGGAGTCAGATTCATCATACGGCCAATTATCTGAGCTTTAGGACCATAGGGGGCTCTCTGACCCAGGCGAATCCTCTCAATAGTATGTGCTGTCATTCGGTATGACTTGGGTTGAGTTCTCTGTTGAAGGCAGCCTGGACTCAGCAGAAACCCGAGAGGGTCCCTTCCTGTATGAGGTTTCCCTGTAGCTCTTTCCCAGAAGTAAAAAATATGTATGAAGAGTTCTGGGTGAAGGGGTGGTCCCTCTTTTCCTCACTACCCTGATAAGTGTCTCCTTGTTCAGGCTTGAGCCACAGCTGATCAGACTTTCTCAGGAAGGAAGATGGCCCAAGTCTTGGAGTTACTAGTACGTTGGAGGCCTGGACGTGGGAAAAGACCCCAGACCTCTCATCAGACCGTGGTGTCCAGTCAAGATCCCGGGAAGAAACTCCAGAGAATCTGAACTTAGGGGAAATGGGATGGGCTAGTCAGGGCAAAACTGGGAGCATGTTTGCAAGTCCACAGACCTGAATGTCTATGAAGTGGTCTTTGTTGTCTCCTGAACCATTCTCAAATCGAAGGGAAAAGGGCTCTGAAAAACCAGGCCCCCTCCTGAAGAAACCATCCCCCATCTGATTCAAACGAGCCTCCGCCACAGACGTGGGAGAGAAGAGTTATAGGCTAAGCTGAGGGTGGAGGACAGTACCTGGAAGGCTCATGCATGGTGAGGGTGTCTTTGGTAAAGAGACAAGACACATGAAGCCCCAGGGCAAGTTTCAAGCTTATAGAATAGACATGGCAAGAGTCAATGGCAGAACACAGCAAAAAGCAGGTGTTGTGAAGTGTGGACACTTACAGATAAATGGGTAGAAGGGGGTCATTCGATGGTGGCTCTTGAACTTTGGGGGGGTAGGATGAGGCCCAATACACTTGAAAGTTTTACAGACCTCAAAGGTAAATCAGAAAAACTTGATTATTTTTTGGAGGGAGGAATCAGTCTGGTCAAGAGCTTTCTAGAGCCTGGGTTCAGAAGTGAACAGCAAACATTTACATTCACTTTAACTTCTAGCTCTGGGTTCCATTTCCTTTCTTTGGGCGTCTCGAGTCCATCCTCAGCCCATGTGAGGAGGTGGGGATCAGGACAGGGATGGGATGGGGGGTGCACTGACCACAGGCCCAATGGGCCACACACCTGATGGCACTGATGCTCGCAGGCGCCGTTTGGAGCCCCCCCCCACACACACACACATACGCTCCCAGGCCACTTAAAACAAGTCCAGTGAGTCAAAATGCCATTTAACTTTCTGTGTGTAAGTGAGATTTACCGTCTGTTCTGGAAAGCGGATGTTTAATATGAAACCAAACCTGTGTAAGGATGGGAATTTCCCCTCAGTCGGCAATGCAAAGGGATAGGAGACATCTGTACCCAGAATGTGTGAGTAAAGTTAAACTGTGACTGGAGGTATACAAGGCAGTGGGCAGGGGTCTGGCCGTGCATGCAGCCCACCCAGGTTTTGATTGCTGGCGCTGCATATGGTTTCCCGTGCCCGCCAGGAGTAACCCCTGAGCACTGCTGGGGTTGATCCTCAAAAACAATGCTGGAAGTGCTCCCCACTTCAGAAACCAAAGCAGGACTCAGTGGGGAACCATCTCCGGGTCCTCCGGGTTCCAGCCTGACCCTGACTTCCACTTGCTTTCCACATGTGTGACTGAGGGGAGACTGACCCCCCTATTTCTGCCTGGACTGTCCTATGTACGCACTCAGCTGGCTCCATCTCAGCCCCCCCAAAGTCTCTTTGCCCCCACACCAATTTCCCAGGCCCAAGTGCTGAGTTTTGTTCTCAGTGGTCAGTCAGTGGTTCACGCCACCCATGGCAGTGGGCAGGAAGGGTGTGTTGGTTCCAGGACAGTCAATTGGGTTATGAATCCTGGTCAGCAATTGTCTTCGAGGTCCCTGGGCCCCAGGGGATGAGCCATGGAGGAGAGAGGAGTGGGCTGGTGAGTGGGGAAGGCTTGTACTCGTGTCTGGGTCACACCCCAGCACCCTCTGCTTGAAGCTCCGCATCTTGGAAGATGTAGGGGAAGGAGCATGTGCGGTTGCCGCTGCGGGCCCAGGAGCCACAGGGAAGGTGAGGCCCGTCCATTGTGCTCTTTGCCATGAGCTCCCTGCTGGGTCAGCCAAACACTGCTCAGAGCAGAGATGGGCAGTCCCTGGTCCCCACCGCCTGCCAAGGCTGCCCAGGCAGCCTTGTGGTGGTGACACCACAACCTACCCACTCTTCCTGGCCTGATCCACTCATTCCCTAAAGGATCCTGAGTTGCACATATATAGCGGTGGCTCCTGGGAGCCTCTTCTGGGCTCCCACTGTGGAGACAGGCTGGCACTTAGAGTCTGGCTACACTGAGCATCATATCTTGGGCACTCACAGCCTTCGACAGGGACCTCCTCACTTGACAGGGACCTTCCTCAACCATGGAGCAGGCGATAGCCCAATCCAGAGAGGGTCTCCTGGGCATTTACAAAAGCTCTGACGTCTCTGTGTCTGCTGATAGGAGACCGCATCAGAGAAGCGGCCGATCAGGGTCGCCCGGTGACTGGAATCCTCATCAGCACCACGCCCATCCCTGCAGCCTCAGCCTGAGTCCCAGCAAGGTGGAGTCATGAGGGGATCCCATGATTGACCTGTATCCCCCCCAAAATAACCACCCAAATCCAATCAAGATGTGGGTTCTGGGGACGGAGCAATGCTACTGTGGCTCTTGCCTTGCATGCGGTCATCCTGGGCTCGGTCCCTGAACACAGAGCACAGACACAGAAGTGATCCCTGAGCACCACCAGTGTGCCCCAAAATCAAACTGCAAAGGTAGTTGAGTTCCACCTTGCCACGGCCACCACGCTCTTCTCCAGCTCTTCTCGGACAAGCCCTATACAGGGGGCTTCCCCCGGCCCACTGTCTCTGGAGACTCTGGAACTTGGGTTGTTGGTTTAAAAAAAAATCCTAAACAATAGCTTTAAGACTCACAGCACGGTGCTTCTGTGAGGTTGGAGGCAGCACCCTCCAACTTGTTTTAAGTGCATCAAAATGGCATTTTGACTCAAAACAAGTCCAGTGAGTCAAAATGGCATTTGACTTCCAGGAGTTGGCTAGGTGTTTCTTTGGCCCCTCAGGTATTGATCAGAGGAACCGATATCCACCTTGAGCTTGCGTCTCATTGTAGGATGAGCTTGCGAAGGATGACTCCCCGACAGCAGCCTCGTGGGTCGCACTCGAAAATATTACAGATCTACCTTGTGGTCCTACATTCTAATTTCTGGAGGGGAGTGGCTCGGGGTCCTCCTGTGCATTATTTCTCCTCCCGAAAGGGGTGTGCATAGACCAGCCAAAGTATGCGGTCTTCACCTCTACTGGAAGGCCGCTGTCCCTGGAGACTCGAGCTCTGGAAACCACATCTGGAGGAGGTACATAACTAGAGGGGAAACCCTGGCCAGTCTCTGCCAGGCGGGGGAAATGCACTTCTAAGAACCCTCCGATCTATGGGTTGGGGTCCCTTACAATGACGCTGCGCCACCCAGAGTCCTGTCACTGCAGATCTACAGGCAAGACCCACGAGCGCCTACAAGACCCTTACAGTCTTAGCATCTGAGATCCCCCAGAGACTGACCAGGCCGCCGGTGGGCAGACCTAGCTGGGAACAGGAGCTGCGCCTAGACTAGCTCCACCACCTTTTGTGGTTCACCCAGGACTGCTGAGAACGTCCCGTGTGCTGTGTGGAAACTGAGTCAGAGGCACTTAGTCCTCCTGGCACGCAGGAGAGTGCAGGACTCAACGGACACCTTGGCTTTGGTTTTCTTCTTGTAAAACGGGGCTAAGGAATGAGGCCACATCCCTAGCCCCGCTCCTCCAGCACCACGGGGAGGGCTGAGCCTGTTCGAGCCTGTGCTGTTTCCAGCAGCTGCCGGGCTTGAGTCTCATTTGTGCCTGGAATGGGGGAACTTGTTGGCATAGGGTTGCGCCAGCCCAGTGCTGTGCCCGAGCCAGCCACACCTGGTCTGGGGCTTCTGGGTTCTCCTGGACCCATTGCCCAGGTTCATGCAGCAGGTGCTGGGGTCCACTTTGTCTCCCCAGACACAGATGTCATTCCCTTCTGGGCTCGCTGAGGAACGGGGCAGGACAAGACTCTGAGGGCATGAGCTTGCCATCTAGGGTGGCCCTGAAGAGCACCTGACCTGACTAGGACCTGGGGAGGACAGGGGGGGGAGAGCTGCCAAGGGCTGGACCCATCAAGCACTGGCTGCCTGAGTCACCCGGGGCAGAGAGTGGTTGTTGAACCCAACTGTCCCTCTGACCTGCCTCCCCATGGGGACCCTTATGTTGAGGTTATCCCCATGCAGCAAAGGTAGGGGTGCGGTTACCAGATCTGAACCTTTGAAGAGAAACTGAGTCACATAAAATCCTTAGGGCCTCAGAGCAAGGATGCATCAAGACATTCTCTCCTGGGGACGAGGACCTGCTGTGCTGGGGTTCTGGGCTCTCAGCCACCTCCCAGGACTCCAGGGAATTCTTCAGATGGCCACTGGGAGGCCCGTTGTGAGGGGATGGTAAATTCCCCAGGAAATGCCACCTCCCAGGACTCCAGGGAATTCTTCAGATGGCCACTGGGAGGGCCCGTTGTGAGGGGATGGTAAATTCCCAGGAAATGCAGGCATTTTATTAAGAGGGGTGTCTGGGCCATGGCAACCCAACAACTTTCATCCCCTGGGAGCACTGGAGTGGGAGGGAGCACAGAGGGGGGAGTCTGGCCGGGCCTTCATGCCCTGCTCCCACACGCTAAGGGTGGCACTAGGGAAGTCATGACATTGGGTTAGGCGACTCTGCCGCCGTGGCTGGTGGGTGTATTGATTCCTGAGGCTGAGGAGGAGGCAAGGAAGGCTTCCTGGAAGAGTCAGCCGAACCTGAGTTCTAAAGGTGCAGGTGAGCAGGAAGCACACAGGGACCAGCTGCTGCCAGGCTGCTCGCCACAGCCGCGTGCTAGGAAGACTCCGGGCTGGTGACCCAGGTTGGCACTGCCCAGCCCTGCTGCTCGCCATCGACCCCAGTCTCCCAGGAAACGGGCACAAAAGGCGTCTCCGCCCTGGAGACAAAGGCCCAACCTGAGGGCGGGTGAGTGTGGCCTCCCGGCTTTGTGCGCGCAGCCTCGGCCTCTGGAGGCCACTGGGGTGGTGTGGGCACTGCTCAGCCCCTGCCAGGCAAGAAGCAGCATCAGGCACCCAAGCTGGTGTGAACCGAGGCACAGCCCGGACCTGCCAGCCGGCATCCCAAGAGGGGCACAAGGGCGCCACTTTTCACGAGCCCCAGGTGGACAGGGACCTTTCCCGCAGCTGGTGTGGCCCACCCACCATCTGGCTGGCCAGACGGCACCATGAGCACCCCAGGGCCCCGCCGGAGGCGCCTTCGGGGGTCTCCACTAGCCTTGAAGTTTCTCGATTTCCCGAGGAAGGAGTTTGCTTACGGCCACCTCCCCTGCTGACCTCAGCACACACTTTGGTTCAGCCGTTATTGGGGCCTGGGTGAATTTAGGGACAATAAAAGCATCAGAGGCAGGGGCAGGACTTAAGGGCCCAGGATCAAGGCAGGGGAATGCACCCCCCTAAATCAGCAAGCCCCCGGCGTGCCTCTGAAGGCTTCCACATGTGGGGTCTGTGGCTCCAGGCTGACGGGTTTGGGGAGGAGCTGCACCTTCCCACCACCTGTCTTGGCTGTGTGTCCAGTAAAGGGTCCCCACAGCCCCCAGCTGCCCGGTCCACACACCTGATTCTCAGACCAGCACCTGCTTTTGCTGTCTGCTGGGTCTCCATGGTATTGTGGGGCTCAGGGTCTGGATTGTCGGATCAGAAAGTTCCTGGGGGAAAGTTCTGGCACTTTGGAGCCATCTGAACTGACCATGTGTTCTGTGAGTGTAGCCCATGCATTGTGGGCACCATATAAAGGCCCACAAGTGGCCAGTTCCCTCTGACCTTCACGGACAGACCAGGTCAGTGGAGCGGGTGGAGCTTTGGACCTGGCGAATACTTGCATTTCCCCAGCTAAGGCCTGTCCTGCTGAACAGGTGAAGGCAACTCAGAGGGCTGGGACCGGGCTCCCCACCGGGGACAGAAGCTGGATATGACCAGTGTAGGCTAGACTGGCACCACATATGGTCCCTCAGACACACCAGGGGTGATCACTGAGCACCACGGGGGCTGGGCGGGGGGCTGTTAGGTCCCACCCAAGGTCCCAAATCATTTGGGAATTATACAGAAAGATTCACAAAAGAACAAGTGTGTGTGAGGGGGTGGTCTTTCTACTGAATCTGTTATTTGGATGCATATTGTTATAACAGGAGTAAACTTGCTGTGATCAATAGCTGCTCAAAGAAATGAGGTTTCAGATCCCATGTCCACAACTAGTCTAAAGCCAGAGTGTTGATTCAAACCTGTCACTGTGGTTCCTGAACCCTGAGCCGTGGGCTGTGATACACTTGAGCCCTGTCATGAGGACCAAGTCACTGCACTCCCATCCGGGAGCCAGGACAGGAGTTACTGACCCGGGACACAGTCTAGCACCCGCGTGCACGTGGTGTTGCCACCAACCCCAGGTGTACCTGTCTACAGCGGGGGCCCAGTGCTACCTGGATTCCTCTGCGGCCACGCCACTAGTGTCCCTTCGTTTCTCCACAACACAGGTCAGCAGCCTGTGGCTCAGTCTCACCCAAGCCACTGGACAGGGCAAATGATCCTTTCCAAAGGGGACTGGAGAATGGCCATAAGTGGGCTACTGGGGGTGGCGGTCCCTGGGCAGGTCTGCGTGATGCCTCCCGGCCTGTGATCATGGACAGCGTCTCACTGGAAACGTCTGTTCTCTTCCCCAAGGTGCGACCCTGGGTGTCAGCTAGGCCCTGGCAGACCGTCAGGGAGTCGGCCTCTGCTGGGAGCGTCTCTGTCTGTGTGAGGAGTCTCCGTTCTTGGATCCTCCTGACCAATAGCCACCGTGGCCAGCAGTGGCCCTCCCTCTGGAGGTACCGTTCCTGGGCACAGCTCTCCACACTGAGCCACATGGTCCAGTGCTGTCCTGCCGGGCGTCAGGATGGATTTCCTGGGGCGTAGATCAGCAAAGCGCTTCTCTGCAGCGGGAAGGGCAGGAACTGGTGTGGACTAGGTAGCTCTTGGCGGAGTCCTGCTCCCCTGCCCCCAGCCCCCCACGAGTGCTGGCCAATTCATCCCACTCTGCATTTTGTAGCTTAGAGCTCAGCTGGAGGAGCAAAGACCCTCCAGTACCTCCTGGGGCTGGCCCCTAGGGTGAGCAAGTGACTGAAAGGTTAAGGGGGTTGGTCTAAACCCCGACTTGAGTCAGGGATGTGACTTGGATTAGAGCACAAGCTTGTCCTTATGAGGCGAAACATTTCTCTAGCACCATCTGGGGCCAGCCTGTCCGCGGTCCACTCTGGAAAGCATAGAAAGGGCCCAGAGCAGATAGCACAGTGGAAGAGCACTTGCCTTGCACACACTGTCAACCGGGTGCCATCCTGTGATGCCCGAGTGCCAGAGCTGAGAGTGAGCCCTGAGCACTGTTGGAAGTGCCACCCCTGGCCCCCCACCCAAAATAAGTGGGCAGATTTGGGTCGCATTGGAGACAGGTGATGTGGGGAGCGAGGGCTGAGCTCTGATGCTTGTCCTGAGGTGGCTCCTGCAGTATTCAAGGAAACATGGTTCCCAGGGAGAGCCTGGAGGGGCTACCAGCTTCCCAGTCACCTGCGGGGACCTGGGGGACCTGGGGGTACTTCCACTGGTGCCACTGCAGGTTGAAGGTACTTGACCTGGAGTCTCACGTTCCTTCCAGTCTCCTCCATCCCGTTCTGTTTGAGTTCTCAGCACCACCAGGGGGCACTCCCGAGCAGAGATCCAGACCTTGCCCCTAAGCTCCAGGTGTGGCCCAGAAACCAAATGCTTATCTGCCCAGTTTTCCCAGACCACTTGTTGAAGAGTCTTTCCTTGCTCCATTGCATACTTTTTGCTCCTTTATCAAAGATGAAATGATGATGTATTTGAGGATGGGTGTCAGGATACTCAACTGTATTCCATAGGTCTACAGACCTGTTTTTACTCCAATACCATGCTCAAGAGAATCTTTGTACAAGGCAGTCTCAGGGGGCATAGAGTATATTGTCCGTTGGTAGCATGATGTTAGCTAACTCCGTGTGAGGATGATAGCTAACTCCGTGTGAGGATGATAGCTAACTCCGTGTGAGGATGATAGCTAACTCCGTGTGAGGATGATAGCTAACTCCGTGTGAGGATGATAGCTAACTCCGTGTGAGGATGATAGCTAACTCCGTGTGAGGATGATAGCTAACTCCGTGTGAGGATGATAGCTAACTCCGTGTGAGGATGATAGCTAACTCCGTGTGAGGATGATAGCTAACTCAGTGTGAAGATGACAGAGAAACTTGGATAGCAGCAAAATACCTATTACGGTTACATTGGAGTAGGTGACAATGTTTGACAATAGAAAGGATCTTCATTAGAAGAGGAAGAGTTAGAAGGGAGTCTTAACTATGGAGTCCAGAGTTTAGAGAAAAGCCGATCTCTCCCCGTTTCATCAGAAAATGTACAAGATGAGAGTCTAGTACTGAGAGTATACCACCTTCACAGCAGAGTCTGGCAAGTTAACCCTTGTCGTATTTGATATGCCAAATACCACTAACAATTATAGACCTCATTCCCATGACCTGGAAGGAATGGTTTGAGGCTCTTCGTGTTCTGGAGCGAGCAGATGCTCTTGGGCTACATTAGCACGCAACAGGATCCATGGAGATGTTGGGCCACCAATGATATCCGGGAACGAAGTTCCCTTCTACCTGCAAAGACAGTGGGGAGTGGATGAAAACTCAGGAATCCAGCAGATTTCTAAAAAAGCTGTACACTCACAGGTTCTGGTATACAATCCAACAACAGGAAAAACCCCAGACTTAGGTTCCTAGCTGGGTCCTAACCACGTGTAGGTTTAGAATCCTAGACCAAGACGGCCGCCACCATATATTAAGGCCTAACAGGGAAGAGGAAGAGAGGAGAGGCAGAAATCAAAGGGAAGCCAAAATGGACAAAGGCCTCCTTTCTCCTAGCTTATTTTATAGATACAAGCCTGCCAAAACCTTCCATCTAGCGATGAAGCCAGGTAAATGACCCTATAGAAATGCAACTCTTCGGGTGGCTCTTGGGCTTCCCAGTTGGAAGGGGCTGCAGGTTCAGTGTAGCCAGAGCCTAAGGCTTGGTAAGGTGTCACCCAACTCCTCCCTCTGTTCAGTTTACTAAAATAAAACTGAAAAAATACTAAACTTGGGCTAACACATATAGAATATTAAAACAAAAAGGAACATTTCCAATCATAAAGTGATATTACATGTTGCTCCAGGATTCTAGCTCATTTCTGGACCCAAAGCAAATTCGTGACAAAGTATTTCTAGTTGTTTGATTATAATGTGTTAGGCGCCATTTTGTGCTAGAAGTTATTTTGCCTAGCACGGGTGCCTCTTTAGCCGTTACTGACTCCGCCCACTGCCACGTTGCCTTCCCTCCCTGTGTCCTGCACATGCGCAGGGTCCCTGGGTGGTGTGATTTCGGGCTTTGTCTAATTAGGGCATGTTTCATCAGCTCGCACGAGCTGGTACGACCTGCACCAGCCAATGGGAAGTGGACACGTGAACCTGCACCATTTGCGCCAGCCAATGGGAAACGGACACACCGACCAGCACTGTATAAAGGCAGCTTGCACAGAGGGTCTGGGTCCTTTTCACCATTTTAAGTTTCAAACTTCAGGAGCTCCAGTAAAGCATGTTCTAAGAAGAATTCTGTTGTGGTCGTTCTTCACCGCTGGTGGTAGAGGGTGTCCCGCAATAATAGACTATAGTTTGCACTGTCCATGATTCACTGTCACTATATCACTGTTTTCCCATGGTTCATCGATTTGCTTAGGCACCAGTAACATCTCCATATGTCCTGTCGCAAGCAAGCAAGTATAAAAACACGAGTAGCTTGCCAGGCTCTTCTGTGTAGGTGTAGAAGGCTCTCATCTTGAGCATTTACTGATGAAACTTATAGGGAAAGATCAGGTTTTCTCTTGGATAGAGCTCTGAGGAATTGATTAGTGAGAGTCAATTTGCCATATTTTAAGTAAAGTCACGTGTCTGGAACAAAGTCTGAAGAATGCTTCTGAAACAGCAACAGCGGTGATCACATGAATGAGTCTCTGGAGAGCAGTGAACAGGAACTCGTTGAATTATCAGGCACACTGGATCAGGTATCAGGAGCACTGGAACAAACTTCTCGAGTGCTGGAACAGGTGTCGGGAACACTGGTACAGGCATCTTGCAAGGCATCTTCAGCAAGGGAACACTGGCACCGCTAACCATACCTGTAACTTAATCCAAGTCTGGGATGTAAAAACAAAGAAGCACCAGCATAGGTGGAGTAGTGAGATAAGTATGAGAATTGAATACAAAATTGAGTCTAGTAGGTCAGCGACAGAGCTGATGAATCCAGTAAAGGTTTATAGTGGTCAAAAATTGAGAAGGTCAAAAAAAATTGAGAAGGTCATTCACTGGTGGGAATGTCAACTGATACAGCCTTTTTGAAAAACAATAAGGACATTCCTCCAAAGATTAGAAATTGAACTCCCATTTGACCCAGCTATACCGCTTCTGGGAATATACCCTGTGAGACCGAAAACACTATACTTCCATGTTCATAGCAGCACTATTCACAATAGGCAGAATCTGGAAACAACCAAAGTGCCCGAGAACAGATGACTGGATAAAGAAACCGGTATATCTACACAGTGGAATACTATGCAGCTGTTAGGAAAATGAAGTTATATAAAATTTGTCTATAAATGGATGGACATGGAAAGGATCATGCTAAGTGAAATTAGTCAAAGGGGAAAGGACAGATATAGTTTGACTGCATTTATTTGCGTAGATATACAAAAATAGCATACCAATATCCAAATTCAGACAAAAATGGCTCAGGAAGTCTTATCAGTGGACAGAACCTACTGCAAATGTGTGGAGTCAGAGGTTAGGTAATTCAGAGAAAGGAACAATGTGCTAATTATGGCAAAAGATAATACCAGCATAGAACTGACATTGAAAGTAGGCAAAAGGATATACATGATAACCTCTAAATGTATGTATTGCAAGCCACAATGTGTAAGAGGAGAGACAGAGAAAAGTGAAAATTACTTGCCATACGGAAAATGGCTCAGCCAGCCGCTGGCCAAGTCCAACATAGCTCCTTGGGTACACAACATGTGCGGGGGGGCATGTTGGCCAGACTTGAAGTGGGCATTTGGGCTCTTCCCATTCCTCCACCTACATGTCAGCAGGTTTGTCAAGCAACACCATCAATTGAATATGATGTGGTCAATTTCATCATATATCTGTCCACCAGGAGATTCCCATTCCAACGTTTCAATTCAGCATCTGGAACTGAGTCAACATGAGTGGTCTTTCATCTCAGTCATATCTTGGCATTAAAATCACCGATTGTGATCTTTGAGAAATTCTACATGGAACTGGAGGAGTTCTATAATTTCTTCTTCCTTGTATGTGGATGTTGGTGTATAGACAACAAAGATAGAAATTGCTGGCAGTGGGCCACATCTCTTCAAGTGTAATCGCCCTATCCGGTTTGTTAGGCATTCAAACGAATCAATGTTCATGGCCATGTTCATGTTGACAATGACACCGATGCCACCGACGCCTCTTTTGTCACATGTTCCGAGGAACAGTTCTACTCTGGTGCCAAAAACGGCATAATGCAATTGATGCCTCCTCATTTCAGTCAGACCAATGATGTCATACTTGATCTTTTGCGCTTGCACCATCAGGTCCTCGATATATGCTTCCAATGCCAGCATATGTGCATTGAAAGTACAGTCATTTTACTCCTTCATTTTGGCAGTCTAGTTTGGCCCTGAAATTTTATCAGGCACTCCTTGTTCATCCTTCTTAGTGCTACTGTACTAAGGGCTCTTTCAAGGTCGGGAAAACAAACATTGTTTTTACTGGTTTTGGCATATCAAATACACATCGGACAGCTTGCCAGGCTCTGCCATGTGGGCGGTATAGTCTCAGAAACTTGCCGGGCTCTCTGAGAGGGGTGGGTAGAATATTCATGGTAATTTGGAGATAAATCACGCAGTTGCATACCAGGTGTGCGTAACGGGGACAGCTGGTATCTGCTCTGCCTGGTATATCTGCATCTGTGGTTCAAGCATTCCTGGGCTTGAAATACTCTGTTCTGAAGGGTGGGTCTCTGAAGGGTGGGTCTCTGAAGGGTGGGTCTCTGAAGGGTGGGTCTCTGAAGGGTGGGTCTCTGAAGGGTGGGTCTCTGAAGGGTGGGTCTCTGAAGGGTGGGTCTCTGAAGGGTGGGTCTCTGAAGGGTGGGTCTCTGAAGGGTGGGTCTCTGAAGGGTGGGTCTCTGTAGGCTGGGTCTCTGACAAGCAGGGCTGGAGATAGGCTTAATCTCTTGGGTGGAGATCTGTCAAGCTGTGGAGTGTGGATGATGAAGATTGCTGCCAGCATGGTGTGGGGGGTTCCTCTGGGTTCTTCTGAGGCTCTATTGGGATGGTGGACTTGGGCCGGAAGTCGCTCTCATGGTCAGTGGACTGCAGGGGGCTCAATGGGGACAGCTGGTATCTGCTCTGCCTGGTGTATCTGCGCCTTATTAAAATACAAGTATTCTAGGGGCCGGAGCAATAGCCCAGTGGTAGGGCGTTTGCCTTGCACGCCAGCCTGTGCCGGCCTGGGTTCGATCCCCAGCATCCCATATGGTCCCCCCAGCACCGCCAGGAGTAATTCCTGAGTGCAGAGCCAGGGAGAAACCCCTGAGCATCGCTGGGTGTGACCCAAAATGCAAAAAAAAAAATACAAGTATTCTAAACAACACATACAGAGGGGTGCTACAGAAAACAAACAATTCCAGTCACAGGCTAATATATGTTGTCCAATATCCTAATTGATTTTTGAACCCAGAATAAAGTTCATAGTGAAATATCTCTGGCTGGATATATATCAGGCACTGGTAGCACTTCACAAGAAAAAAACAGCCAATCCATCAAAAAAGTGAGGGAGAAGAAATGAACAGAAACTTCCAAAACATTTGAATGGCCAAGAGACCTATGAAAAAGTGCTCTACATCATTAATCATCAGGGACATGCAAATCAAAACAACAATGCAGTACCTTCTCTGCCCCATGTATCTGTGTCTCAAGGTTGGCTATCATCTCAAAGTAAGATGTGACAGTACAAGGCTGTTAGGTAAGAAAACCCATTCTACTGGTCCAGATCATGAGCTGTAGCAGATGTTGGAGATTCTGGAATTTTTAAGACCAATAACCACCCTTTCTTTCCTGATTAAATCTGGAAAGCTAGGACTTTGAAGCTGATCCATAAAAAATCTAGTAACTCCTGAAGCTCAGAAGGAAATTTGTCTTGGGCTATCCACGGCAGGATCACCTTCAAGGGTGTGGAACAGATTATTGAGCTCACAGTTTGGAATTCCTAGAGAGGGACTAACAGTTTTTGAGGACATACTGTCGTATGGTCAAGAACATATACCAAATATTCATATGGTGGTTACATTTGAATTTTCTCTGTAGCTACTTGTAAACCAGCCTCTGGTAAAACTGTCATTACATCACTATGTAAATTCTGGAGATCTCTGGAATTATCACAAGCTAGTAAAATATCCATGTAGTGAATGACATACACACTGGGAAATTTAGCACCGAGTAGGTCGCAAAACCTCCAACAAAATGTTGATACAGTGTAGGTGAATTAGCCATTCCTTGGGGCAGTGCTGTCCATTGAAACCTAGCAAAGGGCTTATGGTTAATAGAAGGAACAGAACATGCAAAACGTTTACGGTGGTCTGGGTGGATAGATGTGTTGTAAAAGTGGTCTTTTAAATCTGATGATCAACGGCCAATCCTTAGGAATAGCTGTTGAAGAGGGGAGCCCAGGTTGCAGGGCTCCCATGGGGGACCATAGTAGAATTAACATTTCTTAAGTCGATCAGCAAACGCCATTTGCCTGATTTCTTCTTATGACAAAAACAGAAGTTCATTCTGAAAAGGATGGTTCAGTATGACCAGATTTCAGTTCTTCTAGATGTGTAAGCACCCGTAACATTTTAATATCGAGGGGTCACTGTGGTGTCTCTATAGGTTTGTTAGACTTCCACTGAATATGGATAGGTGGTGGGCACTTAGCCATAGTGGCCCCAATTAAATATAAGCGTGCTGTGAGCAAGGGGTATGGAGGAGTGTTGGCTGACACGCCCTACTGAGCCTTAGGCTCGGGCTACATTTACCTTGCAGCCCCTCCCAACTGCGAGCCAAAGGGCCCACCCCTCAAAAGCTTCATTTCTATAGGGTCACTCACCTGGCTTTATCTCTCGATAGCCCAGCCCACGAAGGGCTGGGCTGGAAGGTTTTGGCAGGTTTCTATCTATAAAATAAGCTAGGAGCAAGGAGAAAGGCTTTTTGTCCATTTTGGCTTCCCTTTGCTTTCTGCTTCTCCTCTCTTTTCCCTGATAGGCCTTAACACGGGGTGGCGGCCATCTTGGCCTAGGATTCTAAACCTTCACGTGGTCGGGGCCCAGCTAGGAACCCAAGTCTGGGGATTTTCCTGTTAGATTGTATACCAGAAACTGTGAGTGTACAGCCTTTTAAAACTGCGCTGGATTCTTGAGTTTTCGCTTCATTCCCAACCGTCTTCGGAGGTAGAAGGGACCTTGTTCCCTGATATCATTGGGGACCCCAGCGGCTCCCCGACATCTGGTGTCCCTGGGTGGGCTTGAACATCAGACGGACATCATCTGGCCTGATCATCATTGGACAGACATCATCTGCTTCCGAACAGTAGAATTGGAACTGTGAGTAAAAATGCTGGATTTTTTTGTGGTGTAGGTACATTGTATCTGCTATCGGGCCAGGAGCATACACAGTCCAGTTAATGAAATCCTTCTTTGAGAACTACTCTCTCCCTCTTTTACTAACCCTCTGGGTCCTTGTGATTATTACACTGTACCTCTGCGTAAAGGCAATGCTTAATAAAGACATAGAATGTAGTAGATTGAATGCAATTTTAAGTGATGGCATTTATTCAGCAGTGAAAGGAATGATCGAGAGTCATAAAGCTCATCTAGTAAACAGATTTTAAAGCTTGAGGATAAACTAGAGGAACAGGGAAAGTAAAATTTTAGAGGAAGAAATCAACAGAGTTAGAATCGAGGGACAGAAAGAGGAAGTCTGGAGGTTAGATATAAGATTCAAAGAACAGAAAGAAGAAATACGAAACTCGAAAAAATTGAATCAAGAAATCGGTATGTTAAGCACAGATTACTGATTTCATGATTCACCAATCAGGAAGCAGCACATACCCGATAGTGGGGCGTGCTCCAACTAAAAGCCATTTGCAAACACGGCCCAAGGCACCAGGCTTACATTTGCAGAAAAGTAGCCTCAACCTAGAAAGAATTCTAATGCGGCCGATAACTAAGAGGGGGGAAATGGACATCCAGAGGAGGTGCGCTCTCAAACTGATAAATCTCCCGGAGTAATTACCTCTGAAGGGGAAGATGCCCCTCTGACGGAAACGGACTCTCAGTTCGAGGGCTTCCCCAGAACTCTTACAAGCTCTGAAGAAGGGGAAGAACAGACTAATTCCCTGAGCCCTTCCAGGCCTCAAGAGCCTTGTAGTTCCTCCTGTGTTCAATTTAATAGTCAAAGAGCAAAGCCCTGGGAGCTTCACAGTCCTCATGACCAATTGGAAGGGAATGAAAAACCTATTTATAAAATGATAGAAATTATTCAAAGTAGGGTTCATTAGGACCCCGATAGATGCCGACCCAGAATACCAGCAGAACTGTACAAAAATCTATCTTTTCCCATGCCTTTAATGCTGCATCCCAAATAAATTTTAAAGCAGCAACAGGCAATTTTATTTGCTTTTCTTTTGCCATTTTCCTTCACCTTTCAGCATGGCATAAGTTATTTCCAGAGGTAGTTTTTTATATATATATTTTATTATACCACTGTTAGATATACAATTACAAGATGTTCATGTTTGAATTTTGGTTCTACAGTGTTCCAATACCCATCCCTCCACCCCTGCCCATCTCCTACCACCAATGTCCCCACTTCCCTCCTCCTCCCAGCCTGCCTCCATGACAGGTTCTTTATATCCTTTCTCTTTCTCTCTCTCCTCACTTCCCTTTCTTACACATTGTAGATTATAATATATTCTAGAACATGATTGGTTCCACTAGTTTGATGTACTGGGTCCGGACCACAAAAATGGTGGCTATTATGTTGAGCGAGTCTCATCCAGCTGCTTCCGAGGACCTTACAGAGGTGATGGGCCCACCCACTCCCAAAACCCATCTTGCCTCCTGGGAGCCTCATGGTCAGCTGAGCTAGGGGGAGAGCTGCCATCTGGCTCTTCCCTAGCTCAGTCTCTCGTATTTCTATTTCTGTCTCTATTTCTTTTCTCTTAGATAATTGCATCATAAACCGTTAGGCAAGTCACAAGGTCTATGTATATATTCAGTAATGATTTCTAATGTGACATTATAGTTCCTCATTCCCCATCAACCTCCCAGTTTGTTACAACTACAATGACCATTATGTTGCACAGATGTGAAAGACCCTGAGAAGGACCTGGTCCTAGCCTACTTTGTTATCTAAGCCTTTTGCATGGCTGCACACTATTCTTCCTATGTCAAACCATCCACCATACACGGCCCACAGGGCAGAGGCCTGGGGTGTAGACAAGCCTGGGGTGTAGACAAGCCTATCTCCTGTCTGCCATCTGCCAACACAGCCGGGCACCATAGCCACACCTGCAACACCTCGAGGGGCAGGTGGCCCAGTAGTGTTCCTTAAAGTGTGACTATTTATGGTAACCTTATCTGCATACCACATTTGCCATTGTAGGAGCTGTGGTTGGTTCAGACAAGTATGGGCTACCATTTGAAAGACAGAGTATGCAGTATTGATTCTAGCTCCTGTCGGCTAAATATTTTAAAGAATAAGGGCTTGTTACTCCAAATTTGTTAGAGATTGAGTCAATAACGCCATTCAAAAAGCTTTTTATAAATAGGTTTTTCATTACCTTCCAATTGGTCAATGAGGACTGTGAAGCTCCCAGGGCTTTGCTCTTTGATGATTAAATTGAACACAGGAGGAACTACAAGGCTCTTGAGGCCTGGAAGGGCTCAGGGAATTTATCTGTTCTTCCCCTTCTTCCTCATCAGAGCTTGTAAGAGTTCTGGGGAAGCCCTCGAACTGAGAGTCCGTTTCCGTCAGAGGGGCATCTCCCCTTCAGAGGTAATTACTCCGGGAGATTTTCAGTTTGAGCGCACCTCCTCTGGATGTCCGTTTCCCCCTCTTCAGAGCTTGTAAGAGTTCTGGGGAAGCCCTCGAACTGAGAGTTCGTTTCCGTCAGAGGGCATCTCCCCCTTCAGAGGTAATTACTCCGGGAGATTTTCAGTTTGAGAGCGCACCTCCTCTGGATGTCCGTTTCCCCCTCTTAATTATCGGCTGCATTAGAATTCTTTTCTAGGTTGAGGCTACTTTTTCTGCAAATGTAAGCCTGGGGCCTTGGGCCGTGTTTGCAAATGGCTTTTAGTTGGAGCACACCCCACTATCAGGTATGTGCTGCTTCCTGATAGGTGAATCATGAAATCAGAAATCTCTGTGCTTAACATACTGATTTCTTGATTCAATTTTTGAGTTTCATATTTCTTCTTTCTGCTCTTAGAATTGAGGGACAGAAAGAGGAAGTCTGGAGGTTAAATATAAGATTCAAACTGTGATTTCTTCCTCTAAAATAGCATTTTTTTGGTCGATGTCCTTTTTATACTCTTCATATTCTTCAGATTTTAAATCCTGTTTAATAATTTTACTTTCCTGTTCCTCTAGTTTATCCTCAAGCTTTAAAATCTGTTTACTAGATGAGCTTTATGACTCTCGATCATTTCTTTCACTGCTGAATAAACGTCATCCCTTAAAATTGCATTCAATCTACTACATTCTATGTCTTTATTAAGCATTGCCTTTAGCAGAGGTATCACTGTATCACTGTCTTCCCGTTCATCTTCGATTTGCTCGAGCAGGCACCAGTAACATCTCCATATGACCTGTCTCATGCAAGTAGAGCCCAAGGGCACCTGCTTGCTCTAGGAACATAAAGAGCCTCAAACCATTCCATCATGTCATGGGAATGAGGTCTATAATTGTTACTGGTATCTGGCATATCAAATACGACACGGGTAGCTTGCCAGGCTCTGCCGTGCGGGTAGCATACTCTTGTAGTCATCTCAAAATCCAGCATTTATTGATGAACAGCGCGGCCTCGAGAGCCAGGCTGTGATAGGCTGGTATGCTGGGTGGAGTTCTGACAAGGAGGAAGTCCGGATGTGGAAATGGAGGTCCTCATGGAGTGGGGGGTCGTCTGGCTTGTTATGAGGCTCTGCTGGGGTGGCGGGCCAGGGCTAGAACCTGCCATCCTTCCCGGGCACCTCATGAGCGGCTGGGCACAGTGAGAGCCAGTAGCAGTTCTGCCCCATGTCTGTCTCTGGATCAGCCTACCTGGGCCAGATTAAAAGACTGCAGCAGGGTGGATCTCGATGAGCCAGGCTGTGATAGGCTGGTCTGCTGGGAGGAGTTCTGATGAGGAGGAAGTTCAGATGTGGAAAATGGAGGTCCCCATGGAGTTGGGGGGTCGTCTGGCTTGTTGTGAGGCTCTGCTGGGGTGGCGGGCCAGGGCTAGAACCTGCCATCCCTCCCGGGCACCTCATGAGCGGCTGGGCACAGTGAGAGCCAGTAGCAGCTCTGCCCCATGTCTGTCTCCCTACGCAGAGGTACAATGTAATAATCACAAGGACCCAGAGGGTTAGTAAAAGAGGGAGAGAGTAGTTCTCAAAGAAGGATTTCATTAACTGGACTGTGTATGCTCCTGGCCTGATAGCAGATACAATGTACCTATACCACAAAAAATCCAGCATTTTTACTCACAGTTCCAATTCTACTGTTCGGAGGCAGATGATGTCTGTCAATGATGATCAGGCCAGATGATGTCCATCTGATGTTCAAGCCCACAGGGGGACACCAGATGTCGGGGGAGCCGCTGGGGTCCCCAATGATATCAGGGAACGAGTTCCCTTCTACCTCCAAAGATGGTGGGGAATGGATGAAAACTCAGGAATCTAGCGCAGTTTTAAAAGACTGTACACTCACAGGTTCTGGTATACAATCCAACAACAGGAAAATCCCCAGACTTGGGTTCCTAGCTGGGCCCTGACCATGTGTAGATTTAGAATCCTAGGCCAAGATGGCCACCACCCCATGTTAAGGCTTATCAGGGAAAAGAGAGGAGAAGCAGAAAGCAAAGGGAAGCCAAAATGGACAAAAAGCCCTTTCCTTGCTCCTAGCTTATTTTATAGATAGAAACCTGCCAAAACTTTCCAGCCCAGCCCTTCGTGGGCTGGGCTATCGAAAGATGAAGTCAGGTGAGTGACCTATAGAAATGAAGCTTTTGAGGGTGGGCCCTTTGGCTTCGCAATTGGGAGGGGCTGCAAGGTAAATGTAGCCCGAGCCTAAGGCTCAGTAGGACGTGTCAGCCAACACTCCTCCATACCCCTTGCTCACAGAATGCATATTTTTTAAATTGGGGCCACTGTGATTAAGTGCCCACCACCTATCCGTATTCAGTAGAAGTCTAACAAACCTATAGGGACACCATAGTGGCCCATCGATATCAAAACGTTATGGGTGCTTACACATCTAGAAGAACTGAAATCTGGTCATACTGAACCATCCTTTTCAGAATGGAATTCTCCTGTTTTTGTCATAAGAAGAAATCAGGCAAATGGTGTTTGCTGATCGACTTAAGAAATGTTAATTCTAGATTTGAACTCTCACCGGCCTGACTCCACCTCAGGTAACCTCCCTGGGGTGTGCGGCTGGCCGGGCGGCGCGCCTGGGGCCGTAGTAGAGCCCCAGGTCTCAGCAGAAGGTGGAACTACAACCCCCAGAAGTCTGAGCGGAACCGAAGTAAACAGTCATTTTGAGCTCTCACACTGGCCTGACTCCAAGCGGAACCGGAAGTAAACGGTCATTTTGAACTCTCACACCGGCCTGACTCCACCTCAGGTAACCTCCCTGGGGTGTGCGGCTGACCGGGCTGGCGGCCGCTTATTAATAGAAAAACTAGGAAATTCAACACCAAGGGAAGGTAATACCCTCAAGAAAAAAGAAACAGTACACCAGAGGAATCTATCCCTGAACACCACAACACCATGGGGAAACAACGCAGATCCCCAGCTCGAAGAACAGATGAAGGAATCGACCCTGAAGACTCAAAAAAGAATACAGATGTGCATGATCTCTCTGACAATGAAATTAGAGAAGAAATTAGTAGAATGTTTAAGGAGCTCAACGAAAAAATTGAGCAGATGTCCAATAAAATACAGGAGAACATAAACGAAGCAGTTAAAAGGGCTGTCAATAAACTACGGGAGGAAATGAGAGCAGAAATGAGAACCATGCAAATAGAAATATCATCGCTTAAAAACTCAGTAGACGAAATGAAAAACACAATCGGGGCTCTGAATAGTAGGATGACAGCAGCGGAAGAGAGAATCAGTGAGACTGAAGATGAGCTGCAGAAAGCACTCAGAGATCTACATAAGATGGAAAAAGACCAGATAATGGATCAGCAACGAAACAGAACAATGGGATGAAGCCAGGCGGAACAACATAAGAATCAGGAGTCCCAGAGGGACAGGAAAGTAACCCCAAGGAAATTAAAACAGTTAAAAACATCCTGGCTGAAAAGTTCGCCGAGTTAAAGGACGAAGGCATCCAGATCCAAGAAGCCCGACGCGTACCAGCAAGAAGAGACCCCAATAGAAAGACCCCAAGACACATCCTAGTCAAAGTAATGGATGCCATAGACAGAGACATAATTCTTCAGGCAGCAAGATCAAAGAAGGAAATTGTATACAAAGGAGCATCCATTCGACTTTCAGCAGACTTCTCAGAAGACACCCTCCAAGCCCGAAGGCAGTGGTGGGATATAGTAAAAAACTTAATGAAATGAATGCCTCAGCAAGAATTCTTTATCTGGCTAAACTCTCGCTCAGATTTGAGGGACAGATATACAACTTCTTGGATAAACAACAGCTTAGGAACTTTGTAAAATCAAAACCAACCTTAAAAGAAGGACTGAAAGATCTACTATAAGACGAGACATAACCCAAAAGAACAACCAACCTATTCAGAAAGATACCAGTTAAGAGACACAGAGTGGCACAATGGATCAAAAAATTGAATCCGACATTCTGCTGCCTTCAAGAAACACACCTGAACAATCGGAGCAAAGACAGGCTCAAAATAAAAGGCTGGAAAACAATCCTTCATTCAAACAACCCATCCAAAAAGGCTGGGGTAGCCATACTGGTATCTGACAACATAGACTTCAGGCTGAAGAAGGTCAGAAGGGACAGTGAGGAGTCTTGCAGACGGCTCGGGAGGCGGGAGCCTGGCTCGCGCCGGGCCTCAGCTGACTATGGAACCCCGAGGAGGGCAGATGGGCTTTGGGAGTGGGGCCCGTCGCCTCCGGGGGGTCCTGGAAGCAGCCGGATGGGACTCGTCCATCACACTAGCCACCATTATCGTTGTCCAGACGCTGGGAAAATGTCCCACGACCAGAGGACCAGCAAAGCCGGTTCGAGCCCTGGTGCGCGGCTGCGCGGCCACTAGGGTGGTGAAACAATGATGTTTTTTGGTACACTGCATTCCGCGAACAGCAGGAGGGTTTGCTGAGAGGGGAAATATACAGAGGAAGGAGATGACATATAGAGCCCGCGCCGGGTGGTTGGGATTCGGGAGGGGGAGGGAGACAGGACGTTGGTGATGGGAGATGGGTTCGGTGGAGGGTGCATCTTGGAACCCTGTGGAGCCAGGACTCCACATGAGCATCCTTCAATTAAAAAAAAAAAGGAGAAAAGGTGGAATAAATAAATAAATAAATAAATATCTGCAGGGCTAGCCACAATGTGTGTAAAAGAAGAGGGAGAGAGATGCAGAGATAGAGAGAAAGAGAGGAAGCAGGGCTACCTGCTATTAAGGCAGCCTGGGGGTGAGTGGGAGGGGGTGGGGTACATTGGTGGTGGAAATGGGGTACTGGTGGAGGGATGGGTGCTGGAATACTGTATTACCAAGAACCAATTGCACCTTTGTAATTGTATGTCTCACGGTGGTATAATAAAGAATTAAAAAAAAAAAAAGAAGGGACAGTGAAGGTCACTTAATAGTCAAGGGATGAATATATCAGGAAGAAATCATGCTATTAAACATATATGCACCCAACGAAGGGCCAGCAAAATACCTAAAACAACTACTAGTAGACTTCAAAGAAGACATTGACAGCAACACAATTGTAGTTGGAGACTTCCAACACTGCTCTATCAACCCTGGATAGATCAACAAGATTGAAACTTACCAAGGAAATATTGGTCCTTAAAGAAGAGATGGAAGAAAGAGGAGCTGGTAGACATATACAGGGCATTTCATCCCCAAAAAGCTGAATACACTTCCTTCTCCAGTGCACATGGAAACTCCAAAATAGATTACATGCTGAGCCATAAATCATACCTCCATAAAATCAAGAAGATAGAAATTGTGCCAACTATTTTTTCAGACCATGAGGCATTGAAAATAGAAGTTAATTGTACACAAAAACGGAAACCAATACCAAGTACCTGGAAACTAAACAGCTCACTGCTGAACAACTAGCAAGTCATAAAAAGAAATCAAAGAGGAAATCCAAAGATTCCTGGAAACAAATGAGACTGAAGACACGAATTACCAGAACTTGTGGGATACAGCAAAAGCAGTGTTAAGAGGCAAGTTCATAGCTCTTCAAGCATTCATCAGAAAAGGCCATCACAAACAGTCTGACTTCACAACTTAAGATCTTAGAGAGTGATCAACAAAAAGGAACCCAACTCAAGCAGAAAGAAAGAAATAATAAAACTTAGAGCAGAAATCAATGAGATGGAATGTCAAAAAACAATCCAGAAGATCAACGAAACCAAAAGCTGGTTCTTTGAAAAAATAAGATTGACAAACCATGCCACGGCTCCGCGGCACTGGCTCGCGTAGCATGAAAGTGCTCACTGGGCCAGGGGATGGCTTCGGTACTTCCCCCTAAAAGGGACAATTACCAGACGGTGCTTCCCCCTAAACAGGGACTGTCGCCAACAAAGCCCCCTAAACTCCCTTAGCTGTTCCTAAGAATGCTTGGTGTGCAATTAGAGCGCTTGCTTATGCTGAAACTTAGACTAAAACAAAGATAGTATAAAAATGCCAGCCCGCGCAGCACTCTGGCTGCCAAAGCCTGAGTTGGTCTCAGGTCCTTGATAAGGAAAGGCTCGTGGCCTTTCGGGCCTTTGCTTCCCATCATTAGCGGGAAGGGGAGAATTCTTGACCTATGGGTCAAGGCCTCCAGGTACCCCCTGTTGACGGGAATGCAGTGATTAGCATCCCTAAATCTCCTGTGTGAAAAAAAAATTGGGCCTGTTAAAGTTAACACTTTCTAGTACAAAATCTTAATCATTTGATCACTTGATTACTTGAATCCCGTTATTCATCGATTTGCTCGAGCGGGCGCCAGTAACATTTCCATTGGACCCTATCACGTGCCAATGTAGCCCAATGGCATCTGGTTGATTCAGGAATATGAAGAGCCTCAAACCGTTCCTTCAGGGTCTTTACAAGGAAGTCTGACCATCTTGTAGGTGGGCGGCCACGTGATCTTTTACATCCCGTGGGATCCAGTCGGTAATGGCTCTAGTCCAGCGGTTGTCTCCAAATCGCATTACGTGTCCAGCCCATCTGATTTTCGATGCCTTGGCAAACGAGACAGCATCCCTGATTCTGGAATAGCGACGGAGGTCAGAACTCCGGATTCCTTCTCTCACTTGAGTGAGGCGTGATATTCCAAGCATAGCTCTTTCGATTCCTCTCTGGGAGACCCGAGCAGCATTCTCATCCTGCTTTCGTAGGGCCCAGGTCTCTGAGGTGTATGTTAATGCAGGGAGAACGGTGGAGTCAAATCTTAATACTCTTACAATAATAAACTCTGCATAGAAGTTTCTATTTAGAAGTAGGTTAAGTTAATCTATAATATGTGCATAGAGCTAGTAATTCTATGAAAATCAAAATTAAAAAAAATAGGTACCTTACTTAAGGCAAAATACGAAAATATGTAAAAACAAAAGACTTCAGAAAAACATGTCTGAAAGTGGTAAACACGATAAACTCCTTTTGGTGTTAAAAAATGTCTCCTTTGCTAAAAAATAACTGGTGTAATCTTGCATCTATGCATTTGTTGAACATAAAAAGAAAAGCTTTGCCCTCAGTAAACGGCAGCAGCAGCATTTGACCTCTCTTGTGTCTGTGTCTGACTGTCCATTGCGCCAACATTCGTGTCCTCCTGATTCTCCTCACGCTGGTTACCCCGAGACTTAGAGCTCATCGTGACTGAGCAGTCTGCAGCAAAACCACTTGCAAGACTTGTAAGAAAAGGAAAAGAGAAAACCCAAATAAATAGAATCAGAAATGAAAACGGGGACATCACAACAGAAACCACAGAAATTCAAAAGATCATCAGAGATTACTATGAGAGCCTGTACGCCACAAAACAAGAAAACCTAGAAGAAATGGATAAATTCCTGAATTCCTATAGCTTCCCAAGTCTGCAACAAGATTTGGAATACCTCAACAAACCTATTTCCATCGAGGAAATAGAATCGGTAATCAAAAGTCTCCCCAAACACAAAAGCCCAGGTCCAGATGGATTCACCAGTGAATTTGACAAAACCTTTAAAGAGGACCTACTCCCAATTCTTTTTAAGCTCTTCCGGCAAATTGAAGAAACAAACACTCTCAAATAGCTTTTATGAGGCACATATCACCCTGATACCCAAAGCAGACAAAGATGCCACAAAAAAGGAAAACTACAGACCAATCTCCCTGATGAATACAGATGCTAAGATCTTCCACATCATATCAACAAAAAAGAAAAATAAAAACCATATGATCATATCAATATATGCAGAGAAGGCATTTGACAAGATTCAACACCCGTTCATGATGAAAGCTCTCCGTAAAATGGGGATTGAAGGAACCTTCCTCAAGATAATCCAGGCCATCTACTACAAGCCCACAGTGAGCATCATTCTCAATGGGGAAAAACTGAAAGCCTTCCCCTTAAGATCAGGGACAAGACAAGGCTGCCCACTCTCACCACTTCTATTCAATATAGTACTGGAAGTACTTGCCATAGCAATCAGGGAAGAAAAAGACATTAGCCAAGTTAATCACTATTTGCAGATGACATGATATTATACCTGGAAAACCCGAAACTCTCTACCAAGAGGTCCCTAGAAATAATACATTCCTATAGCAGAGTAGCAGGGTACAAAATCAATACCCAAAAGTCAATGGCCTTTCTATATGCAAACAGAGAAAGAGAAGAAAGGGACATTAAAGAAACTATCCCATTCACAATTGATTCCTAGGTATTTGATTTTCTGGGGCGCAGTTTTGACAAAGAATGTAAAGGATATCTACAAAGAAAACTACAAAACGTTACTTCAGGAAATAAAAGAAGACCTGAGGAAATGGAGACATATTCCCTGCTCATGGATCAGAAGGATTAACATTATCAAAATGGTAATACTCCCTAGAGCTTTATACAGATTCAATGCGGTCCCTATAAAGATACCCATGATGTTCTTCAAAGAAATTGAACAAACACTCCTGAAATTTGTATGGAATAATAAAACTCCACGAATAGCTAAAGCAATCCTTGGGAAAAAGATGGAAGGTATTACTTTCCCCAACCTCAAGCTCTACTACAGAGCAGTTGTAATTAAGACAGTGTGGTATTGGTATAGATACAGACCTGTAGACCTATGGAATAGAACTGAGTATCCTGAAACACATTCTCAAATATACAACCACTTAATCTTCGATAAAGGAGCAAAAAATATTAAGTGGAGCAAAGAAAGCCTCTTCAACAAATGGTGCTGGGAAAACTGGCCAGCTACATGTAAAAAAATGAACTTAGACCTTCTAACGCCATGCACGAAAGTCAGATCAAAATGGATTCTAGATCTCAACATCAGACATGAATCTATAAGGTACATCGAAGAAAACATAGGAGAAACGCTCTACGACATCGAAACGAAAAGTATCTTTAAAGACGACACACCACTGACCAAGCAAATGGAAGCAAAGATAAACAAATGTATTATATAAAACTAAAAAGCTTCTGCACCTCAAAAGAAACGGTGACCAAGATACAAAGACAATCCACAGAGTGGGAAAGGATATTCACCCAATACCCATCTGACAAGGGGTTAATATCCAGGATATATCAGGCACTGGTAGCACTCCACAAGAAAAAAACAGCCAACCCCATCAAAAAAATGGGGAGAAGAAATGAACAGAAGCTTCCAAAAAGAAGAAATTCGAGGGGCTGGGAGTGATAGCCCAGTGGGTAGGGCGTTTGCCTTCCGGCGGCCCGCCCATGCCGCCCTGGGTTCCGACCCCGGCATCCCATGTGTGCCCCCCGAGCACCGCCAGAGAGTCATTCCTGAGTACAGAGCCAGGAGAAACCCCTGAGACAAAAAAAAAAAAAAAAAAGAAGAAATTCGAATGGCCAAAAGGCATATGAAAAAGTGCTCTTCATCTTTAATCATCAGGGAGATGCAAATCAAAACAACAATGAGGTACCATCTCACACCACAGAGACTGGCACACATCCAAAACAGCAAGAACAACCGGTGCTGGCGTGGATGTGGGGAAAAAAGGGACTCTCATCTACTGTTGGTGGGAGTGCCGACTGGTCCAGCCCTTTTGGAAAACAATATGGGCATTCCTCCAAAAACTAGATATTGAGCTCCCATTTGATCCAGCAATAGCACTCCTGTGAATATACCCGAGAGACCGGAAAACGCATAGCAGAAACACTATCTGTACTTCTTTATTCATCTCTGCACTATTCACTATAGCTAGAATCTGGAAACAACCTAAATGCCCGAGAACAGAGGACTGGCTAAAGAAACTGTGGTTCATCTACACTATGGAATACTATGCGGCTGTCAGAAAAGGTGAAATTATGAAATTTACCTGCAAATGGATGGACATGGAGACTATCATGCTGAGTGAAATTAGTCAGAAGGAAAAGGACAGATATAGAATGACTGCATTCATTAATACGACATAAATAGATACCAGTGTTTTACTAAATGTGGGAAATGGTAATGGCAGATTAAAACTCACCATTGAATATACACAAAGAGACTTAAGTGATAAACTCTAAATATCTGCAGGGCTAGCCACAATGTGTAAAATAAGAGGGAGAGAGATGCAGAGACAGAGAGAGACAGAAAGAGTGGAAACGGGGCTGTCTGCTATTAAGGCAGCATGGGGGTGGGCGGGAGGGGTGGGGTACATTGGTGGTGGAAATGGGGCACTGGTGGAGGGATGGGTGCTGGTATACTGTATTACCAAGAACCAATTATGAACACCTTTGTAGATTTAAAAGACCACTTTTACAACACATCTATCCACCCAGATGACCGTAAATGTTTCGCATGTTCCGTTCATTCTATTAACCATAAAGCCCTTTGCTAGGTTTCAATGGACAGCACTGTCCCAAGGAATGGCTAATTCACCTACACTGTATCAACATTTTGTTGATGAGGTTTTGCCGACCTACTCATGCTAAATTTCCCAGTGCATATGTCATTCACTACATGGATATTTTACTAGCTTGTGATAATTCCAGAGATCTCAGTATTTACATAGTGATGTAATGACAGTTTTACCAGCGGCTGGTTTACAAGTAGCTACAGAAAAAATTCAAATGCAACCTCCATATGAACATTTGAGATACGTTCTTGACCATGCTACAGTACGTCCTCAAATCTGCTAGTCAGAAGAAACTCAAAACTTTGGAATTTCTAGAGAGGGGCATAGCCAGCTAATATCTCCCAGCAATTTTGAAAATCATTCAAACTGTGAGCTCAACCTGTTATAGCCCAAGACAATTTCCTTCTGAGCTTCAGGAGTTACTGGATTTTTTTATTGCTCGGCTTCAAAGTCCTAGCTTTCCAGATTTAATCCGGAAAGAAAGGGTGGTTATTGGTCTTCAAAACTCCAGAATCTCCAACATCTGCTACAGCTCAATGATCTGGACCAGTAGAATGGGTTTTCTTATGTAACAGCCTTGTACTGCTACATCTTATTTTGAGATCAAGCCAACCTTGAGACACAGATACATGGGGCAGAGCTGCTACCGCATTGTTTTGATTTGCATCTCCCTGATGATTAATGATGTAGAGCACTTTTTCATAGGTCTCTTGGCCATTCAAACATTTTGGAAGTTTCTGTTCATTTCTTCTCACTCTTTGATGGATTGGGAGATATTTCACTATGAACTTTATTCTGGGTTCAAAAATAAATTAGGATATTGGACAACATATATTAGCCTGTGACTGGAATTGTTTGTTTTCTGTACACAGAACAAGATACTCAAATCACTTTGGTGCAGATAATAAGTAAGAAGGACCTTGTGGGTGCCATCTAGATTACAAGAAGCCTATGAAATTAAGATGAATTACTTTATACCAGCCCCCTCTCTCCAGTGTTTTAGGCATAATCATTTTAGACCTGTAGTAGGGTGTGGCACCACCCTACTACACTCTTCTACTATCTAGAAGCTGTTAGGGTTCTTTGTTGACAATCCTCTGTGAAATTAGGTATAAGGGGATTGATTTGAGATACAGCATCCATTTTGGCGGGACTCTCTCTGGTGGGATCCCCTTTGGTGGGAGACTTGGGGCCCTCGCTCATGGTCTAAGTTCTGACCAGAGCTAGAGGTCTTCCATTATATTAGATTGTGGGGGTAGAGCTTGATGTACTATTAAAAGCCTTTTTGGAACTGCACCGGATTCATGAGTTTTCATCCATTCCCTGGCAGAAGAGAACTTCTGTTCTGATACTGTTGGGGACCCTAGCAGCTCCCCAACATCCCAACAAACTTCACACCTGCGTGCCCTGAACGGTGCCTATCACCTGTGTGAGCACAGGAAGGAGAATGAAGTGGCCCAAAGTAAAGTGGGCTCAGCTTTGCCCTCCCAGGATGGAGCGTTTGAGCTCTTTGGGGACCAGATCTTTGTTCTCTGCTCTTGAAATGCTTTACTGGATGTGAAGGGGCGCCCTCCTCTCTCAGCAGAACGTGCAAGCCAAACCCCAACAAAAGGACCACGGTACAACGCTGTCCTTAGCCTGGACTGTGGCACTTGCTGTCCTGAACCCGGACAGTGACATGGCCAGGACAGGAAGCGGACAGCACATCTACAGTGAACTTTGATGTCTTCTTGGTTCCTTCCTCCAGCCTATCTCACGGATTCAGGTTAAGGCCTCTCCCAACGCCCTAGTTAATGTTTGGCTGCCATGTTTTCCGGAGGCCCAGGGCAAGTGGAAGATGCAGAAGGGGGCATTGGCATGGGCAACCCAGGATTCTACCGCAGAGAGCTGAGGTGTGTGCTGAAGGTCTTTCCACCTGAACCACTTCATGACTTGGAGGTTATCTGTTCTCTAGCAGGGGCTGATGCTCAGCAGAGCAAATGTTTCCCTCATCCTGTACCGCCTCCCGGCCAGCAGAACATCCCGCACCAGATGGCATGAAGCGCCCAAGCTCTGGGCAGCTCAAATTCCTGGAGCTTGAAGACACGGAGCCCCTCTGACCGACTGACCACACAGCGCCTGTCATGGCTGGACCGAGCCCTGTTACCTGACTCAGATGAGGTTTCGAGTCCGGTATGCACATCGGAACCTGCACGTGCTGGCTTACAGCCGAGGCGCAACCGCCATCTCAGAGTTTGGGCCCTCAGCAGAAGAACAGGGCTGAGCGCTTTGGAACTGGGGAGATGGAGCAGGGCTGAGTAGAGGAGACGGGGAAGCAGCCCTCACCACTGCAGGTGATCAGAAGGGAGCAACACGAGAGCCGGGGTGGGCCTGAGCTACGCAGAGGCCCCATCGCCCCCAGCCAAGCCCACTCTCTCAGCTTCCATCCTCCCTGGCTGGCGCACCCCAATTTGCAGGGCCCCCACCCAGGGCTGTTTGCAATTGGTGGGTCTCCTGGCCAAGCCTGGCTCTTGGCGGGCCGCTGAGCCGTCTCCCTTTGAAGATTATATGGCTTTAAGCGTGGTTTAAAGTGAATTTTTTCCCCTTGTGTTTTATTATAATTAATGACCAGAAAACTCTTCTCCACCCCCTTTATCTCTTAAATATGTTTCTTTCCTCTTTAAAAGGCAATATTTCTCTTAAGCAAGGATATGGATGAACCTGTCGCTGGCAGGGCAACCCCGGCTTCATCTGTCAATTTGATGATGCAAAGCCTGTGTGTTCGGCTGGCATTAGGGGCCAGGGGGTTGCAGAGCCCTGACTCGTGGGGGCTTCCCAGCTCGGGGCCCTGAGCCAGACCTGGAGCCCACCCAGCCAAGTGGGCAAAGACGTGCGGTGACCCTGAATTGGCGTGCCTTGGTCCATCTGCAATAGCTCAGAGGGCCTGAGAATTCGTCTCACTGTGCCAAGGTGGAAGAAACCGGAGTTCGATTGCTTCCAGTTCTTCTAAGCATGCTGTGGTCCGTGCACACAGCTGAGCCAGATGGCCTCAATATTTGATGCAAAACACACACACACACACAATTTGTATAGATGTATGTGCACACCTGGGCACCCTGCCGCACCAAGTCCGAATTCTGCTAAGCCTCCGACAGCGCCTTCCCTTCTCCAGGCGGGATTATTAGGAGACTAAAGGGACCTTCGTTGTGGGGGTGGGGGGCCTTTCCTGAGCACCGTGTGCAGGACTCAGATGTACTGACCCCCCCACTCCACCGACGGTGGCTGCAAAACAAATCCCTCTGGGTAGCAGATTGTAATGGCTGCAATTTTGCCTCGAATAAATTTTTGCTATTTCCTTGTGGATCTTTGTCTCTTTGGGAGCGGGTATCGCCGCCTGTTCATTCCCAAAGTCTGCTTCTAACAACCGTCACCTCCGATGTTTCTGTCTGCCTCGGAGAGTGCGGTGGCTCCCGGAGAGTCCATGTAGCAGGGATCAGAGCTGCTGTACCAAGCCCTGGGGCTCCCCTCAAGCTGAGGGCAAAGGTGGGGTTTCTGTGCACCATTTCATGGTGCCCATGGCCCAAAGCTGCCACTGGGTGTGGGGGCCCCAGAGCATCGCCTCTAAGGGGTCCCTTGAGGAAAGTTCAAGTCCTCAGGAAAAAAAGAGGTAACACAGGGATTTACGGCACTTTCCTAGCACACAACGATCTGGGTTCAATCCCCAGCACCCTGTAGACCAGCTCACTCCTGGCAGGGCCCGTGGCTGCTGGTTTAAACTTTTGAGCCCCACCAGAAGTGGCCCCATATTCTCATGGTCCAGGGCTGAACTCGGGCGCCCACCAATAATATCAAGGGGGAACTCAGGGTGCTGTGAGTTTGCTTTGCCTCCACTGCTTGGGGCGAGGTCAGGAGGGGGCACTCACAGGGTGGCCCCTAAAGAAACCTCGGGAAGGTGGAGTCTGAAGCCCAACTCAGGAATGTTCTCTGGTATGACTCAAACTGGGAGTGTCCCAACTCCGGGGGCAGATCATAGAGCCAGAGTTCACTTTCGGGTACCCAGTTCAGTGAGTCTGGAGGGGCTTGGCTGCTTCGAGACCACCTAGGGGTTCTGACCCACTCGTCTCATAGGCCAGAGCAGTGACCGCCTACCTCTGACAAAGCCCGGGGACGGGTTTTGTAGGTGACCTCCTGGCCTTGGGTATCTGGGCCCAAGATCCGTCTAGATCCTCCAGGGGCAGTTGTAGGGGTGCTTCTGGGTGCTGGAAGACCCTAGACTGAGCCTGGAGGCTGATCAGAAGTTCTGGGGTATGGGAGCCCAGTCTTGGGGCGTTGGCCTTGCAACACCCAAATACAAAGTCTCCAGGGATTCTGTTCTCAGAATTCTCCAGGATTCTGTTCCCGCCCGGGGAGGGCGGGCAGAGATGGTGCCCAGGAGACTTGCCAGCACCCCACAGCGCCCCCTGCGCCCCAAGTCCCCACAGCGCTATGGCCAGCTCAGAGCTGTAGTTGAGGAAGTAGTTGGGGATCCAGGGCTTGAGCCCACGAGATCACCTCACAGAAGCTGAGACCAGGGACAGGAGGTGGGGTGCGCTCTGCCGTGATGGGGAACTGGCCGCCAGGTGAGTCAGGATCCAGCAACCCTAGTCTCTCCCTTTCTGGTTTGGGGCCACACCCTGCGGTGTTCAGGGTCTCCTCCCACCTCTGTTGGGAGTGACCCTCGGACAGTGTTCAGGGGACAGTGCAGGGCTGTGAGCCAAACCCACGTCTCCCTGGGACTGGCGATAGGACAGTGAGGGAGGGCGTTGGCCTTGCGCGCAGCCAAACCAAGTTCAATTCCCGGCATCCCATAGGGTCCCCGAGCACCACCTGGAGTGACTCCTGAGTGCAGAGACAGAAGTAGCCCCTGAGTGTGACCAGGTGTGACCCAAAAGCAAAAAGTGAACCCCCATATCTCCCACATACAGAGCCCCAGATCTCTCCCCAGCCCCAGGGTTTATAGTGCTCATTTCTTTACAGGGTGAAGGTGCCTGGGGCCGGGCGATAGCCCAGCTGGTAGGGTGTTTGCCTTGCGCGCAGCTGGCCCATGCCGGCCCGGGTTCGATCCCGGCATCCCATATGGTCCCCAAGCACCTCCAGGAGTAATTCCTGAGTGCAGAGCCAGGAGTAACCCCTGAGCATTGCCGGGTGTGACCCAAAAAAAAGCAAAAAAAAAAAAAAAAAAGGTGCCAAGGCACCGGGAGGGGGAGTCAGAGCTGGATGGAGGGCACGCAGGGAGCCTACACACACACACACACACACACACACACACACACACACACACACACCACGCACAGCCACTGTTAGAGCTGGGCTCACTGTGGAGCCCGTGGTCCTGCCACAGACCCATAGAAACTTGTGGAAATCGGTTCTGAAAGGGCCACCTTGCCCCTGGAATGGAGCTTTGGGAATTTCTCAGGGTCTGATCAGGGGCTTTCCCTGAGGGCAGCAGCCGGCGCCCAAGAGGACCTGGGCCTCTCTGAGGCAGGGCCCCGTGTTGAGCCTCATCCTTGTCAACTAAATTCGGTCCCTTCCTGCCAAGATGAGGGAAGGCGGGGGGGGTCTGCTCTTCCTAGCAGCCTCACAGGAAGTGGCTGGAGTCTCCCAGCCTGTGGGGACTATGGCAGGAATCGGAGGCCATGTGACGACCCCCTGCCCGGCCAGGCTGGCAGCCCTGCGCCGGTGAGGCTGAGTGATGATCGCCTAATCCAAGCCAGACGGCCCCTGGACTGCACCCATCTCCAGCCCGGGAGCGGGGGGGCACCCCTGGGGGCTTCTCTCCCAGGTCCCTCTTGGCAAGACTGACTGTCCCCGTTTCTCTCCCAGCTCCTTCCCGCGTGAGACTGACATGTCCCAGCTCGAGGCCATCCAGGAGGTGGGGAAGTCAGGGGAAGCGTTTGCTCTCTCTCCTTCCAGAACGTCCCAGTGACAGGGTGAGGATCGGCTCCTTCGCTCCCACCATGGTGCTCGCCCAGCCCCCAGACCCCTGGGGTCTGCCAATACTGGGGGAAGGGGGGCCCCAGCAGACTCAAAGAGAAGCAGGCTGGCGCCATCCTGGGGGTACAGAGGTCAGGTGTGGCACACAGCGACCAGTCTCGCCCCCTCCTTGGCAGAAGAGTGCAGAGGGACGGGCCCAGGGTGTCCACAGAGATTCCTGATGTCCCCCCCAGTCCCAGCCACGCTTGACCCCACGTCTCCCAGGCTGGGCCCAGCCCCGAAATGCCTCACTCCCTGCCCCAACAGTGCTCACGGCACCTGTGGCTTGCTACCCAGGACTATTTTTTTTGGAGGGGCACACCCAGAACTGCTTAGGGCTTACTCCTGGCTCTGCACTCGGGGTTCACTCCTACAGGGACTCGGGACAAAGGGATGCCCCAGGTTGGCTGTGTACAAGGCAAACGAGCTCCTGTCTGTACCATCTCTAAGCATCACACTGTAAAGTCCCTGGAGCCCCGGAGTTGATGCATGAGAGGGAGGCTGACCCCCTGAGGGTAAGACATATGGGTGGGGTGTCTGCTGTCCCCCCAGCAGGGGACGCCTCCAAACTTGGAGCTCACCCCAGGGGTCTCCTGAGAACTCCCAAAGGGCAGACGGAAGATGAAAGATGTTTTTATTTCCTGAACCTACATTTCCCACCTGCCTTACACTCTCTCTCTCTCCTCTCTCTCCTCTCTCTCCTCTCTCTCTCCTCTCTCTCTCTCCTCTCTCTCCTCTCTCTCTCTCTCTCTCTCTCTCTCCTCTCTCTCCTCTCTCTCTCCTCTCTCTCTCCTCTCTCTCTCTTCTCTCTCTCCTCTCTCTCTCCTCTCTCTCCTCTGTCTCTCCTCTCTCTCTCCTCTCTCTCTCCTCTCTCTCCTCTCTCTCTCCTCTCTCTCTTCTCTCTCTCTCTCCTCTCTCTCTCCCCTCTCTCTCTCTCTCCTCTCTCTCTCCTCTCTCTCTTTCCTCTCTCTCTCTTCTCTCTCCTCTCTCTCTCCTCTCTCTCTCTCCTCTCTCTCTCCTCTCTCTCCTCTCTCTCTCCTCTCTCTCTCCTCTCTCTCTCCTCTCTCTCCTCTCTCTCTCTCCTCTCTCTCTCCTCTCTCTCTTTCCTCTCTCTCTCCTCTCTCTCCTCTCTCTCCTCTCTCTCCTCTCTCTCTCCTCTCTCTCTCCTCTCTCTCTCTCCTCTCTCTCTCTCCTCCCTCCCCCCTTTCTCTGCCCCCTGCATCTGCCAGACCAGCATCCTGGGTAAAAGAGGCTCAAGGCACATTTCCAGCCCTCCACTCCTGAGGGCCAGGGTGCCGGTGCTGGTGGAAGCGGCCGCCCCACTGGAGCATGAATCTCCGGCTTGAAACCCCATCAAGGCAAACCTGGGACCTTCCCAACTCCGGGTGTCATCCTACGTGAATGTCTCCCAGCCTCAGTGTCCCCTGGCTTGGATGGAGGCGCGTGGGCCGGCCTTCCCACGACCAGGGCCGCCTTCCTTCAGCTACAAGTGGTAGGGACTCCTGAGTCCCCGAGGTCCCCAGCCTGGGCTGGCTCTGAAAGCCAAGTGCATGCGGCTCCCCGAGCCCGGCGCGCAGCACGTCTGGTCCCGGCAATGTTTGTTATTTCTGCCCCACCTTGGAAAGTAAGGGTGGCACGGTCTGTCGAGGACCGCTGAGTAATAACTGGAGAAAGCAGGGCCCTGGTTCCCCAAATAAACAGGCTCATGAGTGATGAGGGGGACCCCTTTGGCTCCCCTGCCCCCCCATGGGGCCCCAGCACCGTGCACCCGTTTCTTACACCGAGAGGAGTAAACACCGCCAGCCCCCGCTTCAAAAGCTCGCTGGGCAGTCAGGGAGGGCGGCTGCCGCTGATGGAAGCGACGTGTCTTTGGGGGGCTGGGGTGGCCTCCGGTAACAGACGGCCCCCGAGACGTCCAAATACATCAGTGCAGAGGCCTCAGAGGCCCGAGACGGAGAGCAGGAAAAATAAATAATTCCGTTATCTCTGATGAATTTCTGCCTTTGATCTCACGCCCCCTTCGCTCGCTCACGCTCTCTCCTTCCATCGTCCTCTCTCCCCACCCCTCCCAGATTTTTCTCTTTGCTCCCTCTTTATTATTTTTTTTTCCAAACCTTTCCCTCGCGTTTGATTTATGCCCTCAAACAGCTCCGCAAGGCTGACGTCGCTGATGAATTGGTGGTGGGGCTTGTTCGGAGACGGAGAGGCAGCTGGAAACGGGGTGGAGAGGGCTTGGGAGACCCCCGTCCCCGTGGGGAAAGGTCTGGCTCTGGGGAAGGGGGTGATGGGGCGAGGCACGCAGACACCCCGGCCCCCTCTTCCTGGGTTTCTGCAGCAGAGCCGACGCCGGAGGGCTGGAGTCACTCTAAATCCACTCTAAGGCACTTAACCTTGCATGCAGCTGAGCCCAGTTCAATCCCCAGCACCACCAGAACGAGTCCTGGATCTCTGTTCAGGGAGAATTCCTGAGCATCACCAGGTGTGGCCCCAAACAACCACCCACCACCCCCCAAAAAAGTGCTAACTACAACCAAGACTCCAGGAATCCAGGTGTGTGGGCAGGGGGTGTGGGGACAGTGCAGGCCTGTGGGTGCTGGCTCTGCCCCTCCCTTCGGTCATCGCCCACTTTACCACCCCCAACCCGGGTCCAGGCTCCTCTGTTGCCATTCACGTACTGGGTGACAGTCACTTCAGCTGCTCAGAGGCCAGAGCGACAGTACAGCATGGAGGGCATTTGCCGTGCATGTGGCAGACCCAGGTTCGATCCCAGCATCCCATAGGAATTATTCCTGACAGTGCTCAGAGGACCCTGAGCATCACCAGGTGTGACCCCAGAAGAAAAAGTGTCAGAAAGAAATTGAAGAATAGCAGTTAAGGTGTCCATATTTTAATATTTTATTTTCTTTCTGAGTCTTGGAGCCATCTTTGGCAGTGTCAGGGGTTGTTCCCAGGACACCGCGACAAAGCGCTCGGGGTACCAGAGCAGGGCCAGAGATGGAGCGAGGGTCGGCTGTGTGCGGGCGAGCACCGAGACCCCGTGCTCTGGCTCCGGGTCCTGAGGAATTAGACTTCTGGAGCCGATCATAGTCGAGCACACGTGTGTTTGGGAGCAGTCAAGGAGCACCTGGGTTTCAGCGTGGACCCTGCTGGCCACCTCCTATCCTCACTTCCTGCCTCTGCCAGTCCATCAAAGAATACAATTCCAAATGGGGGAATATTCCAAACAAAGGATAAAATGAAGCCAATTAAAGAGATGGATACAGTGGACGGGGTTAGAATAACATTGGCGTCTGCGCCCAGAGCTCCCTCTGAACAGCCTGAGCCTACACAGCACCTGGCCACAGGCTGGAGCTGCAGCCACCATCTGTGCGGTCAGGGAGCCTGAGACCAGGACTGTCCTCCTGGCCCCTGCTGAGGGCGAGTCCCTCAGCCAGGCACCGAGATGGAGGGAGACGGTGGCCCCCACCCCACCCGTGTGCCCTGCGGCCCTGTCGTCACCACTGTGTGCTGGACTCTGAGCAGAAGGTTCCTCCTTTATGGAAAAATGGGCTCTTAATGGGCCGAGCAATAGAGTGGGGAGGGCGTTTGCCTTTCACAGCGCACACCCAGGTTCAAGCCCTCACATCCCATATGGTCCGCCCGAGCACCACAAGGAGTAATTCCTGAGTGCAGAGCCAGGAGGAACCAACCATTGAGAATCGCGGGTATGACCCAAAAAGAAAAAAAAAAAGGGCTTGACACAGAGGAAGCAGCTGCCCGCCTTGGTCTCGGCGGCGAGGCCCCTCCGGCGCATCTGTACATAGACACTCGCCAGGCACCTGCCTTCCTGCTCTCCTTCCTCCTCCCAACTCTTGACTGGAAGCATTCTGGGTTGGAGGCGCAGAGAAGAGAGGACACAGCCAAGTCGGCGAGAGGCGCAGAGAGGCGGTCATGGGCCGGCTCCGCACACTGCGCCATTAGGTGTGCGATGGGGTAGCGGGGCGGAAGGCGCGGCACGGTGAGGGACACGTGACCAGGTGAGGTGGGTGCCTCCAACCCGCGGTCCTATGTCTCTGGCCCGGCACTATCCCTTCTAGAAAACTCTCTTCTGTCCTTTCTGGTTTGTCCTTTCTGGTCAGCACCTCCCCAAGTTCTTCCTTATCTCCAGGCTGCCCCGGAGCAGTCCGCTTGCCCCTGGGGTTCCTGGGAATGTGGGGCCATGTGGGGGAGGTGTGAACTGGCAGGCAGAACATTGGTGTGAAGCCCAGAGACTGAGGTCAGAGGTCATGGAGTTTCGGGCGCCTCCTGTTGCAGGGCCCCAGAGCCCCCTCCAACAGCGGTCAGTGTTAGGACCGGGGCCCCATCTGCTTAGTCCCCTGTTGCTACTGGACCTCACCCCTGTCCCCGCAGTTTGCTCCTGTGCCCTCTCTAGCCTTATGGCCATTTTCCAGGGCACTGTTGGAGGAACATGAACCCAGGACAGACCCAGACACTAGATCTTGCCTCCCGCCCAGCCCTCATCAGCTGCGGCTCCATCACCAACCCTCCAGCCTCTGCCTTTTTGCAACCAGGGGACCCGATAGCCAGAATCAAATGAGCTGGCGGGAATGGCTGCACTCACAGAGGTGCGGGGCACCGGGGTTTCCCAGGCCGGGCTGCTGGAAGCACTCACATGCTCACACAGCAGCGGGAGGTGATTCTGGCCCCTTTAGCCTGTGGCTTCAGGAGGTGACTCCCCTCACTGGGCCTCAGTTTCCCCCTGTAAAAGCAGGTCGTGAGGTAGAAGTGTAACCTCTGAGCATTGCTGGGTGTGACCCAAAAGCACAGACCTTAACCCCATACTGTTGGGCAGCCGAGCAAGTTTGGTTCCTCACACCCAGGGGCCCAGAGCACCCCGAGCCTTGCCCTGCTAATTCCCAGGCACCACATTGAACCTCCACATTGAATCGGGGGCCCCCCCACCCACCCCCAGAAAAAAAGCAGAAACTAGACTCTTCAGGTGGTTCTGCAAGCCCTGCGAACCAGCTGGCGCTGTGGCCTCCTCTTCAGGAAAGGCAGGCGAGGTTCAGTGAGAGGCCTGGGGTCCCCAGCAGCCCCCCACCACCCCCTCCGGGCTCTGCCCTGCTCTCAGACCCCCCTCTGGAAGGAGCAGCCCCGTTTGTGCAGCTTCCAGACTGTCAGCTCCACACGCAGGGCGCCACGCCAAACAGCACAGCCGCTCACGGCCTCTGATAAGCCGGGAAGAGAGGCGAGTTCGGAAAATTAAACATTCCCGGTGTCTCGGAAAGGTCACCAGCTCCGAGCCCACCCCAGATAGGCTGCCCAGAAGCTGCCTTCTCCCAGCGAGAACACCGAGCCGGGTGTCCAGACCGGGCCTCTCAGGTCCACTAAGGAGTGGGAGAGCAGCCACTGCCCCATGAGGGACCCTGACACTGGGCTCAAGGCTCGAGTGTGCCTGAGGGAGGGACCCGCCTGCCGGCAGAGGGGACACAGGGCTGTGTGTCTGTCACTAACTCACCGGAGCATGCCTGGATTCCTGAGCGCACGCAGGCACGGACAAGTGCTGGTGCCAGGGTAGACGTAGGTATTCACATGGACATGTTTGTGTTGTGGGCGCGTGCGTGTGAGTGTGTGTTTGATGCAGCCTCCGTTAGACAGGAAGGAAGTTCCTTTCCCCTAAGGAAGGTTTCTTTTCTTTTTATATAATCCAGCCTATCACAGCCCGGCTCATCAAGATCCACCCTGCAGCTGTCTTTTTTAATCTGGCCCAGGTATGCTGATCCAGAGATTCACAGACATGGGGCAGAGCTGCTACTGGCTCTCCCTGTGCCCAGCCACTCATGAGGCGCCCGGGAGGGATGGCAGGTTCTAGCCCTGGCCTGCCACCCCAGCAGAGCCTCACAACAAGCCAGACGACCCCCCACTCCATGAGGGCCTCCATTTTCCACATCCGACTTTCCCCTCGTCAGAACTCCACCCAGCAGACCAGCGGCTGCACAGTTCATCAATAAATGCTGGATTTTGAGATGACTACAAGAGTATGCTACCCAGCAAAGGCAGAGCCTGGCAAGCTACCTGTGTCGTATCTGATGTGCCAAATACCAGTACCAATTATAGACCTCATTCCCATGACCTGATGGAATGGTTTGAGGCTCTTTATGTTCCTGGAGCAAGCAGGTGCCCTTGGGCTCTACTTGCATGAGACAGGTCATATGGAGATGTTACTGGTGCCCGCTTGAGCAAATCGATGATGAATGGGAAGACAGTGATAGTTTTAATGTTTGTAATGATCTACCATACAGTGATTCAATTAAAAAGCTGTTCATGAATGTCACTGGTGAGAGATGTTGTCGCTGGTGAGGTCAGATCTTGCATGAGGAGAGCACCAACCAAGGGAGGCCGAGCACCCACCAAGGAGGCCGAGCACCCACCAAGGAGGCCGAGCACCCACCAAGGAGGCCGAGCACCCACCAAGGAGGCCGAGCACCCACCAAGAGGCCGAGCACCCACAAAGAAGTCTCCACCAACCACTTCTGGGAAATAGCTCCACTTTATTAGCTAGATGGGGATGTTAAACTGGGGGAAAGTGGGGTGTGATGTTTCTGTCACCACACTTCATCCATTTTCCCTCATCCATTCCCTCCTCTCTCCATTCCCTCCTCTCTCTGTCCCCCGACACTCCTCTTCCTGCCATACCCACAGGAGACAAAGCCCTTACTCGGCTCTAGGTCCTTAAGATCCCAAGACCCTTGCAGTTATAGTCCAGCACCGGGCTCTGCAAGGCTAGCCACAACCTGGCCCTTGGCTTGGCTTGTTTCAATAAAACTTTATTTGGTCCTTTGTGTAACAGATAGAAACAGACACACATACCGACTCCTGGCAGCTCTTTAACCTCGCATCCTGGTAGAGACTAAGATAGTCAGGCTGTAAACGCTCTTATTTCCCCTCCAGGCTAGGGGTCCGCAGGCTGCAGAAGCGTGGTCTGGGTTGTTTTGTGCTAAAAAGCTGAGACCGACTCACAAGGCAGGGGAGAACAAAAAGAAAAACCAAAGTCACTGTTGCTGAGTTTTGCTTGAGTTCAGTTGAGGGTCCGGGAATGTCTTCTGTGTATTTTCAACCTTAAGTTTCTCCAAGTCGTTGAATGGCTCCGCGTAGTTGATGGTGTACGATCCCAGGAGAAGGCTCCGTGGTCAAGAGCCAAGTACTCCACTGTCAAGTCAGCAGATTGATGAGAAGCAGGAAGGAGCAGGGTGCGAGCCCCAAGCTGCGAGGCGGGCAGGGTGCAGAGGAAACTAAGCCAGCACCCGGGGTTAAGCAGAAGCTCGCAGGAAAGGCCCGAACAGGCCCGGGGAAGGAGCAAGGAATCAGGGTCATTCCTGAGGTCCCCCTCGCAGCAAGTGAGACATGGGGCCAGCAACACACCCTCAGCACCCAGGAGCTGTATCCTGAGCCTCCGTTTATTCCTTCAGCTCCCCGGGCCCCGACTGTGTTGGCAAACTCAACTCCGCCCGAAAGCAGCAGCTCAGGTGTTCCCTCCCTGACGGCAGCAGTGCCCAGTGTGACGGGCTCCAGACAGGTGGTGCCGGGAGACGGGGCCGCCTCACAGGTTTCAGGGCTGACTTTTCCTCCACACCAGGAGGCAGGGGCGGAAGGGGAGAGGAAGCCGGCGAGAGCAGCCGCCCGGTCCCAGCTTGGCTCTACCTGAGGCTTCTCACGGGACGGCAGCTCCCCCAGAGGGGGCTGCATTCAGATACAGCCTAGGAGACCAGGGCCAAGGGGAGCTTGAAGCTGCCCCTGCCCCCCATTAAGGGCCAACTCCCAGGCCTGGGGCCCAGGCTTTGCACATGGGGTGCCTGGGTTTGGTCCCCAGCACCACACGGTCTTCGGTGAACCATCCGGATCGAGAGATTGCAGCGGGCTGGGAGGGCAGCTCCGCCGCCAGGAGTCTGCTGACACTATTAAGTCACTGCACAAAACGGCTTAGCAGGGGCCCGGAGAGGAAGTGTAGGGGTGCTGAGTTCAGGCAAAGCGAGTGTCCCACGTGGGAGGCCCCGGGTTGGATGCCCAGTACGGCATGGTTCCTCGAGGACCACCGGGAGTGGCCCAAAAACTAAGAAAAAAAAATCTTCATGAGAGGCAGGTGGGAGGCTGTGGGTGGGGGGGAATGCCCCTGGCAGCTGGGGGCTTGACTCCCACCCACCGTGGACGTTTGAACCCTGAGCCCTTTGCTCCTTGTAGCTGCAAGCCGCCAGCCCAGCCCAGGCTGGATCACTGGGCCCTGCTCAGCTGAGTGAGAGCCGGCCAGGCCTGGGAGAGGGCTCTGAGCCCAGCGTCACCAGCCACCCTTGCCCACCTATCCCAGCCTGCCCCCCTTCTCTTCCTGATCTCTGCTTCCACAGGGGGCTCCACCGGCCTCCCTCCCCCCCCTCTCTGGGGCTCCCCCCCTGCAAGCCCCCACCCACAGAGAAGCCAGCTATGTGGCAGCAGCAGCAGGGGACCTCGCTTCTTGGGGCGGGCTCCTGGCCCTGTTCAGGGGCAGTTTTTCTGGACAGTGAATGAAGATGCCCACTGGTCACCTGGACGGGAGGGGACTGGGACTCCCCACCGACAAGCCCTCAGGGACCAGGCCTGAGGCCACACCGCAGATAGACGAGCTCCGCATCTGTCCCTACCCCCATGAAGCGTGGGGGAGGCGTCAACGCAGCTCTGGGAACCCCATCCCTTAGCCACACGGTCCCCCTGACTCTCCTACTTAACTGCTTGTTTGAGGGGCCACAAAGTTCAAAGTGGAGCCGCAGAGACACCCCCCTCAGCCCTGCCTCGCCGGACTCGGCGGTTCTCAGAGGTCTGCGGGCCTGGGGAGCAAACGTGGGTCTTGGCATTGAGATATTCCAGGAAGTAGGGGCGGCCGGGGGGAGAAAATAGACCCAAATCGTCCAAATCGTGGTGTGGCGATTCCTTCCGCCGCCAGGAGGTGGCGCGAGTCCCCTCCTCCCCCATCCCCAGAGCCGCAGGCGAGACTCGCGCTGGGAGAAACGCTTGGGCAGAGGTGGGGACATTCTACAGAGCTTGTGAGCCGGTGGCCTTCAGGTGGCAGGGAGGACTGGGGCCCCCAAGGGCCACAGCGGGGCCTTGACAGGCTGGAACACAGGCTGTGCATGGATGAGGCCAGGTTTGATTCCCTTCTTCCCCTTTGGTTGGGGAGGGGGTGTCATACCTGGCAGGGCTCAGGGTTGACTCCTGCTTGGGTCCTAGAGGGACTCAGAGGGTCCATACATGGTGCTGGGGAGTGGCTCGGGCCGGCCACACACAGGCCAGTGTGTCCTCCCTGGTGCTATTGCTCCCGCCCCTCCCTTTGGAAAAGCCAAAGGGAATTTTTTCTCTTGAGCCCAAGTGTGGTTGATGCTTTAAATCTCAAAATAAAAAGCTCTGGCACTTTTCGCCTCCTCCTCCTCGGAGGGTCCCGAGGTGGTCCCCCGCCTGCCCCACCGCCCCTTCCTCTCACACACAAGAACCCACAGTCAGGGGCCACTTGGGGCTCCTCTGGGGAGAGGGGACAGATTGCCCGGCTGTTGTGGGGCACCACCAGGTCAAACTCGCTAAAGCTCCTAATGTTCTTGGCCTCCTCCTCACCACGGACTCATCCTAGCAGGACCAAGAAACAGGATGGGGTCCTGCCTGAATCCCATGCACTGGCAGTGGGGACGGCGCCAGTAAAGGTGCCTACAAACATGTCAGTCCGTGAAGGGAAGCATCTCTGGGGACCCGGGGCCCAGGACAGCAAGGGGGCCCCCACCCCTGCACAAGGCAACGCCTGTGTGGTACTGAAGGGGCTGGGCCAGAGAGGAAACGTGTTCCCGGTCCGGGCTCCGGGGGTGGGTGGGCCCCTCTGCATGAGACTCACCTTCCCACAGTCCCCAGTCAGCCTTGCAGCTGGCACCCAGGGCCCCTCTGCCTCCCAGGCCTGGCCCCACCCTCCTGGGATGTCTCACACTGACAAGGCCCCCGCGGCCCCCCCAGCCCGAGGCCTGCTGCCCCCGCCCCTGACCCTAGCTCTCCGAGAGGTTGAAAGGGCACCGTGAGATAACCCAGCCCCACACCCCCACCCGCAGGGGACAGTTACAAAGCACCCTGGGGGCACCTGGTGCTTACTTGGCATGTGCTCCTGCCAGGGCACCAGCAAAGGAGCACGGGTGGGCGGGGCCTCTGCCAGGGCTTCTGGGCCGAGGGGCATGGAGGGGGACCCCCACCCCGCCTCCGGGCTGGGGCTTCTCTTTTCGATTTTGTCTTTTAGGCCACACCCAGAGTGCTCATGGCTAACTCCTGGCTCTGAGCCAAGGGTCAGTCCTGGCAGGGCTCAGGGAACCATATGGGCTGCCGGGGATGGAACCCGGGTGGGCTGTGTTCAAGGCAAGGCCTGCCTGTATCCGTGCTCCGGCCTCTCTTGGTGCTTTTTCAATAAGATTTTAACCTACCTAGACGTCTTTGTGTGTGTGTGTGTGTGTGTGTGTGTGTGTGTAAGCTTGTCTTCAGTAGCTATGCAACTCGTGGAACTGAATTTGCCAAGTACTGCTGCTGCAGCCGGAGGAGCTGGAGCCCGTGTGGGCCCGGAGAGCACCTGAGAGAGCAGGTCAGCAGGAGGGGCGGCCAGGCAGGCAGCAGCTCGTCTGACCAGCACTTAGTACCCAGGGAGCCGGGTATACCTGGAGAGCCCCCTGGCCCTGGGCTACTGTCCTGCACCTCGGGTGTTCATCTCCCCAGGGGTCCTGGGTGGGGGAGCCTCACTGTGTCCCTCGGAGAATTGGGATCAGCTGGGATGGATCCGGCCAAGCCCAGAGCCACTTGGACGGATCCTGGATGCAGCTCCCAGGGTGGGGTGGGGGACTTTTACACAGGCCCGCGGCCCGCCCTTAGAATTAGGGGCACCAGAGTGGTCTTCCTGCACTGGAGGCGGCGCATCAGCTGTCTGGGGTGGCCAACCAGTGTCCACCCCCAATAGGACATCTCCGCCCATGGCCAGGGAGGGGTACTGAGAATGGGGCACGGGTCAGTTCCGGGGTCTGGGCCGGCTTCCTGTCCTGGGGTCCCCCTAATGGACTGTCATCTAAGTGCTGGAAGTCTGTTGGGGAACGCCGCCGGGTCCCCGACAGTGTCAGGACAGAGGTTGTCTTTTACCTCCGAGGACGCCGGGAGAACAGATGAAAATTCACGAAGTCGGTGCAGTTCCAAAAATGGCTTTTAATAGTACAAAAAGCTCTTCCACAGCACTCGCAAAAGGCCAAAGAGCAAAAAGCCAAAAGCCAAAAGCTGCAGGAGACAAAAACTGAAGGCTGAGGAACCAAAAGGCAAAGGTGAAGGGGCCTCAAGTCAGCCCCTTATATACACCAAAGTAATCAACAAAGAACTCTAAACAGAGTGTAGTGCCACACCTTATTGCAGGTATAAACAAAGGTTATGCCAAGGACTAAGGAGATTATCTCTTATGTAAAACACTGGAGAGAGAGAGAGAGGGCTGATATAAAGTAATACATCTTAACTTCATGAGCTTCATGTAATCTAGATGGTACCCACAAGGTCCTTCTTATTATTATCTGCACCAGGGTGATTCTGAGTATCTTGTTCTCGTGTACTGAAAGGGTCACTCTCGCCTGCTTAGAGCAAACTAGTATGATCCTTCCTATAATCTTCTTATAGTCTCAGCGTAGCCAGGGTGGTAGTCTCCTGGTAAATTCTAACTGTCCCACGTTGGGTGCAGTGGGTATAAAGAGGAGCTGTGCACAATCTAGAAAACATAGAAGTCTTAGTAGATGTATAAGTCAGAAGTTATTCAATCAAGGTGACTTCTGTAACTGCCACACCCTCTAGCAGTGTTTACATAGAAGAGAAATCTCATTAGAATGAACCTTGACTTAAGTAGATTAAGCTGGGAGTGGGCAAAACAACAAAACTCCAAGAACAGCTAAACCTGTCCTCCAACAGAAGTCGGTGCCCAGGACTGCGGAATCACAGCTGCTGCGGCTGGCCCCAGAGCAGCAGGAAGTGACGCCCTGGAAAAAGCTCGGCTTCTGCCGGGCCTCAGTAATCCCGTTTTCTCTTTGTGTGGTGCTCAACTCAGGGCTTCACACGCCCCCAGTCACGCTGCCCTGCTGCCCAGCCCGGGTCAGCCTGGAGGTTACCCCTGGTCCCGCCTGGTCACCCCCCAGAGAAACTGGGTGACAACTGGCCTGTGGCGGCCATCAGAGGTGACAAGGACTGTGCTCCCGAATGGTGGCCACAGGGTTCCGGAAGCGGAAGGACAGCCCTGCTCCTCCAGGGTTCAGACCCGATTCCAGCTGCCCAATCCCGCCGCCAGGGTTGCCCCGACTTGAAGAGCTCGGACGCCCCCTTGTGGCGGGATCTCCCACCTCCCTTGCCAACATCCCCACCCAGGTGGGAGGTGGCGGATGCGGAGGGCTGGGTGGTGGGGGGCTCACTGCTCTATTTTCAGAGCAGGCCCCTCACTCCAGGGGGTAAATGGTTTCACCTCCCGGGGTCCCAAAGGCGGAATTAGAAGCAGCTGTGACAAAGCAACGAGACCCTGGATGGACGTATTGGCTGGGCCGACCAGGGCAAGGTACTCTGTAAGACTTAACAATTTTTTTTTCAGGCCACACCCAGCGATACTTAGGGATCACTCCTGGCGGTGCTCGAGGACCATGTCATGCCGAGGATGGAATCCGGGTAGGTGGAATCCAGGTCGGCCACGTGCAAGGCAAGAGCCCTCCCCGCTGTACTCTGGCCCCAGTCCTGACATTTTCTTTCCAGCCTTGCATTCAGGCAGCCTCAGAGATGCAGGCTGGAGATGGCATCTCGGGCCAAGCCACCTTGATGTCACCTTGAGGAGACCAAGTAAGTCGTTTTGCTCATTAGACTACATGGGAATGTGAATTAGGGGACCTTTTGTCCTATTTTGTTATATTGCAGGGCTGGTGGGGAATTGCAGAGCAATACTACAGAGCAAAGGATGTTTGCTTTGCGTGTGGCCAGCCCGGGTTCAATCCCCAGCATCCCATATGGCCCCTGAGCACCACCAGGAGTAATTCCTGAGTGCAGAGCCAGGAGAGACCCCTGAGCATTGCTGGGTGTGACCCAAAACAAAAACCAAACACGGCAAGAAGATGACAAGGACCAAGTTTGGGTGCTGCTATCCCAGCCCCAGTCAACCTCACCGGGTTAGGCAAAGGGATGAGTCAGACAGAGTCAAAGCAGGAAATGCTCCCCACCGAGTCCTCAGCTCAGGACTATGCCTGAGAAAGAAGGGCTGCAGAATGTTCCAGAACTCCTGTCTCCTCCCTCCTCCCAGCAGGAAAGGCCCCTCCCCTAAACCTGGCTCCAAGCCCCGGTCCCAGCCCCCAGCCCTGCCCCCAACACAGTGCTCCCACTCTATTCCTTGGCTCTAGGTACTTTTTGGGAGCCCAGCCAAGACGCCTCCCAACCTAGGATCAAGCCTTTGATCCAGCCCGGCACAGGGCCGAGCCATTTTTATGTGTGATCGCTGCCAGCTAAATCCAGCCAAGAATAAGATTAGGGTGGGCACAAGCCCAGACCCTGTCTGCACCAGCCCAAACCCAAGTCTCTGCAGCAGCGGGCTGGCCCCTGAGTCCCCTGCAAACAGGAGCCTCAAGTTCTAGACACGAAATCTGCTGAGTGGCTGGGACTGCCCTTGGATCGAGAGACCTAGAGAGGCCTGTGCTGTATTTGGGTTTGGGGGCTTCTTTGTTTTGGTTTTGGGCTACACCTGGCTGTGCTCAGGAGCCTCTCCCAGCCCTGTGCTCGGGGCTCAGGGGGTCCATGCAGGCCACTGCCCTACTCCTAATGCAGTTGTCTGCCAGCGCTTTTTTTTTTGGGGTTCACACCTGGCAGTTCACTCTCTCCAGGCAGGAGGGGGCTGGGCATTCTCACCTCACCTCCAGGCCCCCAGCAGGAGGCATCTCCTTTGGCACTGATAATGTCTTCTTGGAAACATTCTATGATAATGTTAAAATAAAAAAAGAGTGGGAGGCGGTGGGGCCCCAGGGATAGGCATTTGGCCGGCTCTGGTGGGGCGCACCCAGGACATAGGCATGGTCATGCAGGGTCCCCACCCAAGGCAGAGTGTCCCTGGGGGCTCATAGTGGCTCATTCGTTGTCTCCAAGATGGCCAGGCGCAGTGTCCAGAGGAAAGGAGAGCTTGGGGGGCTGCAAAGCCAGGAGATCAGTGAGGTGCAGGCAAGCCGCCGCCCACGCCCAGACCCTCCTGCCCGCAGCAGCAAACAAATCCAGCAGCCTGGGGTGTCCGGAAGGCCAAGTCCTAGGCAGGTCCTCTCTTGAGAGGTCACTAGAGGAAAGCTAGAGGGTCCCGGCTTTGCCACCACCACCCCCCCCCACCGTCTGCTGCAGGGAGAAGGCGGCCTGGGAGACCAAGCCAGAGACTCAGCCTGGCGCAGCTGTGCTTCCAAAGCCCCTCACCGCCGCCCGGACCCTGGAGCCACCAGTGTGCTGCATGGACGGAATCCGGGGCGGGGGGGGGGCAGCTGCATGGACATTTGTGACCAGTGCATTTCTTTTGGGGTGTGTGCGGAGCTTCCTGAAGCTTGGAGGCATCCGGGTAACTCCTAAAAGTACTTGTCCAACGGAAATGGACTGTTTCTGCAAGGATGTGGTGTTGGAGACCCCCTGGGTCACCCTGGTGGCCTTCAGGAGCCTTCCAGGTCACACCCGGCAGGGCTTGGGGACCATGCGGTGCTGGGAATGGAACTAGGGCCCGAGCGTGCCTCGCTCCTGACCCCTGAGCCTTTGTCCCCAGCCCCGGGGTGAGTTTCCGCAGAGGTCAGGGTTGTGAGCCCTGTAGGCATCCAGCCGGCCTGAAGGATCTTCCCAGGACTGAGCCATGCCAGGGTGGGAGGGTTGGGCTCTCAGACACACAGCCCAGGCACCCTGGGATTCCTGGCTCTGGCCGAGCAGAAGGTGACTCGAGCTGCCAACTCGGGGAAGTTTATTCTGTTGGGATCTTTGTGTAGACGGCAAGTGCGTGCTGGTGACGGAGGCTGCGGAGCCGTGCCCAGACATGAGCTCATTTTCCTTCTGAGGTATCAGAAGACGGTAGCTGGGGGCCGCTGGGGGCTTGAGGATGGAGCTTCGTGGCCAAGTCACGAGAAGCTGCCACAGGCACCGCCGAAAGTGCCGGGGTTGAGGGTGCACCCACAGAAGCACCAGGAACTCTCGGTCATAACAAGGAATTCGGCGATGCTGGGGCTCACTCCCAGCTCTGCACGCAGGGATTGCTCCGGCAGCCTCGGGGACCACCTGGGTTGCCGGGGATCAAATCTATGTCTATTAGGTGCAAGGCAAGCGCCCGTTTACCCACTGTACTCTCTCCAGCCCCAGAAACTCTTGTCTGAACAGAGTCCAAAGTTCACTCATCAGAGGACTTTCAGCATGTGGAACCCCTTTAATATGCTGCTGTTGGTGTGTACCACGGGTGGCTCACCCTGGATGTGCTGTAACACAGCGTGCAGTGCCAGCATCCCACCGTGAATACAGGTCTCCCCCACCTCCAGTCCCCGGGATGGCCCCTCTGCCCCTCGGAGGAGTTCCAAGACCCTCAGGAAGTGGTGGACATTAGAAACAGTGTTTAAAAACTCCAAAATTTCTCAGTGGATGGAAGATTTGGGAGTCACCCAGGAGGTGGGGGTCCCCCGGATACCTCAGATTAATTTTTTTTTTAGTTTTTGGTTTGTGGTTACACCCAAACCAAACGGTGTTCAGGGACCTCCAGGTGGGACTCAGGACCACATAGGGGTCAGGGATTGGCCACACGAAGGCCTTCCTCGCTGCGAGTCTCTCAGCCCCTAGCAACATGGGAGCATGGGAGAGTCTGTTCTTGAGAGTCCGCCCACAAGAGGGTGTGTGTCTGTGTGTGTGTGTCCTATCTGTCTGTGTTTGTCTGTCTGTATCTGTCAGTCTGTGTGTGTGTGTGTGTGTGCGCGCCGTCTCCTCTGCTTCCAGTGACTCTCCAGACAGCCTCAGCTTTTCTAGGGGTGCAGGTGCTTGGCCCAGTCTCTGCCTCCATCACAGACTGGGTCACAGGACTGGCATGACCCCCTCAGCACTGTCCTCCTGCAGTGACCCGAGTCCAGAGAAGTCACCTTGGGGGGTGCTGGGGGCCATGGCTGAGTATTTGGGAAACACAATTTTCAGTTTCGGGTGGGGTCGCATCTTGTATGGACAGCAGAGTCAAGTACAGAAGGAGAGGGTCCCCGGGCAAGGGGAGGGCCGACTGCCCCCTGAGGCCGGCCAGCCTGTCCTGGGGAGCCCCTGTGTGTCCTTGACGAGGTCCCAGAGCCAGGACCTGTAACAGCTGTAACAACGTACAGGGGGACTTGGAAGGGCACCAGACACTGTCCTGTCAGTGTCCTGTCCTGTCAGTCCCGAGCCACTGGGGACCCTCCCTGACATTCAATGCAGGGGGGCGGGCAGCAGACTCCTGTGGCTGAGTGGTCAGCGCCATGGGAGGACCATAGGGCAAGGAGGGCGGCGCCCCTGGGAACAGGCCCATGTGTGTTTGGGGGTGAGGAAGAGGGTGCAGGTAGGTGTTAGGTGTGAGGCCCCGTCCCCAAGGGTCAGGTCTAGGGCATGGGAGAAACCCCGGGTTTGTGGGCAGCTCCGTTTCCTAAAAGACCTGGCTGCCACAGAGCTAGTCCTAATTACAGAGCGCCCCCACCCCAGCAGAGAAGGATCCAGAACACTGCCCTTAATTTGCCCAGCGCCCACACATGATGCCATGGAACGCTTTAAGCTCTGGAGGCACTCTTTTAATATTTTTAGGGGGTTTGGGGACCACACCTGGCAGTGTTCAGGGATCACTCCTGGAAGTGCTCAGAGGACTTATGGATGCCGGGGATATCTGGCTCTGCTGCCTGCAAGGTAAGTGACCTCCCCTGCTGCACTCCCTCCCGCCATACACACTTTTCTTATCTGTACAATGGGGGTGGGGGGGTCCTACAGGGCTGGCCCAGGGAACTGCTGCAAGGCACATGGGGTATTTGCCTGCAAGCCTGTTTCCGGCCTGGGGCGTGCCTAGTGAGCTTGCAGCCAATCAGAACGAAGTTAGGCGGAAGGGCGCACTAGAGCGTTTCGGGGCGGGACTTCAGCCCTTCACCAGGCAGCTGCTCTCAGGGCGCTGCATTGCCTTATGCAAGCGGAGCATCGCCCACACAAAGAAATCACCTGCTACGGCTAGTTTGTGGCGACGGCGGTATTGAACCCAAAGTGCAGGAGAGAGTGGAAGGACTCTTGCATGAAGTCCCCGCAGACCTTGACATTGGGGGCACGCCCCAGGGAGTGAAAACTGAGCGCGTTTCTGTTTGTCCGACTTGCCCTGGTGGAACCTCCATTGTGCATCTGTCAAATAAAGATCAATCATTCGGGCCGAGTGCCCAGGCCTGCTGGCGCTCTGTGCCCCGTGGACGGAGACAAACGGCATCAGCAGCAACGGCTGGGCCGGGGCACAAGGGCAGCGCCCCTGACCCTCACCGGCGCCCTTGGCCCCTGTTTCCGTGGTGGCGGGTGGGTTGGTCCCCAGCACCCCGTGTCGTCCCCCCACAAACACGCACACACACGCACGCACACACATTCCCCCTGCTTCCCCTCCCCAGCAGCGCGTTTAGCCAGGCTGGGACCCTGCCAAGTGGCAGCTGTCACAGCGTTCCCACCTTTGATCACCAGGCAGTGTGCTTGAAGTGCCGGGTCTCCCAGATGTTGAGCTGATCAAAAGGCAGCTGTTGCCTGGACCCTCCCCGGAGCACAGGACTTTGGATGCTCATGGGAGGGGGAGGGAGGCCACGGGACGCGGGGTGGAGCCGGCAGGTCGGGCGAGGTGTGGGGAGGGTCCCCAGAGGCCGCCGGGCTCACTTTGCAGAGCTGTGGAGCTGGGCTCAGGGACCCCGGCCTCGGCAGCTGGCAGAGCCCACCAGGGCCCCGCGGACCCGCCTTTTCTGGCAGCTCACTGTAAATTCATTGTAAACACCAAAGAGTGTGAAATAGCAAGAACAAAATAATCTTGTGAGCTTGGGATTTTTTTTTCTTCAGACAGTTCCAGACATAAGAGGCTGCAAAGGGAAACAGCAGCGCGGGGGCACCGGAAGCGGGTCCCTGAGTGTCCGCTGCCCGCAGCGGGCAGGTAGTGTGGCATCTTTTGTAATAAAACTTTGAAACAATTAAGCAAGATGCGGGGCTGGGGCAACAGCACAGCGGGGAGGGTGTTTGCCTTGCACACGGCCGACCCGGTTCGATCCCCGGCATCCATATGGTCCCAAAGCACAGCCAGGAGTAACCCCTGAGCATCGCTGGGTGTGACCCAGAAAGCAAAATAAAAAAGCTAAGCAAGCTGGAAAGTGGGTTGTTTACTGAAGGTCGCTTTCCAGGCGAGCTCTAGACAATAGTGCTTGTCTAGAGGTCGAGAGGAGTCGGAAAGGTAGCCTCGGAGCTGGGCATTATGGAGCTGGGAGGTAAGTCAAGGTGAGCACAAAAGAGACAGAACCGCCGCCCCTCCACTGCTCCGGAGCCCGTTTCTCCTGGAAGGCCCCCACGTGGAGGCTGGCCCAGCACTGCCGCGCCCCACGGCCCCAAACACTGATGCCACCTTTGTGTGCCTGGTTTCAACCTCTACAGCTTCAGCCTCGGGCTTCGGTTCAGTCACCCCCTGGGTCAGCGCCTGTGGCCTGTAAAACCAGAGGCCTGGGTGCCGGGGAGCAGAGCGTCCGTTTCCAGGAATTCTGCACGTCCACGGTCAAGCTGTTAGCGAAAGGTGAAATGCCAGGAAGAGTGTCTGCATTGCCTGTCTCATGCTCGCAGTACATCCGGCTCGCTTTTGCTATTAAGATGCTCCGGAGGCTGGGGCGATAGCACATCAGGGAGGGCGTTTGCCTTGCACGTGGCCGACCCGGGTTCGATCCCGGGCATCCCATAGGTCCCTCCAGCACTACCAAGAGTAATTCTTGGGCATTGCCAGGTATGACCCAAAGAGCAAAAAGAATTTTAAAAAATTAAAAAGTGACTGGGGTTTGGGCGAGACAGACACAGGGTATCTGTGATCTCTGGTCTCCCCACTGCCGCCACCTGTGGCATTCCAGTTGCTGAGGCAGAGCGGCAGGTCGCAAAGGGCAGCAGCCCTGACCCTAACGGGCGCCTTAGCCCCCGTTTCTGTGGTGGCTGGCACCACCCCGTGTGGTCCCCTACACACACACACACACACACACACACCACGTGGGGCACTGGGGGAGCAGCAGACGGGATTCTGGAGTGTACTTGCTGTAGCTGGCTGGAAATAGCAGAACCCTGAGTGAGTGAGTGAGTGTGTGTGTGTGTATAAGTCAGAATCGGAAACATACGAGAACAGAACCTTCTGGGGCCAGAGTGATAGCACAGTGGGGGGGGCGTTTGCCTTGCATGTGGCTGACCCAGGTTCGATCCCCGGCATCCCATATGGTCCCTTGAGCACTGCCAGGAGTAATTCCTGAGCATCCGTGGGTGTGACCCAAAAAAGCAAAAATAAATAAATAAATAAATAAATAAGAGCAGAACCTTCTCCCCTGCAGGGAACCCCCAAATCCACTGTTCAGAGTCCTGGGTATCCAGGCTTTGGGCTCCAACCTGCCAGTGGGTTGGTGTAAGTCCCTGTCACCGGTCTGGGGGATGAGGGAGCCCAAGAGTCTGTTTCCACGTCCTGTCCCACCCCCGACTTAAGGCTGAGGGTAACTGGAGAGAAGAGCTGCACCCCACACGCTGACTGCACCCCCACACCCCTGAATCCGTCCCGAGAGCCAAGTGGGGGGCCCGTGCGCCGAGGGGTGTTAAGCTCCTCTGGCCGGGACCCCCTAAGGACACGCACCTCGTGATTCGAGGGGAGCACAGCCCCTCCTGGCTAGGGGGCTGTTTGCTATTAGCAGGACTGGCCGCGCTTGAGGGCTTATTGGCCGGAAGTGGGGTTCTCCGGGAAGGGGAGCGGGAATGGCTTCGTGCAGTGTTACGGGGGCACTGCCAGTGCCGGGTCTCCCTGCCCTCGGCCGGGCCCCAGAGAGCGTGAGCGCCGCGAGGCCGATCAATCACCCGCACTTTAAAGGCTGGCGGCGCTCCTGGCCGCGTCCCTCCGATGTCCCCGCTCCACGCTCACGCCGGTTTGTTTAGGACTCACAGCAAATACATCTTGCACAGAACTTTGATCCCTGGCAGCTGTGAACGTGTGAGTGAGGCCGAGTCCCAGGGGCAGAGAGACGGTGGGGCGGGCGGCGGACCGCGGGGGTCTCTCTCATGCCCTCTGGGCTTGGCACTTCATCCCGCGGGGCCAGCAGCGCCTCCCTGGCCCTGGCGCGCCCCCGGGACAGCAGGCAAACCCGAGCTCCAAAGCGCGCGTTGGGAAGGCCTCGCCCCTTGGCGCTGTGTGACCTCGGCTAGGGCGCACAACCTCTCTGGGCACCTCTTGCCTGGCTGATCTGGGCGTGGCGCGCAGATCTAGAGGCCGGGATGGGGGAATCGCGGGGACCCAGAGGGGGGCTGGCTAACGTTGCCTTCCGGGTGACGCTTCTCCTGCCACGCTCAGGGGTTCATGCTCGAGACCACCGTGGCTGTGTGGCTCAGTGGTCTGGAACAGCGTTTCTCATCCCTGAGCAAATTACTCTGGGCCCTCCCTGGCAAGAATAACGTGAAACGGCCCAGGCCGGGCTTTAATGCTGCACTTCTTTAACTGGGGGTCACGGCATGGGCCGGGGCTCAGGGACATCTTTATTTGGGAGCAAACGTTTCATTTCCAGCCTTGCTCCATTATAACCAAGCGGAGGGGTTCAAAGATGCGGTGGAGGGGGCTGCTGACCTCCCAAGAGGCAATTTAAGGTTGGCTTTGCTGCAGCCAATGAGACGCGAGCAGAAGTCACGTGAGCTGATCCGGTTACAAAGGATCCTGGGAAATGTAGTCTTTAGCTAAGAGAGGCCGCGGCCCACTGTGGCACTTGTTCGGTTCCTCAGACCTAGCATCCAAGCCGAGGCCCAGCCCCCTGGATGGGGGCGTTTCCCTATTCTCCTCCACAGCTGCCGACGACCCCCGCCCTTTCGCACTAAATGCTCTGATGCCAGAGACTAAATGTCTCTGATGCCAAGGGCTGGTACGTGCTCTCTGGGCCACGTTTCTGCTTGAGATCATGCAGAGTTAAGTCAAAGTAGGGTGCTGGGGGTCAGGGGTGGGCGCTGGGGGTCAGGGACAGGTCGCCGCGACAGCTGGACGTGTTCGTGTCCTCTGTGTGAGCTAGAAGAGGCCAGGGACACCGGGCAGGGAGTGAGTGACACAGGAGCCCACCTGCCCCCTGAATGTCCACCGTCCCCCCACCCCCGCTGGGCCCAGAGCAGGGGTGAAGCCACCGCGGGTGCTGCTGCCTGGCCCCTGGCCCTCCGCGCTCACACCAGCGGGGCTGCACGGAGGAAAGCCAGTGTTGCTGCTGTTCGGCCAGTCTGCTAGTCCACTGGCGGGAGGGTCAGCAAAGGCCACCATGCCCCGCATCCAGGCACCGTCGTCCTCCCCCAACACTGGCTTTGCCACCACCACTGTTAACGGCATTCACCATATCACAGCCCCCACCACCATCACGCACCCAACAGTCCCACCACGGCCCAAGCGGGCGGGTGCGGGGTGGGTATCGGCGCCGGTCCACTGCCCCTCTTGCCGCGGGGTTTCCATCTCCCTGGCCTTGTTTCTCGGCTCCAACACAAAGCCAGAAATATTGGCCCACGCTGGAGGCGGGCATGATGTGGCGCAGGGCGCTGCTTCCCTGGCCAGGAGGCTCCTCTTCCTGCAGGAGCGAGACCAGATGGAGACCAGGGTCTGGTTCAAGCCCCCTGGAGGCTTCTCTCGCCCAAGAATCCCAGTTGGGAATGTGTGTCCCTGGGTCCCGCCCTCCAGGAAAGGATGCGCGGTCCTCTGCCGCCCCCTGATGGACGTCCCGGGACGTGCAGGCAGCCTGGAGTCCGCTATTCGCGGTTTAAATGCCCAGTGCGGGAAGGACGCCCACACTCCCAGGGTCCAGCCTCTGAGAGGGGGAGCCAGGCTGCGCTGCTACCCTCGCCGGCCTCCTTTTCCTAGCTCCCCTAGTTATCAGGACCCCATCGAAGCTCTCTGCAGAGGCTTGGAAACAGTGCGATGCGCCTTCCAATGCTCTTGACGGGCCAGTGTGGCAAGAGGCTGTACTTAAGGGGGATCCCCCGAGCCACACTGTGCAGCTCCCCAGAGAGGAGCAAACAGAACCCACTCCAGCCCGACCTGGGACTCTGTCCACTCTGCCCTCGGGCAGCGATGGCCTGCCTGGGCCAGTTTCCGGTAGGTGAGTGAATGCAAAACCAGTTGCCCCAGAATTGTCATTGGTCATCCGTGTGGAGGGGCCAGGCCCGCTTTCAGTTGAGGAAGGAGGGTCCTACGCAGAGGGGAGCTTCTGAGGCAGCCTCAGTCCCAGAGTCCCACGTGTGGATGAGGCAGCGGTTTACCTGGAACCAGAGGGATGAAAAGAGAAGGGCCAGCCAGCTGGTCTCGGGATCTGGACACAGCGTGAGGGCACACTGGTAGGCGGCCAGGTATGTGCTCATGAGGGGCTACCCAGGATCCGGGAGAACCACGAAGGTGCTGCAGGAGAGGAGCACACGGCTGGAGTCAGCCCAACAGCCCAGGGACGCAGGGGCTGGATCAGGCCAGGACAAAGCCCCCTAGAACCCCCTGGAATGCCGCCCTGGGAGACTGCCTGGAGGTGGCGGCTCCACCCACTCCATTAAGTGTGTGTTTGAAAACACCATGTTTGCAATTCTTTGTTCCAGCGGCAGAGGGAGCAGCGTGGGGCCAGGGGTGGCGGGAGTCGAGGCTCTGGAGGAATTTCTGGACAAATGTTTAGGGTCGAGGCCTTCCTGTCTGATCTTCGTCTCATCTACCAGCAGGAGAGAGAAGAGTTAGGAAACTTCAGGGGAGAAGACACAGGCCCCCCTTTTCTGGTCGAGGGCCTGCATCCGCATGAACCCCCTTTCTAGGGTGCCAGAGGTCTCGGCGGAAATGCCTAGAACAAGAGGATTCTGCCTCTAGCGTCTTCAGGGTATGTGTGTGTGTCCCTTGGTTTCCACTCACGACTGCAGTTTAAGAAGCAAGAACCGCAACTAGCAAGATTAAGGAATTTAGCACAACAGGGAGGGCGTTTGCCTTGCACAGCCATCCCAGGTTCAATCCCGGCATCCCATAGGGTCCCCCCAAGCACCGCCAGGAGAAATTCCTGAGTGCAGAGCCAGGTGTCAGCCATGAACATCTCCAGGTGTGGCCCAAAAGCCGAAAAGGACTCAGGAATTAAACAGCCGATGCGGCAGAACAGCAGAGCCCCCTACTCTGCGCAAGCTTCCAGCAGAGACGGGAACCACTGCCCCCCCTGCCGGCCTCGCAGCCGCATCGCGCTCGCCCGCCAGCGATCTGCGCCTGCGCAGTGTGGAGGCGCTGAGGCCCGCCCCCTGCTGGGTGAGACTTCCTCCAAGAAGCCACGCCCACTTCCTGGGAGGGCGGGTCCCGGGCTGGGCACGTGACTCGGATCCGGCTCTCCCAAGATGGCGGCGCCCAGAGCGGCAGCGTGAACGGTGGTGTGTTGGTGCTCGTGGGTGCGGAAATCAAAGCCGTCGGCACCGGGCGCCATGTCGCGGCTGATCGTGAAGAACCTCCCGGATGGGGTGAGTGTCGGGTCTGAACCTGGGGGGTCTGAAGTGGCACTGGCGGCAGCTGGGGGGTCGCGGGGAGCTGTCTGGGGGTGCCGAGGGAAGTGCCTTGAGGGAGCAGTCTTGGCTGATGGCCCGAGCTCATTCCCCACTTATTCAGACCCCACGCTTGCGGACCTGTCGTCAGGAGTGATCCCTGCGCACCCTGGGTGTGGCCAAAGCAAAGTCTCATGCTGGGGTGTAGGCGGGCAGGGCATTTGCTTTGTGTGCAGCCGGGTGCCCGTCCACCCCTCCAGGAGTGGGCACCCCCTCCAGGAATGATCAGGAGTAAGCCCTGCCTGCCTCACCTTCCTCCCGTCCAGCTGCTGTTCGTGGCGGGGCGCCCAGCCTCTCCCTGTCGCTTATCCCATTGGATGAGAAAAAGTTCCAACCAGAGGAATAGGAAGAGGTCAGGCCGGAGCCCGGTAGAGCTTTTGCATTGCCTCGCAGCCAACCCAGGTTCAGTTCTCTGCTACCACCTGTGGTTCCCAGAGCCCGGCCAGGCGTGATCCCTGAGTATAGAGCCATAGGTAAGCCCTGAGCACAGCAGGGTGTACCCCCGCAAAAAAGGAGTGGGAGGCCCTTTGTCCACTGTGAGACTGTGGGCATGGCTCTGTGCAAGGCATTCGGTAAATAACACCAGGGTCCACGCAGCTGATGCGTCTCAGTGCTGACTGAGCTGAGGCCAGAGGGGGTAGGCTCCCCAAGCCCCCAGCTGACCAAGTACAGGCCTAGCAGGGGAGCCCTTGGGTGTCTGGTCCGAGGATCACCAGGTCAGCTTGGAGGTGCAGACAGCACCGAGGGTGAGGACGGGCCAACAGCCAGGAAGGGGGCGGGCAGCCTGTGGGGGTGTGGCCAGTCCTGGGTGGTGGGAGATGGATTAACACTGATGTGTCTGAGCTGAGTCCCTGCCCTCGGCTCCATGGACACGTCCAGCGCTGCCCTCCCCTGGTGTGTTCATGAGGCTGCTAAGATCAGAGTCAAGAACGTGCCGGAACGTGGGAGGGGCCCCGAGCTGAGAGAGGGGCATGGTGGGAGCCAAGTGAGGGTAGAGGGGCTCCTCGGCCAGGTGAGAGCGATGCTGAGTGTTCTTTTAGCTGTGACTGTTCGAAACTCCCAGCCTGGGGTTCAGGAGCCCCATCCCGGTGCCGGGGGCTGTGTCCCTCTCGCAGATTCTCCCGGAAGGCGCATGTTCGATCTTTTCTAGCTCTCTGACGATGCTCGCATTCCCTGGCTTGTGGCCACACCCGAACTCTCCAGAGCCTGTGGCATGACCCCTCATTGTCTCCCGGCCTTTGCCCCTACAACCCCCTCCTCTCTCCCTTTCGAGCCATCGCAGTAATCACAGGGCTCTGAGGCTGTGAGTGTGACCATCACGTATTCACAGACCCCTGGGGGCGTCCCGCAGTGTTCTGCCCACCCTTGTGGACACTTGCTCGGTCCCTATCACCGCTCCTTTGCTCCCACGCAGACCCTCTTTGCCCACCTGGTAGGAGCCACGTGCCGGGCTCCGTGCTCTGTCTCCTGGTGCTCCTGTGGCCGGGAACCCCTGGGGTGGCCTTTGCAGTTTCCCTGCCAGGAGGTGGGGTGGGAGCCAGAGCCCAGAGCTGCCCTCTGGGTGCCTGAACCCAGCCCCAGCTCCTCGTGTCCGTGCCCTAGATGAAGGAGGAGCCGCTTCCGGCAGCTGTTCGCCGCCTTCGGGGCACTCACCGACTGCAGCCTCAAGTTCACCAGGGACGGGAAGTTCCGCAAGTTCGGCTTCATCGGCTTCAAGTCCGAGGAGGAAGCGGCGGCCGCCCTGCGCCATTTCCACGGACGCTCATCGGCACGGCCCGGGTCACGGTGAGCCCGTCGCTGCGCCTGGGCAGGGCAGATGCCCTGAGAGGCCTCTGGAAGCCGCAGTGGAGTGGGGCTGCCGGCCTCTGACTCAGCCACGCCCTCGTGTCCGCAGGTGGAGCTGTGTAAGGGCTTCGGGGACCCCAGCAAGCCGCGAGCCTGGAGCAAGCACGCCCAGAAGCCGGGCCAGGCCGAGCCCCCCTCCCAGGACAAGGCCCCGGCGCCCCCCAGTGAAGAAGGTGCAGCCCCAAGGGCAGGGGCACGGGGTGGCCTGAGGGTCCTGGACGGGCAGTTCCTGCCCCTGCCTTCCCAGCACCCTGACTGACCCTCTGTGCCTCGTCCTTCCCTTCAGGGTGACAAGAAGAAGAAGGCGGTGGGGAGCTGGAGCAGGTGAGGGCCAAGGGGATGCCCCTGGGGGGTCTGGGTCTCTCTGCCGGCCGCTGACCCCATCCCTCCTTCCCACTCCGCAGCTCAGGGGCGACAGCGAGTTCCGGGAGTTCCTCTCGGCCCACCAGAAGCGGGCGCAGGCGCCACGTGGGCTAATGACGCCCCAGATGCAGACTCAGGGCCCCCACGGGCAAGAGCCAGCCTGCCCGCGACTACCTCAACTTCGACTCAGACTCGGGGCAGGAGAGTGAGGAGGAGGACTCGGGAGGTGAGGGGAGCACGGGGAGGGCTGGGAGGTGAGGGGAACACGGGGAGGGCTCGGGAGGTGAGGGGAGCGCGGGAGGGCTCGGGAGGTGAGGGAAGCACGGGAGGGCTCGGGAGGTGAGGGGAACGCGGGGAGGACTCGGGAGGTGAGGGGAGCACGGGAAGGCTCGGGAGGTGAGGGGAGCGCAGGGAGGGCTTGGGAGGTGAGGGGAGCGGGGAGGGCTCGGGAGGTGAGGGGAACCTTGGGAGGACTCGGGAGGTGAGGGGAGCGGGGAGGACTCGGGAGGTGAGAGGAGCATGAGGGAGCGGGGCACGGCCAGGTGGGGCCTGGGTGCAGCCTGACCAGCCCCCGCCCACTAGGCCACTGGGGGCTGCATCCGGGCACCTCCCGCAAAGCCCGACCTGCCCCAGGAATGTCCAGTGGGCAGAAGTGTAGCAGGAAAGGCAAAAGCTGCATTTTGCCCCTTTTCTCCTGCTTTAAAGGGCCACGGCTGGGGGCTCCTGTTTGCTTCCCGCCAGCTCCTCACCCCCACCCGTGTTCAGGCCTCTCTGTGAGGGTGGGAGAAGTCAGGGAAGGCTTCTCTGAGGAGGTGGCTCCATCCTCAGCAGGGCTCCAGGCGGAGAGTGAGCATGGCCGGATGTGTCACAGCTCCTGTCTCCTGTGACGGCTGGGGTCAGGGCCACCCAGGGCTGTGGGAGCTGGGTACAGCTGGTCAAACCTGGGAGTAAAGGGAAAGCAGGTGTGGGTCCTCGAAGGGCCCCGCATCCATGGCGGGGAGGGAGAAGCCTGGGGAGACCTCCCCAATCCAGGGGCTGGGACGGAGCCGCGTGGCTCGGGGAGCAGTTGGTGTCGGGCCCAACCCAATCTCAGCCCTGGTGGCATTTTCCCAAGGGCCACTTCGGGGCTGCCCAGCTCAGACCTGGGCACCTGGGCCTGCCCTCCGGCCCTGCTGGCCTCCTGCCCATCCCCCATTTCTCCAGACGAGGCCGGCCCAGAGGTGAAGGCGGCCACGCAGAAGGAGCTGTCGGACATGGAGTACCTGCGGGCTAAGGCCGTGAGGGCCGAGTCACCTTCCTCCTCCTCCTCCTCCTCCTCCGGAGACGAGGACAGCGAAGATGAGGCCGTGCACTCTGACAGTGAGGGCGAAGAGAGCCAGGAGGAAGAGGAGGAGCGGGGCACCCACCGGACCCCAGTCCAGCAGGGCCCCAAGAGCACAGAGGCCCTGCCCAGAACTCAGAGGGCCAAGGAGGTCCGCACTCAGGTACGTGGCTGAAGGGGCTGGGGTGGTATAGGAGCAGCCCCTGACGCCCGTCTCCACAGCCCCCCCTACACCGTCTCTGCCCCCTACCCACCCCATCTCCCCAGCCCCCCAGCTTCCGAGGCCGTTCAGGGCTGTTGAGGTGTTGAGAGCCAGAAACTCGAGCCCCCCGCCCCTTCACCCCTGCATTCAATGCTGCCTCTCCCCCAGGCCGAGCAGCCACCACCCCCTGGCGAGCCCAGCACCCCCCCACACAGTCAAGCTGCGAGGGGCCCCCTTCAACGTCACAGAGGTGAGCACCGCTCAGGACCATGGAGTGGGGGTGTTGGAGCTGGGACCCAGAAAGGCTTCAGGCCCAGGCCGTAGGCGCCCCTGCTCAGCCAAGAGGGATCCATTATGGCAGAAGGGCAGGGGAGGGCGGGGCGCTGGGAGGAGGCGCAGCCCCGGGTATGGGTGGGCCACCGGCCAGGGTGTCCCTCGCTTCAGCCAAGGGCATCAGTGTGCATCTTTCCAGCTTTGAGGACGCCCTCGGTGGTGCTCAGGGCTCGCCTCCTGGTGGGGCCTGGGAGAACCATATCGGGTGCCGGGGGCCGACCCCGCCGCATGAGCCTGGCAGCGCCCACCTTCCTACCAGCCTATTGTTGGCCTGGCGCTCCCCCATCTCCTGGCTGATGGTGTTGCCGACTGCTCCGGGGAAGCCCTTCAGGACTGGGGGCACTCGGGGCCAGCCCCGCCTGGCACCACCGCAGCTGAGCCCCAAACCTGTGCCCAAGTATCGTGGAGTGCCCCTCCTCACACTGCACGGCCCCAGGAAGCTGCACTGAGGGCGCCTGTGTCTGGTGGAGGAGAGTGGGAGAGTGTCCCACGGGGTGAGGCCCCAAAACCCAGGAGAAGGAGAGTGTGGGAGCAGAGAGCCCCTCGGGGGCAGCCTCCGGCTTCTGCCCTCCTGGCCTTCACACTGCTGTGGGGGCGCTTTCCTGTGCAGAAAAATGTGATGGAGTTCCTGGCCCCCCTGAAGCCCGCCGCCATCCGCATCGTGAGGAACGCGCACGGGAACAAGACGGGTGAGGCTGGCGGAGGAGCACGGGAGTGGACGTGCGGGGAGGACGGGGAGTGGGGAGGACGGGGAGTTGGGTGGGGAGAGGAGGGGAGTGGGGAGGACGGGGAGTCGGGGGTGGGGAGTCGGGGAGTCGGGGTGGGGAGAGGAGGAGAGTGGGGGAGGACGGGGAGTGGGGGAGGACGGGGAGTCGGGGAGGACGGGGAGTCGGGGTGGGGAGAGGAGGGGAGTGGGGAGGACGGGGAGTCGGGGTGGGGGAGAGGAGGGGAGTGGGGGAGGAGTCGGGGTGCATCCAGGAGGTGATCACTGGACCCCGCAGGCTGAGAGAAGCCCCCGCTGTTGCTCCTGTCCCTGTCCTCCCGGGGGACACTGCTCATGCCCGCCCCCTCAGGGTACGTGTTCGTGGATCTCCACAGCGAGGAGGAAGTGAAGAAAGCGCTGAAGTGCCACCGGGAATACATGGGTACGGGTGCATGGGTACGGGGGTGCATGGAGACAGGGATACAGGGGACGGGGCGCCAACTCCCACCTACTCCAGGTCCCCTGCTGCAGGGAGAGAGGGACACGGGGGCCAGAACTGAGGGCCCAGGCCACCGCCTGATCCTCCAGGCGAGCCGACCCTGGGGCGGGGCCTCCACAGACCCTCCGTGGGCTACTTCTGAGGAGCTCCAGCCCCCGCTTGGGAGCCGTGTGTCCAGCTGTCCATTGGGCTCATGGACCAGTGTGAGGGCTCTGGGGCTCAGCAAGCAGCGCCTGCCAATGTGTGACCATCAGGGCGGCTGCGGGTGCATGGTCCCAGATCTCCCCGAGTGATCCCTGGGCAGCACAGGGCGCGACCCCCAAAACCCAAAAGTCAGGACGTGGCCCCGGTCTGGGGCTGCCCTGACAGGCTCCTCCTGGCGCTGGGTCTGGGCTGGTCGGGAAAGCTCGCCGTGGCCACCAGGGGCACTGCACCTGACCCCACCCACCCCGACCACCTCCCCAGGTGGGCGCTACATAGAGGTGTTCCGGGACCAGAGCGCCCCACCGCCAAGGGGCCCCACGCCGCAGCACCAAAGCCTGGGCAGGCCGGACGCTGGGGAGCACGAGGAGGAGGAGGACCTGGCCGACTCGGGCGTCTGTTCGTGCGCAACCTGCCCTATACCAGCTCCGAGGAGGACCTGCGGCACCTCTTCTCCGCCTATGGTGCGTGCCCGGTGCCCCCGACCCTGCCCCGTGCCCCCTGCCTCCCCCCACACCCCCCCCCATGTGGGTGTTTCTCCCCAAGTGGGGCTGGTACCCTTAGCTTCCTCCCGCTCTGGGTGGATTCCTCTCACCCACCTGCTGTGGCTCTGTGGACCCCTGGCACTTGCTGCACAGGGCTGGGGTGTAGGGTGGAAAGGGGGAGCCGGGTCTGTAATGGGGTTCCTGTGGGGGACCCCGGGAGTGTGTCCAGCTGTCCCAGGCTGAGGGCGGGGTACTTGCCTGCTCCTGACCAGGCAGGTGCCTCGGGCCACCCCTCCATCTGCCGTCCCCCACAGGGCCCCTGTCCGAGCTCCACTACCCCATGGACAGCCTGACCAAGAAGCCCAAGGGCTTTGCCTTCGTCACTTTCATGTTCCCTGAGCATGCCGTGAAGGCCTACGCCGAGGTGGACGGCCGCGTGTTCCAGGTACTGTTGGCAGGGGCGAGCGTGTCTGTGTGCACACAACCCCCACATGCACACACAACCCCCGCACTCGCACACTGCACACCACACATCACATACATGCACACACTTTATACCCACACACACTCACATGTCTTGCACACATACGTGCTTTACACATGCACAGTCCTACTAAACAACCCCGTGATCCTGTGAGGGGCCCCCCCTGGTTGGTTCTGGGCTCTCGAGCACCCACTGACCGCAGCAGGCCCCTCAGAGACCATGAACCGTGAGCCCCGCCAGCCTCTCCAGAACTGGCAGGACAGAGAATCGTGGCCAGTGTCGCCCGGGCCCCCTCCCCCGCCACCTCCATTCATTCCCTCCTGGTCACCCTGGCCGGGTGACAGAACCCAGCCTGATTGGTGGAGAGTGCCAGCGTGTTCCCACAGGTCCCCCCACTCCCCACCACAGCGTCCCCAGTGCCTGACCCCTGACCTCTGACCCACGCACTAGGGCAGGATGCTGCACGTGCTGCCGTCCACCATCAAGAAAGAGCCTAGCGAGGAGGCCGACAGCCGGGCGCGGCCTCCTACAAGAAGAAGAAGGAACAGAAGGAAAAGGCGGCCAGCTCCAGGTCAGCTCCGGGCAGCGGCCAGGGCCTCAGCTGTGCCCCCATCACCTCATGTCTCGCCCTGGTGGGCGGGCGGGGAAGTGGCGGCTCCACCCGGTGTCCCTGACGCCCGTGACCGCTGCCCTCAGCTCCCACAACTGGAACACGCTGTTCATGGGCCCCAATGCCGTGGCCGACGCCATTGCGCAGGAAGCACAGCGCCACCAAGAGCCAAGTGTTCGATCACGTGAGTGCGCGCGCCGCCCCAGTGTGACTTTGTGGGGGTGTCCAGCACCTGGGATGGCTCTGGCCGTGCCTCCAGACCACTGGGCCACTGGCCAGCCCCCACACTCGGCCACGGAGTTCTCTGCTCTCTGTCTCTGCTGCCCTCCCCACAGTTGTCCTGGCCCTTCCTGGGTGGACACGTGTAGACAGTGTAGGGTCGGGGTTGGGTGAGTCTGCAGGCCGAGGTCAGCTAGTGCAGAGGACAGGAGGAGGGGACCAGGAAGAGGGGGATAGGCCCTCCAATCTCATGAACCAAAGCCCCATTGGGCGGATGCGCCGTGAGGGTCCACCGAGCTCAGGCCCCTCTCCTCGGTCTTCAGGAGAGCAAGGGCAGCGTGGCCGCCCGCTGGCCCTGGGCGAGACCCAGCTCGTCCAAGAAGTGCGCCGCTTCCTGCTGGACCACGGGGTCTGCCTGGACGCCTTCAGCCAGGTGGGTGCTCCCAGCGCCCGGTGGAGGGTGGCGTGGTGGGGGTGGGCACAGCAGGGGCCGGGAGGGGAAGCATTCCACCTGCCCCCTCACTGCCACAGGCTGCGCCGAGCCGGAGCCAGACGGTGATTCTGGTGAAGAACCTGCCGGCCGGGACGCTGCCCGCAGAGCTGCAGAACATCTTCGGGCGCTTTGGCAGCCTGGGCCGGGGTGTTGCTGCCCGAGGGTGGCGCCACGGCCATCGTGGAGTTCCTGGAGGCCCCCGAGGCCCGCAAGGCCTTCCGCCAGCTGGCCTACTCCAAGGTGGGGGACCCTCCCGGCATCCTGCCCCTGCCCCCGCCCACGAGGGGAGCATCAGCTGACACCCCCCAGCTCCCCTGGTCTAAGGCCCAGTCCCACCGCCTCAGCTCTCCCTGTCCCCGTGTCTCCCCAGTTCCACCATGTCCCCCTGTATCTGGAATGGGCCCCCATGGGCGTCTTCTCCTGCGCGGCCCCTCCGCAGAAAGAGCCCCGAGACCCAGCAGCAGAGCCTTCAGGGAAGAGCCAGGCTCAGCCACACCCAGGTCAGAGCTTGTGCGGGCAGGGGGGGGCCAGGGCTGCTAGAAAGTCTCCTTCCTCCTGGACACCCGCTGGGGACTGTGAGACCGCACTCAGAGTGGAGCTTCCAGGTGCCAGAGACGGCGGAGTTAACAGGGAGCCCTGGTGGGCTCAAAGGGTATTGGGGCACTGGTGACCCTGTGAAGACCCCGCCCCAGTTGAAGGGCCCCCGCCAGGCTGTGCCCACCTGCGCCTGACTTTCCCTCCTGTTCCCCTGCCCGGTATTGGGGGCCTGCCCTGGAGCCTGGCTCTGTCCGGGAAGTTAAGCCCTGCAGTTCCGGTTCCGGAAGCTCCCCGCGGGTCCCTGAGCTACACCCACGCTCCCCAAAGTGGTTTCTGACTCCAGTTGCGGTTTCCTTAGAGGAATCCCTGGGCCGGGCTGTGGCCCTCACCGGCTTGTGTCCGGGCTCAGCTGTGGCCTGGCATGTCCCCCCTTCTCTGTCTGACAGGCCAGAGCAGGACAGAGTGACCCCACCCCCAAATCCAGTACCCACGCAGGGTCCCTTCACCCGGGGAGCCTCCTTGAAGGCTGCGGACCCTGGGAGGACGGGGGGCATTTCACGCCGGTTCATGGATTTGTTCTTTGGGGCGGGGGAAGCAGCAGGAGCCAGCGAGGCCCCAGAAAGTGAGAATCCAGCGGCAGGAGGAGCAGATGTGGCCGAGAGGAGGAGGAGAAGGAGGAGGAGGAGGAGGAAGAGGAGGAGGAAGAGGAGAGCCTGCCCGGGTGCACCCTCTTCATTAAAAACCTCAACTCCGATACCACGGAGGAGACGCTGAGGACGGTGAGGGGGTCCCAGGGCAGAAGGGTGGGGGGGCTCTGCTGAGTCACCTGGCAGCCCCTGACTGGGGTTCAGCATCACCAGAGCCAGAGTGGGGGTCCCCCGAGGGCCCAGCCGGGAGACCAGGCTGTGAGTTGACGCAACATGGAGCACCCGGAGGGAATACTGGGCCTGTGGGGTCAGGAGGGGCAGCTCCCTGGCTTTCAGTGAGGTGGCGCCCACGGGTACTCGGGTCCTGACGGCCCTAGCCCGAGCAGGGAGGGGCAGAACCAGAATGAAGGGAGCAGAGAAGGGCCTTGGTGACCAAAATCAGGGTCTGGGGTTGGGCGAGGGGCAGCGGTCAGTCCCAGCAAAGGACTCTGGCGCTGTCCAAGGTGCTGACGTGCTGGTCGCTGCCCTTGGCGGCCGCCTCCCTGCCCAGCACTTCCCGTTTGTCAGTTTTGTTTAGGGCCATATCTGGGTGCTCAGGGGTTACCCCTGGCTCTGCACTCAGCAGTTACTCCCTGGCGGTGCGCAGGGGGCCCTATGGGATGCCGGGATCGAACCTGGGTGGCTGCGCATGATGCAAATGCCCTCATGCTATAACCCCGCTCTGGCCCCTTCTCAAGTGGCTCAAGTGGCTTGAGCCCGTATCAGCTCAGCCGTGTGGCCCAGCCAAGGGCGGTGGTGGTCTCTCCCCACTGGGGTCCTGACAGCAGGTGCAGGACCCCGAACTCCATTTCCTGTGACCCCTCCCCACCTGTCCTGTCCCACCCGGCCTGGCTCACTCCCCTTCCTTTGCAGGTGTTTTCCAAAGTGGGGGCCGTGAAGAGCTGCTCCGTGTCCAAGAAGAAGAACAAAGCAGGTACCCCCCGACCCCACAATCTGGGGGCTTTGGGCAGAAAGAGGGATGGCTCCTCCCGGGCTCCTGTGTGGTTCCCCAACTCTGCTTCCTGCCTCTGGGACCCCGCAGACCCTCTAAGAGGTCCTGACCAGGGCTCCATGGGCTGCTGTTTGGATGCGGTTCTAGAAACTTCCAGCCCAAGGCTGGGGCGTGGTGGGATTGTTCCTCCTGGGACCAGGAAGCTCGTGGACTGATCAGAGCTCTGGGACCTCTCTCTGGAACCAGCGGGGAGGAGGGAAGACGGAGCGTTCGTGTGGAATCTCTGCCGCACCCGGTCCCCACAGGGCCACGGCCACCTCTGCAGCTGCCTCTCCCCCTCTTTCAGGGGCGCTGCTGTCCATGGGGTTCGGATTCGTGGAGTACAAGAAGCCAGAGCAGGCCCAGAAGGCGCTCAAGCAGCTGCAGGTAAATTGGGGTCTCCGGTGGCACCCCGGAGGCACTTGACAAGCGGGAGGTGGGGGCTCCAGTCCCCCGACACCAAACAGAAGCATGAGCAGGTCCCAGCCGAAGGGGCCCAGCTCTGGGGATAGGCAGGGGGTGCCACAGCGGTGAGCGGGGCTGGGGGCTGCTCTGCCCGTCCCAGCACAGGGCAGGACCGCGGGCACAGACTCTGCAGAGGGAGCCGCCGAAGCACCGCCAGCGCGACTCGGCCGATGGACGCGGCTGGGTCTTATAGGGGACACCCAGGTTTTCAGGGGGGCTTCTGCTGATGCCCGTCACCTTAAGGGACTGGCACCCAGGCCCCGTTTGGGCACAGGGCTGCTGCGACTCCCCAGCAGCTCTTTGTAGATCCCACACAAGGCCCCAGAGCCCACTGCCAGCCCAGGAGGGCGGGACCTGACGCCCATCTGCTGCCTGCCTGGGCACCGGCGGCCCTCGGCATGAGGTCAAGGCTGGCTCAGCTTCCAGCAGGTGCCAAAGGTCAGGCCCACCCGCAGCTGCCAGAAAAAGTCGCTCCCAGCCAAGGTCCCTGTCAGCTCCCAGGGACAGCCCAGGGGTTGGTGTAGTGGGGGCCTGAGGGACGAGCGGCCTGTTGTCCCCTTAGGGTCACGCCGTGGGCGGCCACCAGCTAGAAGTGAGGATCTCGGAGCGTGCGACTAAGTGAGTGCCCTCCCGCGTCCCAGCTCCAAACAAACGGGGGTGGGTGTGGGGACTGTCCCCCTCATCTGAAGGCGTGGTGGGCAGGCGGGGGTGCCCCAGTCCCCAAGAGGGTGCCCCTGATTCTGCCGGATCCTGAAGGCCAGCCTTTACTCTGGGAGAGGACAGGGAAGCAGGAAGGCTGGGCCGTGTGAGGGGACCGGCCCTGCCCAGCGGGGCAAGGTGGCAGATGCCTGGGCCAGGGGGCCGCTCTGAGCCCTGTGCCCCACCCCCCAGGCCGGCCCGACGGCTGCGCTGGAAGAAGCAAAACAGCCCGGAAACAGACGGGCTCCAAGATCCTGGTACGGAACATCCCTTTCCAGGCCGACCGCAGGGAGATCCGCGAAGCTGTTCAGGTGGGTGCCGCGTGGGGCATGTGTGTCTGTGAGTCTGTGTGTGTCCGACTGTTTGTGTGTCCAACAGTCCGTGTGTGTGTCTGACAGGCGGGAGATCCGGGTGCTTCTTAGGTCCCGGTCGCTCAGAGTTGTGTGTGAGCGGGCGGGCAGGGGATGGCCGCCCCTGGAGCCTCACAGTCCCCCAGAGGCCAGGCTGGCCCTTCCCCAGGGCAGTGAGTAGCCCCTGCAGCCATCCTATCCGAGGGCTGCAGGAAAGAGCCCGCAGGCTTCCCTGATGGTCAGGCATGAGACCAACCCTGTGTGGCCACTTTGGGCTGATGTTCCCCCCCCCCACTCCCGTCAGGAGCCCTGACATGCCTGTCACTGCTGCCTGTGGGGTCGGGAAGGAGGGCAGGGGTCCAGTCCCTAGCCACTGCCCTGCCCAGCGTCCTTGGGCCAGGGAGCAGGAGGGTCAGCGTGTGCCGAGGGGGCAGTGCCCTGAAGGACAGTGTCTCAGCTCGCGGCTGGGGGACCTCGTGTCTGGGGACCCCTCGGCTGGGATGTAGGAGGGGGAGGGAGCCCCCGCGTGGCCCTTGTGCCGCTGACTGCTTCTGCCGAAAGCTGCCCCCTCACATCTACTCTCCCAACATTATTTCCCTGGAAATGCGGGTGGGGGACCTCAGTGGAGCTGCCGCCCCCTCAGTTTGCTGGGGTGTTGGTTTTGCACTGGGGGCTGCAGCCTTCCCCGTGGAGGACAGCAGGGGGCGCTGCGGGCCTGCCTCGGGAGCAGACACAGGCCAGGGAGGGAAGCAGAGATTGGAGACAAAGCCAGACTGGCAGGGGTCAGGGCCCTGGACGGAGGCACTGTGGGGGCATCGGGGCTCTTGTGACAGTCTGGAGGGCTTGTCCCTGCAGGAGAGGTCGCAACTGTAGCTCCCGAGGGGGCTGAGCTGGGCCCCACCTCCCCTCACCCCACAAATTGCATCTTGTCCTGCTGGGATGGGGTCAGAGGGCCAGGAGGGGCCTTGGGCATCTGCAGCCGGAGCCCCTCCCTCCGCAGCCTCCGTGGTCCCCAGCCCTGTGTCCAGTGCAGCCCCCTCCCCAAACGTCCCCTGCACGCGTCCTGGGACCCGACACTGCCAGGCTCCTGCCCTTGTTGGCGGGGGGTGTGAGGGGTCCGAGCGAAATCTGCTCTTGGGGTCTTTGGGGAACGGGTGCTCCCACGTCTGGGCACCGTGTCCCGGCCCTGACCCCTTTTCTTTGGGGGCCCCCGTCCCCCATCTTGGCAGTGGAGATCTGTATTTCTTTTTGATTTTTAGGCCACTCCCAGTGGTAGCTCAGGGCTGGCTCGTGGGTTTGTACTTAGGGATCTCTTCCGGTGGGGCTTGGGGGGCCGTGTGGGGTGCCAGGGGGTGGAACCCTGGTCAGCCACCTGCAGGGAAGCGCGTTGACCCCTGGGGTCCCAGAGCAGCTCTCGTTGGGGACGTGGGCTGCGCGTCCTGGGGCTGGCGCTGGGTGCTGTAACCCTTCAGCCCCTGGGGCACGCTGGACTGGCTGCCGGCTCCTGTGGACGGAGCAGGGGTCTGTGCCTCTGTCCCTCCCCCACCCGAGCAGCAGGTCCCGTTCTCCGCTTTGCAGTGGAAAAAATCATACATCGCTTCCACAAATATTTGCTCAGCGTCTCTGACAAGGCAGGGACAGAGCCAGGTGCTGGGTCACAGGAACAAGCATGAGAGGCCGCAGGGGTGGACGCCCGCCCGAGGGGCTCTGGGCCGGGCACGGTGGTGGAGAACTAAGGACCTCCTGAAATGAAAAGCCAGAAGTGAGTCCATGCCACATCAGACAGGCCGGCCCCATCCACAGTGGGATGTGGTTACTGCACGTCCCCGGTCAGGGTGAGGTGTGCCTCGGCCTCTCTCCCTACCCGACCCTACCCTACCCCATTCCCGTAGCCAGTGGGCATCACCATCAGGGAATCTGGACATGTGTCCGCAGCCACCAGCCCTCTTGTGCCCAGAGGCTGCACTCCACGGTTCTCGCTGTCACGGGTGCAGCTGAGTAGCCGAGCGTGGGGCCTCCCTCAGCCCTGCATGTGCAGGACGTGACCTGTCCCTGTCCTCTCCGAGCCGGAGACCTCCCAGAAGGCCTTTCCTGTGGGAATTGCCCTAAGACTCCTGGGTTCCCACCCACCCTCCCTAATAATGGCAGAAGTTTCATTCCTTATTTTGGGGGTTTGGCCCCCACTCTGCTGTGCCTAAGGCTGGGGGTCACTCTGGTGGTGCTTAAGGCTGTTCCCACCCCTCTGGGCCCCTCGTCCCCCCAGGCTGCCCTGCCTGTTTCCCCTCCCCCTGTGGGTCCCCCAGGGCTCCCGCGGTCTAAACAAGCCGTGCTCCTGCTGGCTTCCGGGGAGACACGGGCAGGGGAAGCAGGGAGCCGCTCATGCCTGTCCACAGGCTGCTGGACAGCGCTTGCCCCTCACCCGCCCGTCAGCATGTCCACTGCGGCCCAGTGCAGGGGGCCCTTTCTGCAAGGGGAATGGGAGCTGTCTTCCATTCAGAGTTGGGAGATGGGGGTGAAGCCCCTCTCCCGGGTAACCAGAGCTTCTCCCAGCCCCGCCCTCCAGGAGCGGGGGGTGGGGGCAGCAGGGCCGGCCCACGATGAGGCGCTCATTTGTGTCTCATTTTCAGTTATTATCAAGCGCCGGGCGTGGAGAGTGTTTTGACAGCAGCTGTCAGTGAGGTGCAAGCGGCTGTCAGCACCTGCGATTGGCTGCGGGCACCGGCAGCCGGGGGTGAGCCTGCCCGCCTCCATAGGCGGGACCCAGCCTGCCTGCACCCAACCGGGGGCCCCAGCAAACGCTTACTGCCTGCCCCTCACCTGCACCCCTGCCTGTCCGCTGCCTGCCCCCCGCCTACACCCCCTGCCTGTCCGCTGCCTGCCCCCCGCCTACACCCCTGCCTGCCCCCACACCCCTGCCTGCCACCACCTACATCCCTGCCTACCCCCTGCCTGTCCGCTACCTGCCCCCCCCACCTACACCCCTGCCTGCCCCCGCCTACACCCCTGCCTGTCCACTGCCTGCCCCCCCCCCGCCTACACCCCTGCCTGTCCGCTGCCTGTCCCCCCCGCCTACACTCCTGCCTGTCCCCCGCCTACACTCCTGCCTGCACCCCCTGCCTGCCACCACCTACATCCCTGCCTACACCCCTGCCTACACCCCTGCCTGTCCCCTGCCTACACCCCTGCCTGTCCCCCGCCTACACCCCTGTCTGCCCCCCGCCTACACCCCTGCCTGCCCCCTCCTACACCCCTGCTTGCCCTCCACCTACACCCTTGCCTGACCCCCGCTACACCCCCTGCCTGACCCCTGCCCTCACCCCTGCCTGTCCTCCGCTTACACCCCTCCCTGTCCCCCCACCTACCCCTGTCAGTGCGGCACAGCGCTGCCCCTGCCTCACTAGTGAGCGGCTGACTCCGTGTGGAAGGCCTTCATTTGGGGTGCATTTTATTTTACTTATTTCAGTTGACGCTTATGGAGTGAGAGTGAGAAGGGAAGATCCATCCATACAACATCGGGCCTGGGGGGCTCGGGGGTGCCACCAGCCCCTGCCCCGTCACTTTCCCTGGACCTGAATAAGGCAGGGGTCCGTGCATGGTCCTCCTGGCTTGGTCCTCGTGGCAGAGCCGGGTCCATGGGCCCCTTCCAAATTCTGTAATCAGTTTTTTTTGCTTTACTTCCATTTTTTTTTTTTTTTTTTTGCTTTTTTGGATCACACCCGGCAATGCTCAGGGGTTACTCCTGGCTCTGCACTCAGGAATTACTCCTGGCGGTGCGCGGGGGACCATATGGGACGCCGGGGATCGAACCGGGCCGGCACAGGCCGGCCGCGTGCAAGGCAAACGCCCTACCCGCTGGGCTATCGCTCCGGCCCCTACTTCCATTTTTGGAAGGTCATTACCAGGACAGGTGGGGAACCCGAGGCCCAGGGTGGGGGCCCCATCTCCACGGTCCCATCCGAGCTGCAGCCTAGCTGGGGCGGGCCTTGGTGTGGTGAGCTGAATTGGGGTCGGGGGGAACTTAGTCTGGGATGGGGGATTCCAGCCCCACGCACGGAGAGGAGGTGAGGTTTGAGGGTAGTGGGGTGCTGGCGGAGCACGGGCCCACCCCTCCTTGTTGAGGGAACAGTGAGGTTCCGATGGGACTGGGGCTCCCCCCCCTAATGGTCAAGACCGAGGTCCCATGCCCGGCTGAGCTGGCATGCGAGTGGGGGGGGTGGCCTGGCCACTCAGGGTGATGGCATCCCTGGGCAGGCAGCTGGTACGGGGGGCACCTGCTAAGAACCGAGGCGTGGACTGCACGCCGGCAGCTGACAGGGACCCCAGTTGCTGTAGAGGAGGGTTTCGGGTTGGGGGGCTCGGTCACAGCACCCACCTGAGCCCGGGCAGCAGAAGAGGGGCCCAGCAGGGAAAGGGGGCGCCCTGGCTGATGCAGGTTACCAGAAGGGTGGTGGGCATGTCGGTCAGCAGCGGACAGACGGGTGGACCTGAGGGACAGATAGCCTCAGGATGAGCCCACCCTGATCTCCCGGGTCTCGGCCGAGCCCCCGGCGGCTGGCAGTGAAGGAAGCTGTAATCCCAGTGGGCACGTCGCCCTGTAGCTCCCGTAGAAACATTTTCTTCCTGTTGTTTCCTGGGGGACGTGGGGACACATGGCCAGACTGCCGTGTTCAGGCTCCTCTCCTGGCTCTGACTCGGGACCAGGCAAAGTATGTCCTTGGCCCACTGGCCCATGTGTCCAGCCCCGTAACTCTTTAGGAAGAGTAAGGAATGAACAAGGAATCCAGTGGGCTGAAGGTCCAGTTCCCAAAGTGTTCAGGGGACTCAGGTCCAGTACCGAAAGTGTCCACGGGTCCTTTTTTTCCTCTCCTAAGAGTGTGACTAGAGTATAATCACCTTGTGTCCCATCCGTTCATGTGGGTGATTGGGGGCCCGCTGGAGACCCCAGCAACCCATGTGTCAGCGCAGGGCCCCAAGCTGCCGGGAACCCTAGGAGTGCTCAGGGTCTCTGTCCCCACCCGTTGGTGCCTGGAGATTGGGTCCCGCCAGCTGCCAGGGACCGCCCAGGGCCTCCTTGTCCAGCCCCAGAGCTCACACTCAACTCAGTTCCAGCTTATCTCCCGCCCCGTGGGCTCTGTGGTTCCTGTCCCGGCCACCCGGCCCGCTGCCCTGACTCGGCACCAGCCCTGGACACGGTGATGCCCCCCAACCCAAAACGAGGCTGTCCCCGAGCACTACCAGCCTAGTCTGGGAGCAGGAGGTGAGCCCCCGTCCTCGGAGCTGACCGCAGGGGTACCATGGCTGCGGCTTTGCGTGGGCCTGGCTGTGGGCTGCGCCAGGCCCGTGTTTGCTGGAGCCGCAGGCGGATGGGCAGGACGCGAGCGGGCACAGGTACTGTCGCAGCCTGCTCTGCCCAGTGCCCAGAAAGAAGCCAAGTTCTTCCCTTTTTCACTTCTTTCATTTCCTGCACCGAGGGTCGGACGCCAGAGGGTGTTAAATTGGATCTGAATGTCCACCTCTGGCTGACCACATTCTTGTAACGATTTCATTAGCCTGAATTATCCACTTTATTTTCTTGTAATGGGATTAGCTGTACTTGAGGCGCCTGCAGACGGAGGGGAGGGAGGCCGCGGGGTGGGTGTCGGCCAAGTCTCTCATTACCTCGCCCCGGGTTGGAGGTGAGACTTCCGCGCCCTCCACAGGGGAGGAGATGAGGAAAGGGGGGCGGGGGTCCCAGGACGGGGCCCAGGACTCAGGCCTGTCCAGGACACGAGAGAGACAGAGACGCTCTGGCCCGGGCACCGCGAGGCACAGGTGTCAGGCACACCTGGCCTGCTCTTAGCTGGACCGCAGCTGCACCGTGTCAGCTGACTAGGTCAGTGCCAGCCAGCGCCCGAGTGCGGCCAGACTTTTCTCTCAGGCTCCGAAGCCGTTTCCCTCGAGACACTCAGAGCTCTAAGAGGCTCTGACCGGTGCCGAGTTGCCCACCTGTGTCTGTCCTCGGCAGGCACTAGACCCTGCAGGCAGAGCTGAGGCCAGCCAGGCTCCACCTCGGGTTTGGGCGAGTTTTCCTGCCTCCTGTGATCCGGGACGGGGTAGACAGACGCCCCTTGACACCCCAGACAGCTCTCAGCAGGGCCCGGTTCGCGGGGGCAGCCCTGAGCATCTGATTGGTGTGATCCTGCCCGATCTCCGGGTGTTCTCAGTACTTCAGTGCGCCCCTGGCCAGAGGAGCCGCAGTGCTCCTGTTATAAGCTAGGGTGTAGGGGAAAGGGGCGAGCAGAGCACCCCGCAGAGGGTGTGTGCCCCTCACTCTCCCCAGACTGTGAAGCTCCTGCTTAAAAATTAGTGGAAGGCCACGCCCTTCCTGGCCACACCCCTTCTGGGCGGAGCTGGGCTCACCCACGGCTGGTTCCTGACTTAAGTGCCTGCAGCCCAGGCCTGGAGAATTGGGGGTTCACCCAATGCGGACCCTGCCCCATACCCATCCCCGTGCGATTACAACTAGGGCAGGGGGGGTCGAAATGCCGGGAGGAAATTACCCAGTGGGGGAAGGGCACTGCAGCCTGGGTGGCTTTGCCTCGTGTCTACCGGACTTTAGGCCAGCGGCTGCTGTGCAAGCGACTGGGTGTCCACTCCCTATAGCTCGGGCCCTCGGGTCTCTGTCACCGCTTTCAGAGTCAGAGACCGCCCTGCGGAACGGACCCATCATCTGTGCCCAGCTCCCGGGCCCTCCCAGCTGGTCCAGGGTCATTGTGGCGCTGAGGGCTCTGCTTCTCTGCGTGTTCCCGGGAGGCCTCCTGGGAGTGGAGGGGCACAGCCCCAGGAAAGGCCCCGCCGCCTTGGGCATCGTGGGGCGCCTTCCCCCCCCCTCCCCCGCCCCCATTCCTGGAGGCCAGCCCTGGGCAGCCCGCAGGGGGCGCAGTGCACGGTTCTTCCCACTGAGCAGGTCCCTCCAGGCTCTCTACGGAACTGAGGAGGGACCCTGCGCAATGCCTGGGAAAGGGCTCTCAGGGTCGGGCCCTGGGTGCGTGCTCCCCGGAAGCCCTGCAGGGGCGGAGGCGGGCCAGCTGCAGGGCCAGCGGTGCCCAGTAGAGAGGCGGACAGACCGATCTTTTCGGATGTGGGTACAGATGGGAGCGCCCCATCATCCGAGGTGAGGGGTGGGCGTCCCCGCAGCGGTACTCCATGAGGGGGAGCCCACGTTCAGGCCACAGCACTGCTCGAGCCGGTGTGGCACCCTGGGGTCCCCCACCGGCTGCATGAGGTCAGAAGGGGGCAGCAGCGAGTGGCAGCTCCAGCTCTCGAGGGAGCCTGTACCGGTTCTCCCTGGAGGCGTGCGGGTTCAAAGACATTTCCTTGGCGACCGGGAAGCCCCCGTCCTTCCCCGCCTGCTCCAAGTGGCCGAGAACTGGCTTCACCCTAGCAGGGATGCAAGTGGAGACACTGTACTTGGGCGCATGTGCCACACAGCAGCTCTGCGCTTCCCCTGGGCACCTCCAGACGGGCTAGAGAGGACGCAGGCGGCTCTGGGCTCTGCCCAAGCCAGTGCCCGGGGCACTCAGGGCAGCCCTCCGGAGGCGGTCCGTGCCACATCCTCATCATTCCCAAAAGGAGCGCCCACGCCATGGCACTGGCCCTCAGGAAGCGGAGGGCCTGGTCGCCCGAGAGTCCGCGACTTAGGGGCACGCGCCTTCCTGCTGGCGTGTGACTGCGCTGCCGTGAGCCGCGGGGCCTGCGGCGCAAAGCGCAATTTGCATGCGGGGCTTGTTTACGAGGCCCAGGTGGTAATTGGCTTGCCTGGCGCTACACCTGGGTGCCCCCATCCCGTCACCCCTCCCCACCGCACCCGCACCTCGAAAGAAATTAGAAACGTGACGACAAACTACAGCCCGCCCCTGTGCCCCCAGTCCCGGGCTGGGGGTGGCCGTGGCGGTGCGTGGGAGTGATTGGCGAACCCGGGGTGAACGAAATAATTGGAAAAGTGAGGTGTGAGTTGGTTAGACGGGAGGGGCACCGTTTAAAAGCCAGGCCTGCCCCTCCCCCTTCGCAGCTCGGATACAGTAATTGCTATTTTGTGGTTCCTATTATCTGCACAGTGGGAGTGGGCACTGCGCCTTCCCCTGTGGGCCGCACAGCCTGGGCCCGGCCAGTTCCTGGGTGCCAGGGGTCCGCCTTCCCTCCAGCACCCCCAGGTGACCCCGCCGAACTTCCTGCCCGAGCCGCCCACCCCTAGAAGCCCGGCTCTTGGCAGTCAGATAAGAACCTTAATAACGCCCCGTCTTTATACGCCGCTTATCTCCAAGGAGCTAAAGGTACTTCATCGATCTCCTCCTCTCCCCAGCCTATTTTTCTTCTCTGCGTTTTAATTTTCCAATATCTCCCTGAGATCATTAGCTTCGGCATCCAGTACCCGCCCGGCCTGCTCCCGCCTGTCCGGGTGGAAGGCCCAGCCTGTGCCAGGTTGACAAAGCTGGCTGGGGTTTGGGGTCCCGGGCTCTGGGAGGAACGACGCAGGTACGGCCTGTGTGGCCCTCCGGTACTCTGGGCCACTGAGCTGACAGCCCCGGCCCTACAGTCGGGAAATGCGTGGGGGGTCACCCTGTGAGGCCCAGGACACCCCAGTCCTTCCCTGGGGCAGGCAGAGAGCTGGGCTGGCCACCACCCTGGAAGCCGTTAAGGTATAGAAGCTTCTTGTCTCCCTGTGGTCCAGCTGGGGTGTTTGTGTGGAGGGAGACCCCATGCGCCTCCACCCTGCCTGGGACTCCCGCCCGGCACAATCCCCCTGGCCCTCGCCACCTTGTTACTGTGAACGGAATAGCCTCTGCGCCCAGCAGGAGCAGGGGAGGCCTCAGCCACTCCCGCGTGCATCAGCCAAGCCCCCCCCTCCCCGGAAGTGGGGGCCCTGCAGGATTGGGGGGGGCAGAGGCAGAGCCGGGACCTGCTGGGCGGGAGGAACCAGGCCCTCTGTGCCCCCTTCGCCCCCACAGTCCCGCTCAGTCCTTGTGGCTGTCCCTTGTCACCTGCCACTGGCCTCCCGATCTCCTGCCTGTGGTGGCCGGTCCCCGCCATTCAGACCTGTTTCAGATCCAGGCTCCCCGGGTTTCCCCGGGGGCCCTGCCACATGGGAGCAGGAGGCGGTGGCTGGGCCGTGCCTGTGTCTGCTTTCCCAGCCTGAAGCCGCGGCTCTGACCCCGAGGGAGAGCGTGGCCGTCCCGTGGGGGGGGGGGGGGAGCTCTGCTGCCACACTGCCCTATCCAGTGTGAGCCCCCACGTAAAGTGCTCTCGAGCTGGGTGGGCCTCATGCCCCAGTCCCCAGATCCTGCTGACCGGCACCGGCTCAAAATGCCCCAGACCCTGGGGTCCGCCAAACCAGTCTCAAGGAGCAAGACCTCCCTCCCCAGGCGGAGCTGTTGTGGGGCACCTCTGCCTTTAGGTGGCAGAAGAGAGCCAGGCTAGCCCCTCCGCTCCTCCGCTGTCCCTCACCTTCCCCCAGGCTGTCCCCACCTGGCAGGCCGCGGGGTCCCCGACCGACCGCACAGGCCTCACCAGCTGGGGACGACCAGTGGGGCTCCACCCCCGCCCCGCCCCAAGCCGGGCCGCGCTGCCCGTAGCTCTGCTGGCCGAGCGCCGGCCCAGACGTGCGCGTCCATCCTGAGACTTCATCACACCGCCTCCGGGCGCTGTCCTACGGCCAGAAATTGGGCCGGCCGATGCCTGGTCATGCGGCTGCGGGTTCCACGCCTGGCCGGCGGCTGCACTCATTTCTCGAGCCTGCGCGGTGCTGACCGCGGCGGGCCCCGGAACCCCCAGACGGCTTGCGCGTGAGTGGGCGCCCGGTGCTGTGCCGATTTTCAAATAAACCCGTCCCTCTCTCCAGATGCCGCGCACATTAAATATTTATCGGCAGCAATTCGTGCGTATGGATTTGATAAATGGGCGTCGGGACACGGTTGGGGCTGGGAGGGAGAGCGGCGAGAGCCAGGCGAGCTTTTGTCCAGGAATTTCTCAGGAGTATGTGGGGGAGACAAGGAGAAAGGGGCTGCCGGGGGCCTTTGGACCTGTCTGATCCCGGGGCGGGGGACTCTTCCTCCAGTGCTTAGCTCAGACCCAGCTGCGACCCCCGAGGGAGGGGTGGGGGGCCTCCATGCTGGGAAAAGGGGCTCGTGCATCTCTCCCAGCCTCCACGCGGCTGGACACACAGGAGACCCCGAGACCTCGACTCACCTGCCCGGCCCTGCCCCAACCCCTGCAGCTCTGTACCCCTGTGAGCACAGAGAGCAGCCAGCCTGTCGGGGGTTCCGTGACCTGGTCCCTTGCCTGCCGTCCCCCAAGTCGCAGGGAGAGGGGCCACGTGAACCCCTGCGTGGGGGCACTCCGTGAGACCCGTCCGTCTTTCCCACCCGCCCCTCCCTGCAGCCTCGGTTCTTGAGCCTGTTTGCTTTTCTTTTCTAGCACCTTCGGAGAGCTGAAGACTGTCCGCTTGCCCAAGAAGCTGGCGGGGACGGGCGTACACCGGGGCTTCGGCTTTGTGGACTTCCTCACCAAGCAGGATGCCAAGGTGAGCCCGAGCGGCCGTGTCTGTCCATCTGTGTGTCCAGCTGTCCGCCTGACTCACGCAGCGGGGTCTGCTCCCCACCCCCTCCCCCTTCTGCCTGGGAAACTTCAGGGCACCGTAGTTTGGGGATGGGGCTGCACCCCCTCAGTCGTGTGCAAGCTGGCCCCGTGGACGGCGCCAAAGGGGACGCTCAGGGACGCAGCTGCGGCCTTTGTGGGCCCTGGGAACCGCACGGCTGGGTGTTGCTCCCGCCACCTTTGTCTCCGCAGCGTGAACTCAAGTGCCCGTTGTGTTGACGTGTGGCCGCCGCCTACCCAGCTGCCCCAGTCTCCCGGCAGGGAGCCGCCACCCAGGCCTGCAGCACGGGCAGGGCTGGGGGGGCTCAGAGGGGGACTTTTCTCCTTGGAGCAGGCAGGACCCACCACAGAGCCGGCCTCTGCTGCCCCGGCCTGGCCTCCCCGCTCCTATGCTGCCCAGTGGATGGCCGCAGCAGGACAGCCCTGGTCACCCCCCACTGGCCAGCCCAGCCCGGCTTCCGCCAAATGTGATCCATGTATATACACACACACACTCAACACACACAAAGCCCATTTTGCTGTCTCTCCTCCTGAGTGCCCATGCCCCCTTCCCCTGACTGACCCCCAGAGTCACGCAGATTGTCCATGTTGGGTTTTTTGGTTTGGATGTTTTGGGTATTTTTGTTGTTTTTTTAAGCCACACCCTGCTGTGCTCTGGGCTTACTCCTGGCGGTGCTCGGGGGACCATATGGGATGCCGGGAATCGAACCCGGCTTGGCCGCATGTGAGGCAAACGCCCTCCCGCTGTGCTGTCGCCCCAGTTCCAGATTCTCTAGATTATTTCTCGTCCTTCAGGTGTCGAGGGAGAGGCCGCAGGGACCCAGGTCTTTTATCTTGGGGCGGGATCTGCCTTGAGCTCCAGCTCGGGAGCTCCCCCTCTGCCCACCTCCTGGGAGCGCAGCCTCCAACGGGCCTCCCGGAGGCAACCCTGCTCTCCGCCCCTCACTCCTGCCTGTGTGAAGCCACCTGCGGGCAGGGGAGGGGCGGGAGGGCCACCTGTGCTCGGAAAGCCCTGCGGAGTGGAAGGAGACTGGACTCCCAGCTCTGTGCTCCTCCCCAGTATCACCAGATCGAGGGGAGAGAACGAGGCCCCAGCCAGCCCCTGCCCCCGCTAGTCGCATGGGCGCAGAGCAAGCAGCAGGGACCTATTACTTACCACTCACTCTCTCTCTGATCTCCATCATCCACCGAGGGCTGGGCACTCGCCACACAGGAAGGAGAATCTGGCTGGGGCTCAGGAGGGTGCTTGGAGCACGTGGGCACACACACATGTCACATGCATCCAACACATCACACGTGCACACACTCATATGCACACTCAGACACAGACACACGTGCAGGCACACAGACTCTGCACTCACAGTCTGCCCGGCAGCTCCACGCGTGCAGTGGCCAGGGGGGCCTCGTGACCTGGAGCCGAGCTGTGCGCCTGGGGCTCGGGCGGGGTGACGGACCCCGCCCACCTCACAGTCTCTGCAGGTTCTCGGTTGCCAGGTCCAGGTGAGGACCCACAGAAGGCCGGCCTGAGTAGAGGCCACACGTGTCCGAAGCTCAGGGTCTTCCTGGGACTACAGCCGCGGGCACTGGTAGACCCAGACCGGTTCTCTGTGGCTCTGCCCCCCGGCTCCGGGAGATCTGGGGAAGGAGCTTGGTGGATGGAGAGACAGGCTGGAGGATGGGAGCCCCGCCCAGAGCCCTGTAGTCAGATCAGAACATGCCCTGCGGTGACCTCAGAATGGAGCCCAGCCCTGACCCTCACCTGCATCAGGACCATGCTGGGGACGGGCTTGGGGGCCAGTTGCCCCTCGGGACTGGTGCTGGGACAGAGGCACGGGGAGCTGGGGGCTCCACCCTCAGCCTTGGAGGGGCCGCAGTGCCTGGACAGGGGTGTGTTGTCCACTGAGAGGCCGGCTCAGCTCCTGCCCACAGGGGGCTGCTGCTTGGGGTCGGAACGTCAGGGCGCAGGGGAGGGGCGCGTGCAGCCCCCAGGGCCCCACCATCAGAGGTGTGCGCCTGCCCCTTTAATTCCCCCCAGCCCCCTGCGCCTTTGTACTTTTGCAGTTGCAGCTGTTTTTATTTGCCGCCACGGCTGTTGTTTTAAAAGGTCTATTTTCACATGGAATGTTATCCAATTAGCGGAGCAATGTGTCGTCTTAAATAAACACTTGCGGGGAGCAGGCAGTGGGGGCCAGGATGGCGGCGGGCTTGGCAGGCGGAACCTGCTCCCTGCGGCAAAGCGACAAACTCCCTGGCGGGCCTCTCCCCAAACCGGGTGTCCCCCATCTCGTCCCCCTGGCGACCACGGCCCGGGCACAGCCTCGGTGCCTGGGTGGGGGGGTAAGCGGGGGTGGCCTCTGTGCCCAGGGTCTTGGTCAGGCTGGGCGCCCCAAGCAAGGCCCTAGTGGACAGAGGTGAGCCTGAGGGGGCTGGGCCAGGGCCTGCGGCTGGGCATCCACTGCGCCACGGAGAGCAGAGAGTCAGTTCTGGGCACAGGGCCTCTGGGGTGGGCAGTGCGGCCTGGGGCACAGTGAGAAATTGGTTCCTGAAACCCCCAGGTCTGTGTTCACCCCGGTGCCCAAACCCATGGCCAGGCCACCAGGGAATGGCCATCCTGGACTGGGCACATTGGTGGAGGGTGCCCAGAGCCAGGGCGTGGCCGTTGACTTCACTCCCCAGGAGTCGCTCTTGGGTCTTGCTGTGGGCCTGGGCCCTGCACCCGCCGGCCCGGGGCTGGACAAGGCATTTGGACACACACTGGGGCTTGGGCTCCACCGTCGGGTGCAGATGCTTCATGGGCACTGAGGTCAGGGCCTGGTCACTTCAGAGTCTGGGGCCTGTGACCAAGGACCGTAGCCGGACCCGAAGCTATCCGGATGAGCTTCATGCCAGCCCTTCTCCCTGTGCCAGGCAGAGCTACCTCATTGCCTCCGCCTGGTGGCGCCCAGGAAGCACAGTGCCCAGTAGAGCCCAGCCCCGGGCACGGCACCTGCTACCCTGGTATGTCCCCCGCGGGCTCTTGGGCAGCCTCTGAGAAGTGGCATCTTTCTCTTCCGGAGGTCAGAGATGACCCTTCACCTCTGCCTGCCTTGGTTTAGTGCTTAAGTTCCAGATGTGACACCTGGGGAAAATGGTGGAAGGCGAGCTGGAGGCTGGCGGGCTGGGTGTGATTGGAGGGGCGGAGTGGGTGGGTGGGAATGAATGAATGAATGAGTGGGTGGGGATGAATGAATGAGTAGGTAGAATTGGATGAATGAATGAATGAATGAATGAATGAATGAATGAATGAATGAGTGGAAGGGAGTGAATCAGGGTGGAGTGAGGGGCCAGGGGCTCGGTGAGTGAACGGTGCATGGCCTGGCCGGGCTGAAGGACGGGGTGTGGGGGGCATCTGTGCCAGCTCAGGAAAGGTCTGGGTTTCTCTGGGGTTTCCCACCCCACCCCGCTGGTGCTGAGACTGGAGTGGCCCGAGACCATGGGTTCGCGTCACTGCTCTGGGCAGAGACACCCCTGATCCCAGGGCGTGGGGTCTCACCCAGATACCGGCTTACAGATGGCCGAGGCTAGCAGGGGTGACAGGCGCCGCCCTCTGCCGAGCTGCCATACTCCCGGCCCGTCTTGCCGGCGCCGGTCATGGGCACCGCAAGCCCCGCGCAGATGGCTGGGACAGGTTGGCATCGTCGCGATCAGGTGGCCTCAGTGTCCACTGAGAGGCGCAGCCGTGCGCCGGGGGCGAGTGTGAGCAGACGGACCCGGCCCGGGCCTCCGCTAGCAGACGCCGAGCTCGCTGCATGCGGGCCTCACGGCCTTGGGGCGGGCAGTTCTGCCTGCCAAGGGCATGGCGGGGGTCTCCGGGAGGGGCAGTGCCCACTGGGAGAGCTGGGCAAGGTCGGGGCCAGCGCTGTGCTGGCCGCCCTCCAGTCCTGGAGAGCTCGGTAGCCGGTCTCTCTGCCTGCGGGGTGGCTTCCCGCCAGCCCAGAGTCACCAGCTGGAGCCCCACTGCCTGCGTCGGGGAGCCTGACCCCACGTGGTGGACGGGGGGCTGGCTGAGGGCAACCGCTGGTCCTGATCAGACTGAGGGACCCTCATGCTCTGATCCATGGGACCACCCTGTGTTCACGGTTCGAGGCCTTCTTCCTCTCCCGTCCCACCCCCAGATTTCCAGTCCCCGGGGTCAGCAAATGCCCCTGCAGGTGCAAGTGAAAAGCTGGTGGTGGGTCGGGGCACTCAAGACCCGGAGAGACTCTGGGTTCGCAGCACGACCGTGGAGGGACACGAAGGGGCGCTGTGGCCTGGCAGGAACCCCCACTGCCCATTGGGGTCCCACAGAGGAAACACCTCCCCCCCGCATTGCCTCCTCTGCCACATGAGACCCCTGAGTCCAGGTTTGGAGGGGCCCAAGATGGAGCAGGAAGTCAGAGGTGCCTGGGACATGGAGGCCCAGGTGGGCAGGGGGGACGGAGGGGCCCGGCCTGCTCTGCTCAGTTGCTGAGGTGGCTCTGTGCAGGGTCTGGGGGGATTCAGACAGTATGAGGCTCCGCCCCGAGCCCCCAGCATGTGCCACTGGGAGGAACCCGCACAGATGAAGTGTTAGGAACCCCCGATTGGTGTCGTAGAGAGGCTTGAACGTTCACACACACGGTCGTACACACATGTATGTGCACACATACAAACTCACTGTGTGCGCACACACATGTACACACAGACACACGCTTGCACACGCATATATGTGTGTACAAACACATACACATGGATGCACATGTTTATGCACACATACATATTCACATGTGTGCACACATGTACACACGGATACACACGTTTGCACATACATGTACATGCCCATGTGTGCACAGATACACGCGTGTTTGCACACACACATATGCTCGCATGTGTATACACATGAATACACACATGTTTGCACATGCATACGTACTCACATGTGTATGCACACGCATGTGTTTGTACACGCGGATACACACTGTTTGCATACGCATGCACTCACCCCTCGTGCCTGGGCTCGGGAGACTGGAGTGTGCTCTGGGCCACAGGGTGCAGGCTAGAGAAGTGAGGCCCCGGACAGCTGAGCGTCCCCTCGGCCCCCTCTGTCCCAGCCCCGAGGGTCAGGACCTCTGTGGGCAGCAGGTTTGAGCTCCCTGGTAAGGTCAGAGTATGGGTCAGGCTCAGCAGGAACCAGGAGCTGCTGCGGCCACGCATCCCCACCCCCCCACCCCACCGTGCCTGCAGCTTCCCGCGCACCTCAGCACCCCTCCGGGTCCCCAAGCCCCAGGCCAGGCTGTCCACCTCCCCCGCCGGCTGCCTCCCGGGACTCCGGAGCCTAACCGCGCTCATTAGGCTCCGTAATGAGACAATTACTCTGGATTACCCTGGGCCAATTTCAGCCCAATCACTGTCCTCGCCGCGGCGGCGACAGTTTGAGGCCACGGCTCTCTCCCCGCCACCCGGGCTGTGGGCCCCGGGACAGCCTGGTTTTCCGTAGACCCCGGAACTGGGGCTGGGGGCGAGAGAGGCTCACCGGGCTCTTCCCAGAAAACCACAAATCAGAAGGGCCCGGGGTCCAGCCATCCCTGTCCCTCGCGCCATGGTGGCGTTCAGGGCCATCACTGCTGCCCGAGACCCAGCGTGCACAGGTTGGCCGGTCGCTCCTGGCTCCACCACCCGCCATGGCCAGCTGCTTCCCCATTTCCACCTGCAGGGACCGGCAGGCCCAGAGAGGGTCAGCGGCCTGCCCAGAGCCACACAGCCTGGGCGCTGAGGCGCCCACCCAAAGGCAGCACATGGGCACCCAGTCCTATGACTATCACGGCCGCCCAGAGCCAGGTGCTCGGCCACACCCTTACCCCCCTGGCACCGCCCAGGCTCCCTGTGGCCTCAGATCGAAGTGAAGCGAGGGGCTGGGGCAGGACCAGGGCCACCCACCCCAGCCCCCGCCTTCCTTCGCCTCCACCCCCTGCGCTGCCGCCGGCGTGTCCCTGGGATCCCAGCACCAGGAGGCACCGCCACCGCCCCCAGCCCGGCCGTTCCGCGCCTCACCAGCTGAGCACGCGCGTTTGAAAGCTCGAATGGGCCATTTCGGCTCGGAGTCCAGATGCACTTTTATATCCACACGGAGAAACTGCAGCGGCTCTGCTGGCGCTTGAGAAGTTTTTTTAAATTAGAGGGAGTGGGGGGAGAAGTTTCCCGCACCTGGCCCTGCTCGGGAACACGGAGAACAAAGCCCTCGGCCGGGTTTGGAGCCGCGGTGCCCACCTACCCCCCACCTCGGATTTCTCCGTTCGCCCTCCAGCCTGGTGAGCGTGGCCCCACCTTCACCCGTTCCTGGGGAGGAAACAGGCTCCCAGAGTCAACAGAGACTTGGTTTGTGCCGGGGCTGGATGCAGGGGCGCAGCCACCCACAACAGTTTCCCAGTAAGGCAACCCCTCCCGAGGGCCCAGGACTTGGGCGCCATGACCCTCCTCTTGTGGTACCCAAGCCCTCCGCGCAACTCTCGCACCACGTGGAAGCCAAAGCTGGACGGCTTGTTAGTGGACAGTGTCAAGGCAGGCGGGGCCTTGCAGCCCACCCCGTACAGTGAAAGAGACTCAGGCCATCCGGACACCCCCCCAGACTCCCCACTCACACCTGTCTTCCTGAGAGATGGGGAAAGGCCTCTCACAGACAAGGAAACCGAGGCCAGGGAGATCGCTCTCCAGCCTGGGACATGCAGCCCCCATGGCCCCCAGATAAGGCACCAGCAGGGGCCCTGCGCTGCCACAGAGTATGGTGGCCTCTGCTTTGGGAGGTCAGGGCCCGGGCGAGGGCTGGCAAGGAGCTAGTGATGGACGGTGCATAACACATCGCAACTCCTGCATGGTTAGAGTTACAGCAAAGTGGGGGCGGGAAGGAGCCCCCTGACCCGGGCCCCCCTGGCTGCCACTGAGTGTCCACTCGGCTGCCGATGGGGTCACACTCCGAGCCAGTACACAGCCCTTCCCCGACACCCAAGGGCCCGGGGCTGGAGACGTGAGGCGCCACCCACTCACAATCCCTCTCTCCCCAGCGAGCCTTCAGCGCCTTGTGCCACAGCACGCACCTCTACGGCCGCAGGCTGGTGCTCGAGTGGGCCGACGCCGACGAGAGTCTGCAGGCGCTGCGGAGGAAGACGGCCGAGCACTTCCACGGTAAGAGCATCCGCCCGCGGCCCGGCCACCTCCGCGCTGCCCCCTGCTCCCACCGCGGGTCCCAGCAGCGTGTGCCTCCCGGTTCTGCCCAGAAACCCCAGCCGGAGCAGGGAGAGGCCGGGCACAGCCCCACAGGATCTTGTGCTGCAACCCCCCCTTCTGTGGTCCCCAGGGTACCCCTGGGTCTTAAGGAACACTTGGCACAAACTGTTCCCGCTGCCGGGGGCCGGGCCGAGTGGGCGGGCGATTTCTGTGGGCGGCCACGGTGCGGGCAGACAGACGGTGCCCTGGGCTGCTGGCGTGCTGCCCTCCGGGCTGGCCCCTTCCCCACCGTGATAAAGACCCAGCACATTGTGTGCAAAGGGCAGCACTGAGCGCGCCGGCCCTGGCAGACTCGCGGCCAGTGGCTCACGCCCAGTGCCCTCCCGCCTCACCTCTGCCAGGAAGGTACTCAAGGCTCGGGGCCCTGCCGCCCGACAAAGGTCTCCTGCAGCTAGTGGGTCCAGGTGAAAGGTGGACATCCTGGCCAGTGGCTGCAGCCAGTTTACAGAGCTGTGCTCCCCACAGGTGGGAGGTGGCCAAGCGGCCACATGGAGGGGCCATGGGGCAGCGTGGTCCCCGCCAGCCACTTTCCCGGCTACGGGTGGGCAGGTGCTCTCAGGGTCTGGGAGGACAGCGGCAGGCACTGGCGACTTTAGCCGTGGGGTCCCAGATGGCACTTCCCGCATCCCCCAGCACTCTCTAGGGATCCTGCCCGGGCCTCGCCCCCGCAGGGTGGACGCCAGAGTCCCTCACAGCCCAGCCCCAAGTGTGCTAGGTAGGGGACAGCCGGACAAGGGCTCCAACAGTGCCGGCCTCTCCCCCTCCCGCCTCCTCCGCCTGCCCCTGCTCCCCCGCCCCTGCCCAGAGGCCCCAGGTGAAGCTCCCTATTCTTCCTTGAGCACCGGGAGGGAAGAAAGGAAAGCCCGGCTGGCTGTGTCCTTTTCTTCTCCGGAGTGTTACAAAGCAGCAGGTCGTGTGCGAGAAGCTTTCAGGCCCGGCGGGCGGGATGGTGCGGAGGCCAGTCGCCACCCAGGCCTCCGCTGGGCCGTGTGCGAGGCCGGGAAACGGGCTTTTACACGGCCGGGAGGCGCGCCTGTGCTCTGCGTCGTCTGGCTCCAGCTGGGAGGGCTGACGCGCTGCGGTTCACGCTGCACCTCTCACCTCGGGCGGCCGTGCAGGCATGACCAGCATGGCAAGTGGCGGACAGCACGCCCCCAGCCGCAGCGGCCACTCTGGCCTCAGCCCACGCCTGCCCTGAGCAGGACCCAGCCTGCGAGCACCGGCGCAGTGGCCAAACATGTGGCCCCTGAGCCACGCCTGGGGCGTGAAGGCCTGTGGTGGTCGGTGGCTCCGTGAGCCCCGCTCAGTCCCGCAGAGCGGCGAACCCACCTTACTGCCAGGTCTGCGTTTGGGCCGTGGGGACCCCTCGCCTCCCCCCCGCCCACCGCTCTTTGTTCCGGGTCCTTCATGACCAGGTGACGCTGTGGGGACGAGGCCGCGTGGCCGTCGCGCCTCCAGCATGGACTGTCCACACACCCTCCCCGCTCGGCCCAGCATGGACTGTCCCACACACCCTCCCCCGCTCGGCCCAGCATGGACTGTCCACACACCCTCCCCACTCGGCCCAGCATGGACTGTCCCACACACCCTCCCCACTCAGCCCAGCATGGACTGTCCCACACACCCTCCCCGCTCGGCCCAGCATGGACTGTCCCACACACCCTCCCCACTCAGCCCAGCATGGACTGTCCACACACCCTCCCCACTCGGCCCAGGTGGCGGGCCCCCTCCACACCCCACTTCTCAGTGCAGTCCCAGAGGGCCCCTCAAGCCAGGGTCCGCAAGAACCCCCCGAGGACAGAAGCTTATGGCCTTGCCCCTGCCCTGGCCCTGAGCCTGACCGTGCCCAGTACCAGCCTGACAGGGCCAGATTGAGGGGCTGGGGGGCGGGTTCCTCCTGAGGCGAGAAAGCATCGAGGCAGGAGAAGCAGGTGATGCCCAGGGGGTCTCAGCGCCTGCCCCCAGCAGCCAGTTTGGTGACGACAGCCAAGGGCCCTGAGGCCTAGGGAGCCTGACCTCCTCACGGAGGCTAGTGTGGGAGGTGAGACACTCGTCTCCTCACCTCCTCACGGAGGCTAGTGTGGGAGATGAGACACTTTGTCTCCTGACCTCCTCACGGAGGCTAGTGTGGGAGGTGAGACGCTCGTCTCCTGACCTCCCTCACGGAGGCTAGTGTGGGAGGTGAGACGCTCGCTCTCCTCACCTCCTCACGGAGGCTAGTGTGGGAGGTGAGACACTCCGTCTCCTCACCTCCTCACGGAGGGTAGTGTGGGAGGTGAGGCGCTCGTCTCCCTGACCTCCCTCACGGAGGCTAGTGTGGGAGGTGAGGCTCGCTCTCCCTCACCTCACGGAGGGAAGTGTGGAGGTGAGACGCTGCCTCTCCTGACCTCCTCACGGAGGGTAGTGTGGAGGTGAGACGGCTCGCTCTCCTGACCTCCCTCACGGAGGCTAGTGTGGGAGATGAGACACTCGCCTCCCTGACCTCCTCACGGAGGCTAGTGTGGGAGGTGAGATGCTCGTCTCCTCACCTCCTCACGGAGGGTAGTGTGGAGGTGAGACGCTGCCTCCTCACCTCCTCACGGAGGCTAGTGTGGGAGGTGAGACGCTGTCTCCTCACCTCCTCACGGAGGCTAGTGTGGGAGGTGAGACGCTGCCTCCCTCACCTCACGGAGGCTAGTGTGGGAGGTGAGACGCCGCTCTCCTCACCTCCTCACGGAGGCTAGTGTGGGAGGTGAGACGCTCGTCTCCTCACCTCACGGAGGGTAGTGTGGGAGGTGAGACGCTCGTCTCCTCACCTCCTCACGGAGGGTAGTGTGGGAGGTGAGACACTCGTCTCCCTCACCTCCTCACGGAGACTAGTGTGGGAGGTGAGACGCTCGTCTCCTGACCTCCTCACGGAGGGTAGTGTGGGAGGTGAGACGCTCGTCTCCCTCACCTCACGGAGGGTAGTGTGGGAGGTGAGACACTGGTCTCCTCACCTCCTCACAGAGGCTAGTGTGGGAGGTGAGACGCTGCCTCCTCACCTCCTCACGGAGGCTAGTGTGGGAGGTGAGATGCCTGTCTCCTCACCTCCTCACGGAGGCTAGTGTGGGAGGTGAGATGCTCTGTCTCCTCACCTCCTCACGGAGGCTAGTGTGGGAGGTGAGGCGCTGCCTCCCTTACCTCCCTCACGGAGGCTAGTGTGGGAGGTGAGACACTTGTCTCCTGATCCTCCTCACGGAGGGTAGTGTGAGAGGTGAGACGCTGTCTCCTGACCTCCTCACGGAGGGTAGTGTGGAGGTGAGACGCTCGCTCTCCTGACCTCCTCACGGAGGCTAGTGTGGGAGGTGAGACGCTCGTCTCCTGACCTCCTCACGGAGGCTAGTGTGGGAGGTGAGATGCTTATCTCCCTCACCTCACGGAGGCTAGTGTGGAGGTGGGACGCTGTCTCCTGACCTCCTCACGGAGGGTAGTGTGGGGAGGTGAGACGCTCGTCTCCTCACCTCCTCACGGAGGGTAGTGTGGGAGGTGAGACGCTGTGTCTCCTCACCTCCTCACGGAGGCTAGTGTGGGAGGTGAGACGCTGTCTCCTTACCTCCTCACGGAGGCTAGTGTGGGAGGTGAGATGCTTATCTCCTCACCTCACGGAGGCTAGTGTGGAGGTGAGACGCTGCCTCCTGACCTCCTCACGGAGGGTAGTGTGGGAGGTGAGACGCTGCCTCCCTCACCTCCTCACGGAGGGTAGTGTGGGAGGTGAGACGCTGCCTCCCTCACCTCCTCACGGAGGCTAGTGTGGGAGGTGAGACGCTCGCCTCCTTACCTCCTCACGGAGGCTAGTGTGGGAGGTGAGACGCTGTCTCCCTGACCTCCTCACGGAGGCTAGTGTGGAGGTGAGACGCTCGGCTCTCCTGACTCTCCTCACGGAGGGTAGTGTGGAGGTGAGACGCTCGTCTCCTCACCTCCTCACGGAGGCTAGTGTGGGAGGTGAGACGCTCGTCTCCTGGCCTCCCTCACGGAGGCTAGTGTGGAGGTGAGACGCTGCTCTCCTGACCTCCTCACGGAGGGTAGTGGGAGGTGAGACACTGGTCTCCTCACCTCCTCACAGAGGCTAGTGTGGGAGGTGAGACGCTGTCTCCTGACCTCCTCACGGAGGGTAGTGTGGGAGGTGAGACGCCTGTCTCCTCACCTCCTCACGGAGGGTAGTGTGGGAGGTGAGACACTCGTCTCCTTACCTCCTCCACGAAGGCTAGTGTGGGAGGTGAGACACTCGTCTCCTTACCTCCTCACGGAGGCTAGTGTGGGAGGTGAGACGCTCGTCTCCTGACTCCTCCTCACGGAGGCTAGTGTGGGAGGTGAGGCGCTGCTCTCCTCACCTCCTCACGGAGGCTAGTGTGGTGGTGAGACGCTCGTCTCCGTCGGCCAGAGCCAAAGCACAGCGGGGGAGGGCACTTGCCTTGCACACAGCCCTCTGGGTTCGATCCCCGGCACCCCGTAGGGTCCCCAAGCCCCACCAGGAGTGACCCCTGAAGTCCACCAGGGGTGGCCCAAAAACCAAAGACACTTGCCTTGTGCGCCGAGTCTCGTGACCTGGGCTCTGTCCGCAGCCCAGACGCTCCCAACACCCCAGTACACAAGGTGGGGGGTCTGTGACTTGTCTGCCACATGGGAGGGCGTCAGCAGCCCGGGCAGGGATGAGGCACAGAGACGGCTCAGGCTGGAGTGAGGTGTCGGTGTGAAGCGGGGTGTGTTCCGGCAGCTGTGATGCGCTGGGCTGCTCTGGGCCAAGACGGTCCTGTGGGAGCCACCAGCAGACACTGTTGAGGCTCCCCCCCATGGCCCCCGTCTCATCACTCTCCTGATGGCCCACCTGGAGGAGACTGGGCGGGCCACAGGGAACCCCCACACGCACGCACAAGCCCTGGCAAATAGGCCGCCGATCACCCGCTTTTAAAACCAGAGTCCAGGAAGGTGTGGGAGCTCCTGAGGTAACAGAATTTATTATTCAGAAGAGCCCTGGCCGCGCTGTCATCCCGCCTCCCCAGGGCCAAGGAGCTGCCGCGGGCCCCACTTTGATCCTCCACTTGGGAACCGCCTCATCCTGCAGGAGGGCTGGGGGCTTGGGGGAGGCGCCCCTCCCCACTGCAGGAGGCAGAGCCGGGCGGGTGGAGGACAGCCCCGTGCTGGGCTGTGTCACGGGCAGGGCAGGGCAGGGGGCCGGAAGTGATGGGAGCAAGTGTCCCCCGGCCCCCGCCCATGCTCCCCTGAGTCCTGAGCCTCGTGGTGCGGTGGTTGGGAAACATCCCGAGCGCCCGCCGGGCGGTGCCCTGCCCGCCCTCCGCGCGGTGCCCCGGGGAGCCGCTGTCCGTGCGGGAAGGTGCTCGCTCCCAATCCAGCTAAATCGTTATTGACTTGTGTTCTCTGCGTTCCAAACATTTCACTCAGCCCTCGCCGGCGAGGCGGGGATCCCGGCTCAGGGCTAACGGGAAACCAGCTGTGCCCGGCCGCTTCCCCGCTCTTCCTCATCGATCACGGGATTAAACTGACAGAAGGAGACTCGCCCCGCCGCTCGGGAGGGCCGGGGCCGGGCCCCGATTGGATGAGGGGCCAGGGGGCCGAGGGACCCCAGTGCTGGGAATTGGGGCTGCCTGGAGGGTGGCCCTCCACCGGGGTTGTGGCCAGCGGCAGGGGGTAGCCTGGCCGCGGGCAGGCAGCTGTAATCGCGGGAAGCCCAGGGCTGCACGCAATGCGCTTCTCCATGAATCACGCGGCAGGTTTGACCTGACACATCCCAGACTTGCCCACCTTGGCCCCACTGGGTTCTGGGGAGGTGTGGGGGGGTCCCACGGTCTTGGCATGGCTGCAGCCCTCTGCAGACACCCGCCCCAGAGCAGCTCCCGAGTGCGGCCTGGCCCGTTCCAGCCCCAGAAGAGGTGAGAGGGCCAGGGACAGGCTCTGAGGGCTGAGCCAGGATCCATGTGTCAGCCCCGGGTCAGGCCTGGCCCCTGGCGGTGCCCCAGGCAACCTCGGTGGTCTCTCAGAAGCCAGAGAGGAAGGAAGGGCCGGGAGGAGGGTCCTCGCCAGCCCTGCTGCTCCAGCTCTAGCGAGTGCAAACACACGGAGGGCCTAGCCCCAAAGCCCGCGGCTTACCGCCAAGTCCCTGTAATCCACGAGCCTGCCTGCGCCCGCTGCCGTTCGCCCAGGACAGACGGGCCCAGAGCCACCCCGGAGCCCCCGCACGCCGCTAGCCCTGAGTGCCCCTCCCTATCAAGCCATCCGCCATGGCTTTCAGACCTCCGGTTTCTAGATTGTTCCATGGGCTGAGGAATGGCAGGTGTGGGCAGCTGGGCCAGTGCCGGGTGCTAGACACAGAGCTCGTGGCCCCCTGAAGGCTCTGTTGCCGCCTGACCCGGGGCCGCCTTACCCCATGACCTCCCCCAAAACTGCTCCCACGTCAGAAAACGGGGGTGTGGTATCAGCCAGCTCGAGGGACTCGAGTCGGTGTGTCGGGTCTGGAGGAGGCCTCAGTCTCTCCCGAGGGTGGCACGGAGGGTCCTTCCCGGGACTGGGGTGTCTGCCCTCACCCCGCCCGTTCCCTTGGCACACTGCCCTGGGCCCTTTCGTTTGGGATCACATCAGGCAGTGCTCCAGAGCTGAGGCTGGCTCATGGCTCAAGCTCAGACCTGGGGCACCGTGGGGGCCAGGGATGGGACCCTGGACACCCACACAGGAGCCAGCCCAGCCCTTTCCACCGCACGTGGCTTGGGTGACTCAGAGAAGCCGGGGATGTGCTTCCTCTCCTCCCGGGGCATGTCCGCTTTGGACAGCCCTAGGAGGACACAGGAGCCGCGTGTCCCCGGTGGCAGGCCGGAGCCCCTGAGGCCACGTGCAGGCTGGGGCGGACCCGGTCAGCCGGCAAGTAGGTGGCATCGTCCCTGCTGGATCCCAGGAGGCCGAGATGCATTTTCAGGTCACATAAGTGCAGACAGGAACCTGGCCCCCAGGGAGCAGGACGTGGGCCCTGCCTCTTGACTTCCAGCCCACCGTGTGGCAGAGAGCCCAGGGGGCACAGCCAGGCCCTAGCACTGCCCTCGCCAGGACCTGGTCACCGTCCCTGAGTCAGAGGAGGGAAGTGACGGGTGTCATGAGTGGCTGAAGCTCCGGCCTCCCACTGGGGTGCCGTCCTCCACGTGCTGAAGCTCTAGCCAGGGCCAGAGGGATAGCACAGCGGGAGGGCGTTTGCCTTTGCGCCGGCCAACTGGGGTTCCATCCCCAGCTCCCTGTATGGTCCGAGCACCTCCAGGAGTAATCCCTGAGCACCGCCCAAAACAGAAGCCTGAAGTCCTGCAGCCTGGGCGCTGGGTCACCCAGAGGGGGTCTCTGTCCTCCGCCCCCCCCCAGCTTGGCATTTGCTCCCCTGGTTCTAGGCCCTTTCTCAGCCACACCCACCCCACCCCTGTTCTGCATCCAAGGCGCCAAATCTCCCTGGCCCGCCAGGCTCCCACCTCTTGTACCCCTCAGTCCCACTCGCGCCTCCCGCTGCACGCCCCTCCCACTGCGCCCCCCCCTGGCCACACCCCTCCCCACTGCGCCCCTCCCCGCCGCACGCCCCCCACTGCGCCCCCCTCCCCCGGCCGCACGCCCCTCCCACTGCGCCCCTCCCCGCCGCACGCCCTCCCACTGCGCCCCCCCCCCCCCTCCCCGGCTGCACGCCCCCCCTCCACTGCACCCCTCCCCGCCGCACGCCCTCCCGCTGCGCCCCCTCCCGCCGCACGCCCCTCCCACTGCACCCTCCCCGGCTGCACGCCCTCCCACTGCACCCCTCCCGCCGCACGCCCCTCCCACCCACCCATCGGCGACTTTCCACCTCCTGCCGTGTCTTTGCGCATGCGCACAGGGCGGCAGTGCCACCAGCCAGGGCCAGGGCGAGCCGGCGCGCCCTGGCACCCTGTCAAGGAATTAATTGAAAAATAAAATCATTAGGTGGGAACTCCAGAAATGCAAAAATGGTGGTTGGAGGGGGCCGGGGGTGGGGAGCGGGGCAGGACTAGGGTTGTTGGGGGCCGGCTGAGCTCTTTGTCAAGTTAATTTCTCGGTATCGATGTTTGGTGACATTCGCTTGTTTATCTCCGGGCGCAGCTGTAAGACTGAGAGAAAATGCACAGCTTGTTCCGTTTATTTATTTTACACCTTTCTCCGCGCCCGCATTATGTTTGTTTGGTGAAAACCCACCGAGGCTTTTGATGTCGGCAGACGGGGGGCCTCCGCAGCGTCTCCCGGAGCGCGGGCTGCGTGCTGGGACCCCGCAGCAGCCGGGGGCAGAGCCGCCGAGCATGCGCCCACCCCCTCCCACAGCAGACGGACACCCCGCGGCCCGGTGCCTCCTTTGGGCCTGAGGGAAGCAGAGCTCCGTCTGTTCCCCTTCACCAAGCCTCCAGGGACTCACGGCCCCCTGCTGGCAAAGGGGCAGGTGGCAGGAACAGTGTGGCCGGGGTCCCTCCCCCTCCCCGAGGGCTGCCTCCCCCTGCCCTGTCGGCAGCTTTGATTTTCACCCCCACCACCCCGCAGCCCTGGGGTCTCCCCTACAGACCCCGGGCAGAGGAGGAAACTGCACCTCCCAGAGGCTCCACCAGGGAGCGCTGCTGTGCCCCGTGTGCAGTTTCCGGCGCTGTGCAGTAGGGGGCGCCCTCGGGGGCAGTTGCTGGACATCAGATGAACACGTCCTCACAGTCATGGCGTGGACAGGAGGCCAGCATGGGCCCGGCAAGGGTTGGTCCAAAGGTGTGGCCATCTCCATGTTGTCACCATCACACCGGTCGGGTGGTGGCTTTGGAAAGCTGCGTGTCCTGGCCACGCCCACCCTCTGCAGGAGGCATCAGATCGGTGCTGTGGGTGGGGGCACTCCTGGGGGGACCGGGGCTGCACTGCCCTGCAGGCACAGCGCCCCTGGCCACCCGGTTACCATGCCAGGGAGTGTGAGGTGGAGGGTAGGAGTGCCCCTCCGAGCTGGGGTCTGGGCCCTGGGGCTGGAATGCGGGGGGGGGTGCTGGAGGGCGGAGAACAGTCTTCTCTGAGCCCCTGGGGCTGTGGCCCTGGGACCCTCAGGCTGCCCTGGGGTGCGGGTGTGAGGGTCCCCTCTGCCCCTGTGACTCCATGCTCTGGTGGGCCCAGGGGCCACTCCTGTAAGGTGGGGAGAGTAGGAGCTGTGGCTGCCCTCTGACCCTCCCCCAGCCCCACGCTCCGACCCCCCCCCGCCCCTGCCCACACAAGGCAGTCGTGTGTGGTGTGGGCTGAGTCTCCGTCCCGCCAGCACCTCAGAGAACTCCTCTGCTGCCTTCAAAGCCCAAGACAAATGGCCCGCACCTAGAGCTGCCTCTGGTCTCATTCTGCTTGGGTGCTGAAGGGCCTGACGCCCCATGCAGGAACAACTCTGGCCCCGCCGCCCACCCCTGCTGAGGGAGGGCCCTTCCCACCCTTTCTCCTGTGGGTGGGCCATGAGGGCACCTTGCCTGGACTCGCCCCAGCCCTCATCTCTGCTCTCCCGCCCACCCCCTCTTGTCCCCTTCTCCGGGGTGTCCTTTCCCCACTGGCGCGGCCCTCCCCGCCTCCCCCCTGCCGCCCTCGCCGCCTCCCAACCCTCTCGGCTGTTCTTTTCTCCTCTCCTGCCATCTGCGCGCCTGCAGAGCCCCGAAGAAAAAAGCGGTCTGTGGTGTTGGACGGGATCCTGGAGCAGCTGGAAGACAGCGAGAGTGAGAGCGAGGAGCCGAGCCTTCAGCTGCGCCCCAGGCGCCCAGCGGGTACGCGTCCCGGGACCGCCCAGCCCCGTTGCTGCACCCCTGCCCCTTGGCCCACCCCGCACGGTCAGGGGCCCTGGCATGGCCTGGGCCTGTCCCCACGCCTGATCCAGGGGCCGAGCCTGGACCCCCCCTGCTCGTGCACGAGTGCTCGCCTCTACGGGCTCTGCCAGGCACGGGCAAGGAGCAGGGTGTGGAGGCCGGTTCCAGGGGCTTCTGTCCTGCCTCCCCACAGGCCTGCTGAGCCGCCGGCCACCCAGCACAGCCCTCCGCAGACCGTCCGTGCCCTGCTCAGGAGGGGTCCTCCGGCCCCAACCCATCTCTGCGGTGGACCCTGACGAGTCGCCTCCAGACTCAGGTGCCTGGGACCCCCGCCCCGCCCTGGAGCTGGGCCTCCCCGTGAAGCTTCCTGGGCTGGACGGGCTGGCGGCGGGGGTCAGGGCCGGCCGCAGCTCCTGTTCCGTAGTGATGCCACGTGTGCCTTCGCCTGGGTTTCTGCGGTGAAGCGGGACAGCCTGTGGCACCGTTGTCCCTCCTGACTACACGGGCGCTGGGCTGAGTTGAGTCCATGTGTGGGGCCCTGGGGCCCAGCACTCCGCCTGGAGGCCATGTGGGGTCAGGAGCCCCAGGCTGGTCGTTGTTTCCTGGAGTCTCATCGGGCCTCACTGCACCCCAAGACAGTCCCAGCGTGAGCTGCCCCCTGCCCTTACCGAAACCCCCACAGCCTCGGGGGACACTCGGGTCCCTGCCCCTGTGGGCCTCACGCATGCTCTGTTGCTTCCCTCAGCCTGTCCTGAGGGTCGCCCACATCCTGCTGTAAATACATATTTTGTACCTGAGTTTCTGTACCATGAGCGCGGGGTGTGGCCCGAGTGTGGCCTGGGGTGGGGGGTGATCTGGAGGGGCTCCGAGCTGGGGGGCAGTGAGTTGCTGGCACAGAGCCAGCCTCTAGGCAGGCTTCCCTCTCCATGGTGTAGAAACACACCCCCGCCCCGCATCCTGCCGCAGACCCCGCTCGTCACACTGCATGTGCGGCCACCACAAGCCCCTTTGGGGACCCTGAGGGGCCAGGAGAGGAGGCCATGGGACAGTGTCCCAGGAACAGAGTGGACAGGTCTGAGTCATGGGAGCCAAGAGGGAGCCAGAACAGTCTGGAAGGGCCCCGTAGCACGTGCAAGGGGCCTGGGGCGGGTGTGCGGTCAGTGCCTGAGCCTCGGGAAACGGGGACCCTTCCCAAGCGCCCACACCCTGCTCCCTTCCCTGGTCACGTGGGTGAGCATTAGTGGGGAGAGGGGGGCCTGCCCCTTCCTGCTGACATCTCCAGCCTCTGCGCAAGGGGTCCTCCGCACAAGCCCCAGGGCTCTGAGCCGGGCAGCTGTGGCTGAGGTGTGGCAGAGGTCAGCGGGCACCGCGAAGCCTTCAGGACTGCTGCCCCCAGGCGGCTGTTGGGCTCTGGGTGCCCGCAGGCAGTGGTGCCTGGCACAGCTCAAGCCCCTCGGCGCCAGTTCATGGGTGCAGGTAAGGAAGTTTCAGGGGCGTCTTGGGGGCCAGGCTGGGAGCTGCCTCCCCTCTCTGTGCTCAGCGGGTTCATGGGCAGAGACCGAAGTGGACCTCCCAGAACCTGGCCAGCCCAGGTGCCAGCTGCTGCCCCGAGACTTGGGGGTCACGGCGGCGCCAGGCGGCTTCTCCTAGGGGTGGGCAGGGGAGTAGGGTCTTCCAGCCGGGTCGGGGCAGAGCGGGCCCGCCATGCGGCCTCGTGCCAGCGCCCCTGCGCTGCTTGCTCTGGCGGCGCCCGGATTAGGCGAGCGGGGCGGCGGGCGGGCGGCTTTGGAGAAGACCCGACTGGGTTTCAGCATCTAATTCAATTTGTTCTGCCGAGATGGAAATAGGCACTGAGCGGGGCGCGGGCGGAATGTAAACGTCCTCAGAAATGACTTTAACCCTTGGGTGCCCCATGCAGAAAGGGACCCCACCCCCCCTGGAAACTTGCCGCCTCCGGGTAAGGGAGGCCCCGTGTCTGCAGAGGGCGCTGTGGCACCCGGGAAACCAGCCTCCCTCGGCTCTCCCAGGCCCCGGCCCCCTGGAGTCTCACCACTCACACCTGCTCCAGACACTTGTCCCCACCTCCCGCCTCCACACCCAGCATCCAGCCCGTACGGGGGCGGGGGCAGACTCAGTCCCCACTTCACCCAGCAGCGTGTGGGAGGGACAGCAGCAGCCCAGGTCTGCTCTCCTCACCCTGCTCAGGTAACACTCCTCCTCGCCCCTGCTCAGGTAATAACACTCTCCTCCCTGCCCCTGCTCAGGTAACACTCTCTTCCCCACCCCTGCTCAGGTAATAACACTCTCCTCCCTCACCCCTGCTCAGGTAATAACACTCTCCTCCCTCACCCCTGCTCAGGTAACACTCTCTTCCCCACCCCTGCTCAGGTCACACTTCTCCCTCCCACCTAGCTCAGGTAACACTCTCCTCCCTCACCCCTGCTCAGGTAACAGTCTCTTCCCCACCCCTGCTCAGGTGACACTCTCCTCCCTCACCCCCTGCTCAGGTAATAACACTCTCCTCCCTCACCCCTGCTCAGGTAACAGTCTCTTCCCCACCCCTGCTCAGGTAACACTCTCCTCCCTCACCCTGCTCAGGTAACAGTCTCTTCCCCACCCCCTGCTCAGGTGACACTCTCCTCCCTCACCCCTGCTCCAGGTTACACTCTCCTCCCCCACCCCTACTCAGGTAACACTTCTCCCTCACCCCTGCTCAGGTAACACTCCTCCCCCACCCCCTGCTCAGGTAACTCCCTCGCCCCTGTGGAGGTAGCATCCTCCTCACCCCTACACAGGAGGCACCATACTCCCCTCACCCCTGCCCAGGAAGCTTCCTCCTCTTCACCCCTGCAGTGAGCGTGCTTGGCCCCATTTCACAGCTGGGCTGAGGCCCAGGCGAGCCTCCACTGAGCCCTCAGCAGCCAGGCCAGCGGCGTCCTGTTCAGCATTTTGAGATGCTGGGGTCAGCCCTGGGCTGGTCCAGGCGAGGACGTGCCCAAGCCCTTGAGCTGTCTGCCCGCTGCTTGTATTCCCAGTGAGAGCGAGACAAGGCGTGAGGCGGCCCCATGTGGCTCCGTGTAGGGGGCTCCAGGCACCCACCGCAGCCACAAAGCCGACGTTCTCTAGCCAGTGAGGCCTCTTCTGTCGGGGGCTGATGGGCTAAGGGCGCCCCTGAGGGGTGGCAGTGAGTAGAGCTTAGGCACAGGAAAGGAATCGAGGTGGGGGGACCAGGACCTTCTTGTGGGAGGGTCGCACTGGGACGCCCCTGCCGGGAGGGGAGCAGAACAGAGGCTGGTCCTGCCCTTATAGTGATGGGGAGGGGGAGACCCCCCACCCTCAGTGTGGGGGAGAATGAGTCTGTTTACTCTGACCTTTCCAGTACAGACGCTCTGGAGGGGGAACTGGTATGCCCCAGGGTCAGAGGGCAAGACCAAAGGCATGATGGGAAATGAGAGAATTGGTCAGCGTCTTCTGGGCCCACGCGGCACCCCCAGATCCACGCAGAGCCTGAACCCCGCCTGCACCTTCCCACGCACCCCCACCCCAGGCTGCCTCTGGGCTCTGGGGAGCTGCCCCCTTCTCCTCCCCCTCAGCCCCCAGGGGGCCAGCACCGGGTCCTGCCACATACCTGCAGCGACCTGAGCCCGCTCCCGACCTCAGTTTCCCCATCCACTAGCAGTGGTGCCGGCTTACGGGGTCAGGAGGAGTAAGTGGGCTTCAACTCCAGTGTGGACATTACCGCCCCCTGCAGAGTCCACTCCCTTGCCCAGTAGCCTCAGCTGTCACCGTATGGACGCACTGCCCAGTTTCCTTACCACGTGCCCCTCGTCCCAGAGTAGCTGCTGGGGAAAGCCCAGCTGCGCCTGCCTGTCTGGGCCTGTCCACTGCCGCCCCGCCTGGGTCCCCAAAGCCTTCCCGGCTACTACAGTAGTGCTGCCCAGGCACCCGGGTGGCACCCTGCAGGACTCCCCGCCCAGGATAGGTGGCCACTTTTCATTGGTCAGCCACCAGTGTAATGGGCAGTGGCGACCTACAGCTGGCCAGGGCGGTGCCTTTGCCTCCGAGCCTGGGGTCTGCAGCCCTCGCTCTGAGACCGCCTCCCCCTGCACTGCGGCTGTGGGGAAGGGGCCGTGCTGGGGTGTGGCAGGACGTTCCGTGAGGGTTCTCGAGCACCGGCTCCTCCTCTGCCAGCCCCGAACCAGACACGAGGGTCCTGCAGGGCGGCCCAGAGCATTCCCGTTCTCTTCCCACAGACAGGCTGGGCCGGTGCGAGAGGTGAGGGGTCGCGGGCACCCGGAAAGGGAGGAAAAGGGCTCCACAGACTAAGGCACCCCCGACCAGGACGTGGGTCTCTGGGTCCCTCCGGCCGCACCGAGCTCATTTCCGGGGGATGCTGCGGCACACAGAGGGACTTTGGGGGTCCGCTTCATCTCCGCATCGGTCCTTGCGGCCCCTCGGCCTCCCGCCTGGCCCTGCGCCCCTGAGTCAGGCACGCGCAGCCCAGGCAGCTGCCAAATCCCTGCTTTGCTGTGGTTGGAGGCAGCTGCTTTTGTTTTTGTTTTCGTTTTTATTTTGGGTCCCAGCTGGCGATGCTCAGGGGTTATTCCTGGCTCTGCACTCAAGGATCACCCCTGGCGGTGCTTGGGGGACCCTATGGGGTACCAGGGATCGAACCTAGGGCAGTAACGCAAATGCCCTTCTGGCCCTAAGCTCCTCCCCTGATTGCTCCGAGGATCACAGACTGCTGCGTCTTCTGTGCAGGCGTAACAGAGCCCCCCCCTTATAACCCCATCGGGAGGTGAGGGGTGCCTGCGGGTGTCCCCAGACCCTTGAGGAGAGCCCAAACCAGCCGGTGGAGGAGCTACACCCATGTCCCGCCTCCCTTGGGACCTGAAACTGCAGCTTTAGGGTCACCTCGTTCACCCACCCCAGCTCTGCTCCCTGAGAAAAGCGGGGAGACTCACCCAGCCCTGTTGGAGTTCCAAGGCACCGAGTGCCAGAGGATCCCAGGACGGTCCCTACAGCGGCAGCACGTCTGAGATGTCAGTTGTGGGCTTCTGACGGGCACCTGGGCTGCTGCCCGCTGGGGGCAGGGGCAGCCAGAGCCCCCACGGCCCCGGCTCCCTGTCCCGGCTGCTGGGGGTGGCAGCGCACGCTGTTCTCCACCTGCGACTGCAGTGCGTGGGGCCGGCTGGGGCCCGGACCTGCTCATGAATATCAGTCAGGCCTGGGAATTCTCAGTAAGTGGGATCCAGATTGACTAATAAGCAAGGCTTTCACCCCAAACTGGTGGCGGCGGCAGCACATCGTGACTGGACTCGGGAAGCAAGGAGGAGGCGTGACAGGCGGGTGGAGAGGTACAGCCGCCCCGGGGCAGGGGGCTGGCGGGGCTCCCGCAGAGGGGAGGGAGGGTGCCTCTCGCATCCTGGCCTCTGGCTGCCCCGGAGGCCACAGAAGCTGCAGGTTCCTCTGTGCTGACCCTGGGCCTGCCATCCCCTGACGGCGCCCAGCCGCAGACCCCTCACCCTGCCCTGGAGTGAGGCCCGGGAGTCTCTGGGCAGCCGGACTGGACAGTGGATGGACGACGCAGACCCGAATCTAGAGGGGTCCTGCCCCCGCCCAGCTCCCCTTGTGCCTGGGGAAGACCACTGTGGGGCCACTGAGTCGGGGCTGGGCAGCTGGGCGGGGGTGGAGCCTCAGGCCTGTCGCAACCCTGCTCTGACTCGGGCCTCGTCCAGCCACACGTGCAGTGCCGGGGCTGGGGGCCGAGCCAGGCCACACACACCAAGTGCTCGACGCTTGTTGCCCTGCAGATGCGGACGTGCATGCGTGTACGAATGTGTGTGTGTGTGTGTGTGTCTGTGTTGGTGTATCCTTGTGTGTGTCTGTGGAACTGTGTGTTTGTGCCTCTGTGTTGTTGTGTCTGTGTGTCTGTATGTGTCTGTGTCTTTGTGTGTGTCTTTGTGTACTTGTGTCTCTGTGTGTTTGTGTGTCTTGTGTGTGGTGCTGAAGAATCCAGCCGGGGCTTCTCCTTGGTGGCTGCTGGCCGACACCCCGGCCCCTTCCCACATTCCTCCTTGTCAGACACCGCCTGGCTCCTGGGGAGAGAAGCCCCCCGGGGACTGGGGGTGTGTCTGCAGCTCTGCCGTGGTTTCCAGCCCCGTCTCCAGGGGGCTCACACCAGCCCGTGGGCTCCAGCCTCTGCACCCTGCTGGCGCCCCGGGACCCCCCATCCCCACTCGCTGCCTAAAACACCAGGAGGTTTCCAGCCCCAGAAAACCTCATCTCGAGAACAAAGTTCCAGCCTGGCCTGGAGGCAGGAAGGCCGATAGCAGACAAGCAGACCGCTAGCCCAGGGCCGGCCCCACGGTGAGACGCCCCCAGCCCAGGGAGAAAGTGACTCAGCCCCAGAGCACCGAGCCCTTCACACGCCTGCTCATCCCGCCTCCTGGAGCCCAGGCTTGGTCTGGGGACGCCGACCGGGCTGGGGCCAGGATTGTCCTGGGCGTCCCTCACAGAGCTGAACTCCAGCACGAGGGGTGGGGGGGAGGAATAGGGTGCGGACCCCCAGCGCCTCGCTGACAGGACCCTCCTAAGCAACCAGCTTGAGCCCCGACTCTTTTTTCTTTTTTTTTTCTTTTTGGGTCACACCCGGCAATACTCAGGGGTTTCTCCTGGCTCTGCACTCAGGAATTGCTCCTGGCGGTGCTCGGGGCCATATGGGATGCCGGGGATCGAACCGGCCGGCATGGGCCGACCGCGTGCAAGGCAAATGCCCTACCGCTGGGCTATCGCTCCGGCCCTGACTTTCCTCTTTGGGACTGCTACTGTCCCCCGCGCCCTGCTGTCCCCCGCGCCCTGCTGTCCCCCGTACCCTGCTGTCCCCTGCTCCCTGCTGTCCCCCTGCCCTGCCCCAGCCTCCAGGCTCGGACTGTCAGAGCGGCCTCATCCTGGGTGGCTCCGAGCCGGAGTCAGAGCTGGGCATCTGGAGGCACAGGCCGGTGCTTCCCCAGGGCACCACGTGTGCCCTCCCCGTGCTCCTTGCCACTCCCACCCCCCCCTCACCCCTCCCATCTTGGACTTCCTGGATACCCGCTCACAGCTCAGCTGGGGCACAGGCCTCGGTGGGCAGGGCTGTCTCTGAGCAGGCGCCCACCCAGCGAGATCCCCAACTGACCAGCTGACTGGGCAGTGTCCAGTGCCACTGCTTGGAGCCTGCCCGGGGCCCTGCCCATGACCCAGCCCCGTCCCGCAGCATCTGTCCCCAGAAACTGGGGCTCCCTCTGCTGCCGGCCCATCGTCTCATAACCCCTAGCCACAGTCCCCCAGGGAGCACGTCCCCCCAGGGGCCCCCGACACATGATCCTTCATCTTCCTGACCCTTTTCAGCCTCACAGACCCCCCACTTCACCCCCACTGTTCCAGCAATGCCAGGGTGGGACACTGCTGGAGGGGAGAGAAACTGGACGAGTCCGCCCTGCCCCCTTCACACACAAGAGCCCTGAGCCCCTCACCCCGTACCAGCACCCGGTGGACCACCCCACCCTAACCCCTGTCCAGCCCTTCTCTGATCCCCCCCATTCCTTCACAACATGATGTGCTCAGTTAAAAAAATGGAACCAAATCCCGTGAGAAGTTGGGGGCTGCTCTGCGTGGCCCTGGCGGGGCGGCCGCGGGTCCGGTGTGTGGCTGCAGGCGGCGGCTTCGTTAGAATGCGGCTCTCAGGCGCGGCTCTCTGATGACTGGAGTGATTGACACTTACAAATTACCCAGCCGAGAGAGTCCAGTCTTTGACCCCTGAGTAACATCTTTGGCAAGCCTGAGATTTGCCAGCATTTTGTCATCTAATTACTACAAATCCCTTGAAAATTCACTGGCTGGTGAATTTTTAATGCGGGGCAATTTCAATGTGATGCATTGCCCAGATGGGTTCTTGCGTTTCTCACCTCTCCCTCTCTCTCTCCCTCTGTCTCTCTCCCTCTCTCTCAATCTCTCCCTCGCTCTCTCCCTCTCCCTCTCCCTCGCTCTCTCCCTCTCCCTCGCTCTCTCCCTCTCCCTCTCCCTCGCTCTCCCTCGCTCTCTCCCTCCCTCACTCTCTCCTTCCCTCTCTCTCAATCCCTCTCTCCCTTGCTCTTTCCCTCTCTTTCCCTCTCCCTCTCTCCTGTCTCCATTTCTCCCGTCCCTCCTCTCTCTCCCTTTCCTTCTCTCTCCCTCTCTCCTGTCTCCATTTCCCCCGTCCCTCTCTCTCCCTTTCCTTCTCTCCCTCCTCTCTCCTCTCTCTCTCCTCTCTCCCTTCTCCCTTCCCTCCACCACTCCTCACTTCACTTTAATCATCCTACAAAGTTTGAACAAGGGGCTTGCTGGAGCTCCCTTCTGGTTGCCTGGCAGAGCTGGGGCAGCTGGTGGCGGGAGCTCACAGACCCTCACAGGAAGATTCTCCCTTCTGCCCCACCCCCCACGCGAGCCCGCGGCTCCCTTGACCCCTCAGCAGGTACCTGAGCCCCAAGCACACACACCTGGCCGGGGCTGCCCAACGCGGGGCTGTGACGTTCACCCTGAAATCTATTATTATTGCTGTGGTTGTTGTCGCGCCCCCTGCTGGCCACTCTGGGCCCTGCCACCTTCCCGGCGCTGACACCAAGCATTTGTCTCCTGGCTGTGGTTCCCTGGGCTGGCAAACTCGCTTGGGCAAGGCCTGTGTTTCACTCTTCTGTGCTCAGAGCTCACCCCTGGCTGCCTGTTCAGGCAGTCACTCTTGGTGGGGCTCAGGGGACCCTACAGGGTGGGCGGCTGCAAGGCCACGCCATGCCCACTGAGCCGCACTCCAGCCCCGCTCCCACTTTGCTTTGTGTGGGTGTTAACCCCTGGACACTTGCCAGGTCAGGAGGCTGGAGGTGCAGGGATGGGAAATGGGACCTTCTGTGCGCCCTTGAACACGGGCCTTTTGGGTCGCACCCGCGATGCTCAGGGGCTGCTCCTGGCTCTGCGCTCAGGAATTACTCCTGGCGGTGCTCTGGGGACCCTGTGGGATGCCGGGGATTGAACCCTGGCCGTCTGCATGTGAGGCAAACACCCAACTACCGCTCCGGGTATCTGGAGGCCTTCGTGACGCCTCCAGGTGGTGGGCTCTGCACCCCAGCATGACTGAGCCCCCCAACCTGCTGCCCTGTCCGCAGAGCTCGGAGGCTGCAGGGCTTGGGGCCAGCTCCCGCCGCATCCCAGGAAGCCCCCACCCCGCACTGTCGGGTTTTCAATATTCCTGGATCTTTTTGATTCTACCTTTTTGTGTGGCGAGGAGATTCTGAATCCTTCTCTATGCAAAGCAGATGCCTTCCCCACTGCCCCCGCCCCCCTCCCCACAGCTGACCCCACGCAGATAAGACCCTCCAGCCTCCGCCCCGCCGCCCCGCGCCCCTTCCCGGGAAACCAGGTTTCCTTTCAGCCCGCTCCTGGTGACACGTGTACTCGGCTGATAAAATGTCCCCGCAGCCCTTCTCCCCGCGGGACCCTCGACTTCTGGGGCGGGGCGTGACTGACAGCGCACAGCTGTCGCCTGGAATCCGGGTGGGGGCTTCTCCTGCAGTGCTGCGGGGCACGAGCCCTCTCCTGGGCTCGCCCCAAGAGGGGAGAGAGTTCAGCCCCTCTGGGTGCTTCACCTGACCACCCCAAGGTGTTTGCACCCCGCAGAGTAGAGTCTGGGGGCCCCAGGACTCCTGCAGTGGGGAAGGGGGGCATCACCACTGCCTGGCTGTCCAGGAGGGAGGGGGAAGGAGGGGCTCTGACTCCCCGAAGGTTCTAGAAGCAGCTTGGAGGATGCTTCGGAAGGACTCCCTCTCTGCTCCCCGCTCTCCTGCCCGTCCGTTCCGGAGCTGTGTAGGCCAGGAGTCCTCCCACCCCACTCAGGAGAACAGCCGCCCACTGGGGCCGGAGCCACAGCACAGCGGGGAGGGCGTTGGTCTTGCACGCGGCGACCGGGTTCGATCCCCGGCATCCTATATGGTCCCCGAGCACCACCAGGAGTAATTCCTGAGCGCAGAGCCAGGTGTGACCCAAAACAAACCAAAAAAAGTCCCTTTCCTGACTCACAAGCCGCCATGACCATTGAATGGGGTGTGTGAAGAGGTTCAGAGGCCGAGCACAGGCCTGAGGCAGGGACCCAGGGTCCGGCATGGCCCGTATGGTCCCACCCGCGCTGTGATTCCCTGGGTGTGGTACAGGCGGTAGGAGCACCCCGGGTGGCCCTCGGAGGTGCCTGTCACGCAACACTGTCCCCTCAGCTCCTCTCATTGAACCTCCAGCTTTGTTGGTAAGAAATCCCTGAAATGGCCCCGGCCCCCTGAGCTCTGCTAGGACCCTTTCCCCCTGCAAGGACCAAGAGATTTGGCATGGTCATCGCCCCTGCTGGATGATCTTGGCATCCCATAGGGTCGCCAAGCGCTGCCAAGAGCAATTTCTGAGTGCAGAGCCAGGAGTAACCCCTGAGCATCGCCAGGTGTGACCCAAAAGAAAAAGAGGGCTGGCCACGTGCAAGGCAAGTACCTGCAATAATATCTCTCCAGCCCCCTAGAAAATGTCTTTGTTATCTGAGAAGTCCTGGGGTGGGGGGGGGGGGGGTCGCACCCACTCAAGTGCATTATGGACGCCCTACAAAAGGGTCCAGGGGGGGTCGGCAGCGCAGCTTTCTCTGTGCTTGGGGGTAAAGTCCACTGCGACGTGAGACTCCTGGGACAGCTGTCCTGGCTGCTGTCCAGTCAACCTGACCTTTTGCTCCAGCCACCTCATTACACTGGAAGCTTCTCCGTCCTTCAGTGCTCGCCAGCCCAGCGGACGACCTAAGGCTCTGTCCACCAGATTTGGGTGGGAGGCAGGCGGGGGGTCCCTTTGCTCTTACTTCCAAGAGGCCCTCTGACCCCTTCTGGTCGAGATGTGACTCCGCTCATGTGTGCTTTCTGGAGAATGGAATGAAGATGTTGAAAAGAATAATCCCAGAGAAATAGAGACTCAAGTACCACGTATACCGTATCTTCTGAAACGTGCACACGAGTTTCTGTCACACCGTATTTTCTGGAAAGCGCAGCATGTTTTGCAAGAAGTCCTGGTACGTCCTTTGAGCTGGGGCTGGGGTTGCCCTCTCTCGTGTTTGCAGATCACAGAGACCCCCGCCCAGATTCTCAGGCCTGCGCTGGGGTTCACTGTGACGGTCTGGTCGGGTCCGGGAGCTTTGGTCCTGAGGGTGAAGACGGTCATGCTGTGAAGCCGAGTGAAGCTCAGGGATTCTCCATTCCCTTGGCCAGCGACTGCCCGCGGGGATGCTGAAGGCGAGGCCCCATGCAGGCCACACCACGTCGTGGCCAGAAGGGGTCTGTGTGGTAGGTTCGGGGGTCTCTGGGCGGTCAGGGCACGTGCACACTGGCAGTTGCCTCCGGGTCTCCATCAAGCCTGTGGCCCTCGGCTTTCCATGCGGTCAGCCCCTGCGGCTGTTAGGGAGGCTTGCTGTCATTCTCGGCCACAGGGTGACCCTCACTTTACCCAGGCGCCAGCTGGGCCCAGAGAGGTGAAGCTACTTATTCAAGGTCACACAGCACAGACCAGGATTATAGCAGCTCAGTCTGGCAATGACGCTCTTACTCTGACCCCAATAGTAGTAGCTTTTCAACTCGTGTGTATGTGTATTGTGTGTCTGAGCATGTAATTTATGTTTGTGAGTGTGTGTGTGTATTGTGTGAGCATGTATGTTATGTGTGTGAGTTTGTGTTATGTGTATGTGTGTAACTTGAATGTGTATGTCCACATTTATATGTATGTGCGTGTGACTGTAGTTATTTATGGATGTGTATGTGCCCATATGTGTGTATATGTGTGTACATGCGCCTGTATGTATGCAAGTGGAAGGGGAGAGGAAGGAGATTTCCAAAAAGCTCCACTGTGGCAACGTTGCCGGGTCTCGGCCAGGTGGTCTAGGACCGCTGGTGGGGCAGGTGACCCACAGCCGCCGCGGTGGGGGCCCAGGGCGCCCCCAGAACAGTCCCGAGAGTGCCTCCCACCTCTGCAGGCTGCTGGGCCCCTCGTCTCCCCTGCGAGTGTGATGGCCCTCCCAGGACCCCCGAGTTCACACACCGGGAGATTCTCATTTTCACCCGGAGACAGCCTGTCTGTCGGAGAGTTGGAGCCGCCTTCTATTTTTTTTTTTCTGAATGATAATTCCCCCCCACCTTTTTTTTTTTTTTGTAGCTAAAAATCACCCAGGCTTGTCCAGACGAGAGGGCAGAAAATTATGCGGCGAAAGAGAAGGAAGATAATTTCTGCGGGTCACGGGTATTCGCGCTGTCACCGTCTGCGGCGGGGCGCCGGGGGTGGGGGCGGGGGAGAAGTGTGGGCCTGGGCACGGAATCGAGGCCGCTCCAGACCCATCTCTGTCCCCTCACTGTCCCGGGAGGCCCAGGGGGCACCTGGGCTCTGATCCAGGGGCCAGAAAAGGCACTGTGGAGAGAGCTGGGCCAGACAGGCCTCAGTTTCCCTACTGAGCTCTTCTCCTCCACCCTTCTGCGGACAGATGACAGAAGGGAACATTCTGGAGACCCCAGACTGAAGAGAGGCAAAGTGGGGCTTGCTGGCACCCCTGAGGTCCCCCCAGTCTGGTGAAGTCTCCAAGCCAGGGTTGGGTTCAAATCAAGTACAGCCCCAGGGGCTTGGGGTCCGTCTGGGCCTCAGTTTCCCCATCTATCAGGAGGGGTAAGAAAACGCCCCCCTCAGATGGTTACAGGGACCCAGTGTTCTCGCTCCACCATCGGCCACAGGGTCCAGCGGTTCTGGGGGCTGCCACGGGTCACCCCAAAAACAGCCTGTGTCAGACACACTGTGTCATAGATCTGCTGGTGCTCAGCCACGTGGCAGCTCCAAGTTCCTGTGTCCACCCTCGGGGTCTCAGTGTCCCCAAGAGCGGGTGGTGGCTCCTCGCACGGTTGTGGAGGATCAGAAACTCTGGGAGGGTCACACCTGGTCTGCGGAGTGTCACCTCGTCCCTCGCCACCCCACCCCGAGGCATGTGGCTTGTCGGGTCCACGGGGTGGGGGTGGACACAGACGGCCCAGCAGCCTCAGGCACCAGGAGGAAGCAGCCGGACTGCAGGGGTGCCTGTCCCTAGAGGCCCGGGGTCAGGGAGGCTCCATTTTGCAGGCCCCTGGGCCTTGCCTTAGAGCGAGGTGAATGGTCTGGACCACTGCATGCAGGCGCGAGACGAGCAGAGACTAATGTCGTTGTGGGTCGGTGGCTACTTTCACAGTCTGGCTCACGGGAAACCCACCAGTGCCAGCAGCCAGGAATGACCCACCTAGTGAACCTGGGTCTTGGGGTGTTGGGGTGAGGCCACAGACCGCCCGTCCTGACCTGCTCCTCCAAGCCTTGCTGCCGGAGCCCCTGCCCCACCTCCTTCCTAGACCCTCCAAAGCGCGGATCCCGGAAGTCCCCCTGGTGGCCCACTGCCCTTGCTCGCAGCTGGACAGCTGGGAGTCAACCTTCAAGCCAGGCTCCCGGGCCGAGTTGGGACCTTGAGACTCTCCCGAGAGAGCCTGGCTGTGGCAGCCTTGCTTCCCTGCCTGTTCCCAGGCAGACATGAGCAATCAATCAAGACCATCTCCCTGCCTGAGGCAGCCCTTCAATCAAACAGAATGGCTTGGAAGGCTAAGGCTAATGGCCATCAGGAGCTAGCGGAGGAGAGACAGTAGCTGCTTGCAGTGGCAGGAGCCGAGCTGGGCTGTGAGAGAGACTGAGTGACCCAGAGTTCCCTGGGGGGTCCTGGGGGGTACCTCGCCTCCCTTGGGGGCAGGCGCCTTCTTGAGACCATTGGCCCAGAGAGGACATTTGGGTCTGGCAGGTCCTGGCAGGCGTCTGTGAGATGTTTAGGTAAAAGTCGCTCTTCTGCCTCCTCAGAACTCAGGTCTCTAAGCAGGGCACTTCTGGGGCCAGAGAGAGCCCGGGGTTAGGCTGGCATGTGGCCGCCCGAGTTTGACCCCTAGCATCACACGCGGGCCCCCAAGCACGGCGGGAGCCTTGCCGCCCCAGGACTGCCCAAGTCCTTCCCAGCACCCAGGGCAGGGGCAGTATCGCGTCCTGGGCCCCACCTTTGAGTCACCAGCCTGGTTGGGCACGAATGAGCAAAGGGGCCACAGGTCTCCTTGGGAGCCCCCCACCCAAAAACAATACAAATAGGGGCAGGAGTGATGGTATGTCCAGTCGGCTTCCGAGTGGCCCACCCGAGTCCCCCCCACAGCACCCTGAGCGCAGCCCGGTGTGGCCTCAAGACAAAACACAAGGATAAGGATAAAAGACATTTATTTCAGTGGAGGGTGGGGGAGGAAGGAGTGACCCCTCCCCTACCCCCCATGATTCAAAAACCTGCTCTTAAAAGCTTTAAAAGGCAAAAGCAGACCCCTGGGCTCTGGCGCCCCACCTGCTGCCCTCCCTGGAGTGGCTCTGAATGGCCACTCCTGGTTCCCCTTCCAGAAGCTTCCAGCACCTTCCTGCAGACTGACCCAGGCTCGACCTGGGGGGCAGAGTGCATGTGCCGCTGCTTCCCCACCCCGACCCCCTCGAGGTTCAGAGTGTGGAGGTGTGTATGTGGAGGGTCGGGCTGGCCCCTCTGGAGGCCGTGGCTGCAGAGCCCTAGAGCGGGCAGAGCAGGCAGGTCGCCGGACCCTCGCGGGCCCCCCCTCTGAGTCCCACTCGACTGACCCGCCCTCGGTTTACTGAGCTCCCCCAGCTGCTGAGGACAGCGTCCCTCCCTCTGCTCCACTTGCAAAATGCCCCCCCCTCCCCGTCCCATTTTTCCTCCCGATCCCAACTTTCTCCCCGCGTGCCCAGTGGCTGCCGAATAATGTGGACACGGCTGGTCTGGGCCGCCAAGGACCTGCCGGGCCCCGTTGAGGGGCTCCGTCCGCGCGAGCGCGGCCAGTGCTGATGCGGTCAGGGCTAGCAGGACAGGGAGCCGGTCTCAGCTGCACAGTCTTGCTCTGCGCGGTTTAATTCCGTGGCCTGCCTCCGTGGGGCTAATCCTGCTCTCTCCGCCCAGGGCCAAGCACGGGCGTGCCAAATGGCCTGGTGCATGCCAGGAGCCGCCGGGAACGGGGGTTGGGGAGGTGTGGCGTGGAAGCGGAGCACCCGCATGTGCCCCCAACACGGGGCCAGGACCCCCACTCTCCAGGCGGGGGTGCAGAGAGGCCCAGCCTGATCTCAGCCTGTCCTGGGAGGAAGCGGCAGCTCAGTGAGCTTTGCCCAGGCTCAGCCACCCGAGCCACTGCATGCGCCTGCAGCCACTGCACCGGAGGCCACTGCGTTCCGTGGCAGCCACTGCACCCCCAAGCCACCACATTCCAGAGCAGAGCTACAGCCTCCCGCCCACCCCTTTAAGACAGGTGGCTATTCCTTCCTGCTTCTGACCGCAGGTGGGTGCCAGACAGACGCCCTTGGGTTTGGAGACCACGTCCTGTGTGACTTTGGGTAGTTTACTTAACCTCTCTGTGACTGCAAGTAGCACTGAATGGCACCTGTATATGAGCCCGTGTCACAGGGCTGGTGAGAAGAGGCGAGCACGCTGGAGCCTGGCATGGAGTAGGCACATCAAACCCTGGGGGGGGCAGCTTCCTGGGTGCCCTGGTAGCAAAACAGTGTCTGAAGCCGAGGGCAACCACCAGGAGACCCTCCAGGAGGGGCGCACCGGGTGGCGGGCGCCCCTGTAGGTGTGTGCCAGGCAAGTCTCAGGCAGCTTCCAGGCGCTGCGGTGGTGTGTGGCCAGACGGAGCTCACCCGCGCCAGCTTTCATCCCAAGCAGATGCTGTGACTGTCTCAGTTTCCCCATCACAGAGTGAGACTTTTTCAGGGGCCACTCGGACAAGATCCTGCCTCCTTGGCTGAGTCTGTGAGACGCGGTGGTGCCCTGGGTGCCCTGTGCGACTGGTGTGGGCAGTCACTCGGTGGCGAGGCCCCAGAACTCCATAAAATCCAAGCGACAGTTAAGTGGGACTTCGGCACCACCAGGAGTAATTAGCACAGTTCCTGCAGAGAGGAAACCCAAATGTCAGGCAACGCGGGGACATTAAAGCTGGCCTCTGCCCAGCACCAAGGCCATGGGGAGAGCAGCGGGGAGCTGCCGGGCTGGGAACTGCACTAGGCGACCACCAGTGTTTTGCTCAGCCACGAGATAGCACCTCCTGGGGGGGGTCCCCTCTCCTTTGCCATCAGTCCAGCGGGTGTGTCCACTGTGTGGGGGTGCAGGAAGAACTGGACTCGGTCCTGGGATGAGAACGTAAAGCCATGAAGGGCCACCAAGCAGAGTGTCCAATACCCAGCAGGTGTGACCCGCAGCTAGATGTGCTTAAGCGGATGTTCCACCCTCTACTCTGGCTGGGGAAGGGCTCCTGGGTGGTAGTGGGCGAGGGCAGGCCACTTCAAGGTCTGGTGGATGCAAAAAGGCTTCAAAGGGGCCTAGAAAATGAGTCATTTGGGGCGGGCGATAGCCCAGCGGGTAGGCGTTTGCCTTGCACGCGGCCGGCCTGTGCCCGGCCTGGGTTCGATCCCCGGCACCCCATATGGTCCCCCGAGCACCGCCAGGAGTGATTCCTGAGTGCAGAGCCAGGAGTAACCCCTGAGCATCGCTGGTGTGACCCAAAAAGCAAAAAAAAAAAAAAAAGAAAATGAGTCATTTAAGATCATGGGTTGTCGGGGAGCGCCGCCGGGGTCCCCGATAGTGCCGGGAAGTGAGTTCCCTTCTACCTCCGAGCCGGCGAGGAATGGATGAAGACTCAGGAATCCGATGCAGTTTTAAAAGGGCTTTACTATCACAGGTTCCAATATACAATCCAAGAGCAGGGAAAACCTCCGGACTCTGGGTTCCCAGCTAGGCCCCAGCCAGGTGTAGGCCAAGATGGCTGCCACCACGTGTTGAGGCCCAACAGAGAGTAGAGAGGACGGAGAAGCAAAATGCCAAGGGAAGCTGAAATGGCAAAAAAGGAGGGAAAAAGAGAGAGCTTCTTTCTTCTTGCAGCTTATCTTATAGCTAGAAATCTGCCCAAATAGCTTTATAGAAATGTAGCAATAGACCATCAGGCTGTTTTTTTTTTTTTTTTTTTTTTTGGGTCACACCCGGCGATGCTCAGGGGTTACTCCTGGCTCTGCACTCAGGAATTACTCCTGGCAGTGCTTGGGGAACCATATGGGATACCGGGTATCGAACCCGGGCCGGCATGGGCCGGCCGTGTGCAAGGCAACGCCCTACCCGCTGGGCTGTCACTCTGGCCCCACCATCGGGCTGTTTACAAGGACCCAGAGCTAATTAAAAGCCTCCTAGCAGAACTGGGAGAAACTATAAGCTAAATGTAACTTCCCCTGGCAGGAAGGATCAAATGCCCTCGGGTAATTTCTCCCAGCACCTCACCTAATGTCTTGAGCTAAGATCTGCCTGGAATTGCCTTTATAGGGTATAGAGGGGGTTTCTGAGATGGCATGTCTCTGTACCAAAGACTAATACTAATGCCAGTTAAATATTTTTCCAAGCCTTCACAAGAGTCTCGTCTACTTCATGGTAGTTCTGTATTTTAGTTGCCTTTGAGTTATCAGGGAGCCATGCTTGCTTGCTTGGAGGCAAACAGCATTTCTCTCTGGTCTAATTACTTAGAGATCCAACGTGGCCAGGCAAATATACTGGTAAGATCTAGCTAGTCCCATGATGATTGTGGTAGCATGAGAGAATATTTATACCAGCCAGTACAGAATACATGGTCAGATAAGACTGCCGCATTCAGACTACCCCCTATCTATGAAGTGACCTGCAGGAGGCAATCCAGGGCAGATGCAGAGCCCTAGGCTTTTAGGTGTCCTGCAACAATGGGTAGGTGGGAGGGGCGCGTTCTACAAAGGCACTGAATGAATGAATGAATGAATGAATGAATGAATGAATGAATGAATGCATCAATGAACGAATGAATGAATTTCTCATCTGCAATTCGGAAACAAGGTGGGTTGAGAGACCGGCAAGTGGGGTGTCAGAGATGAAAGGAGGTGCGCTCCCCCATGCTTCTCACTGCTGGAGACCCGGAGCAGCATCTGTCCTCAAGCACGGGTTGGCCCATTGGGGTGCTGAGAGGCCAGGGAGGGTGGGTGAAGGTGGAGGATGGACCCTCTCAGTGGTGGTGGCTGCTGTCCAGCAACGTTCTGGGGTCCTGGGGCCCCTCCCAGGGATACTCGGTCCAGCTGTGCTCAGGTGGCCCTACTCCCACAGTGCCGGGAGCGCGTGGCCATTGAACTCGGGCCTCCACTTGCCATGGAACTGATTCCTTTGGGGGTGGGGGAAGTGAGGTAATGCCCAGCTGTCTCAGGGACCATCCCTGGCTCTGTGAAGCCAGGGATTGAATTGGGGTTGGCAGCGTGGATTGGGTCCTCGAGGCTCACGTCCGCATCCCGGCTCTGCTCTCCTCACCATGGCTCTGAGCAGTGACCCCGCCTGAGTCTGAACTCTCCTCTGGGGGTGTCAGAGTGGGGGACTCCTGGCTCTTCCCCTCGGGCATTCCCTCTGCTATTAAGCAAAGTGATGGAATGAGGGCACGGAGGCTGGAGCCCCTAACAGGCAGCCCGCAGCGATGATGTCACATGGTGTTGGAGAGGGGAGGCAACGCCAAGGCTTGGAGGCCCACCTCTGGCCCAGCCTGGCTGCACCGCGCCCTGGGGGGGTCCTTAAACAATCTTTCTTGGCCTCTTGGTCAGCTGTTTTGGTCTTGGCTTTCTTGGACTGCAGAGTGGGTGCGATAAAGAGCCTCAAACTAGCTGGCAGAGAAGGAGGAGTCTGTGTGCAAGACTACATTAATTTATTTGCACGCCCTTTAAAATTATTTTTTAATTAAAAACACCGTGATTTACAAAGTTGTTAATTATTCCGTTGTTTCAAGCATTCCAACACCACCATGCTGTTGCTAAACCTGAGTGATGTTCTCCAGGGCCCAGTGGAGATCTGGGGGGGACGATCGCTTGGGGAGATGCTGGAAGGAGCCTGGATTCAGAAGATGGTAAAACGAGCCTGGGTGAGTGCCCAGAGCTCAGGTCTGGGAGTCTGGTTAGATGAAATTCTCCATGAAAGTTTCCTGTGGGGTGAAACCAGCTTGTTTCTAGAGGCCGTTCCGGCGGTCTCCTGGTCTTCTGGAGGGGTCCAGCCTTGAGGGTTTTTCCTTCTGCAAAGGCGGTACCGGCATCACTACCTTTTACGGGTCTTGGTTCATAGAGCAAAAGGCTTTCATCGCCTGAGATTAATGATTGGTCCAGAACAGGCACGTGACCCAGAGGAGCCCAATCAGAATAGCTTGCTCTTCCTAGCAACACCGATTGGCTCAGCGGTGGGCACGTGACTAAGCTGGTCCAATGAGAGTTCATTTAAGGATTCCCCCCAGGGGGAGTGCTCAGGAAAGAGGAATTTTGTTGTTATTCCTGTCGTGCGTACTGGAGCAGTGGAAAAACGGGTTTGCAGAAGCTGCTGTGTGGGGCCTGAGAAGGAAGTGAGCACCCACAAGGCAGGAATGAATGATGCCCCCGTGGTATATGAGCCTCTGGATCCAGCTGAGCCTGAAGCCATCCATTCTTGGCATTTGTTCCATGAGACAGTGGCTTCCTTTTCCCTTAAGTCAGTTTGAATTGGAGTTCGCGCCAGTCATCTAAAAACATAGACCCTGAGCAGAAGCTACCTTACCTTCCCCTGAGACGGCTTTCTCTCCTTCACAATGTCAACAGACAGCGTGGAAGACCAAAGGCACCGTGGGATTGCCTCACACACCCCTCGGATGGGCGCAGGGGTCCCGGCATTCTAAGCCTCACTCCCCACACCTGTACCCCTGCAATGGCAGCTTCCACGCACGGGAAAATGTGCCGCCCTTGGCCTACGCCATTCCACCCTGACGCTCTCCTTTCCCTCTGTGCCAACCGGGCACCTGCTCCCCTTCATGATGCCCCGTTAAGGAGTGCCTAGTTCCAGGGGCCAGAGCGACAGTACAGCAGGTAGGGCACCTGCCTTGCATGCAACCGACTTGAGTTCAATCCCCACACCAGTTATGGTTCCCCAAACCCGGCCAAGTGTGATCCCAGAGTACAGAGCCCAGGAGTAACCCCTGAGCAATGCCCAGGTATAGCCCTTCCTCCTCCCCCCCAAAAAGATTCTCTAATTCCAGTTACTTCCTGTTGGACCTGAAACCATGGAAGGTGCACAGTGGACTCTGTATTCTCAGACTTGACCCAGATGGCAGCTGAGCCAGCCCTATACCCCAAGACCTGAAAGGTGAGGCTGGCAAAGGGCCCTTCCAAGAACCCCAGGATAAGGGGAACCGGAAGACACAGGTGCTACTGTGAACGAGGAGCAGAAGGACCCCCCGGGGGGGCTCCGAGCTGCTGACCAGTGACCAGACAAGCTCCACTCTCTCATTCTCACTTCCCCAATAACGAAACGGAGAGGCCTTCCAGGAGGAGGCGCCTGGCGGATCCAGGTCTTACTCCTGCATTTGAACTCCAGAACTCAGGGCAGGAGGGGGCGGAGGCGACAGCACAGGGGGGAGGCATTTGCCTCTCACGCGGCCGAACCGGTTCAATCCCGGTATCTTATATGGTCCCCCGAGTACTGCCCGGAGTAATTCCTGAGTGCAGAGCCAGGAGTAACCCCCGAGCATCACTGTCACTGTCTTCCTGTTCATCATCGGTTTGTTCGAGCGGGCACCAGTAACATCTCCATATGACCTGTCTCATGCAAGCAGAGCCCAAGGGCACCGGCTTGCTCCAGGAACATAAAGAGCCTCAAACCATTCCATCAGGTCATGGGAATGAGGTCTATAATTGTTACTGGTAATTGGCATATCAAATACGACACGGGTAGCTTGCCAGGCTCTGCCGTGCGGATAGCATACTCTTGTAGTCATCTCTAAATCCAGCATTTATTGATGAACCGCGCAAGCCGGGCTGTGATAGGCTGGTCTGCTGGGTGGAGTTCTGACAAGGGGGAAGTCCGGATGTAGAAAATGGAGGCCCTCACGGGAGTGGGGGTCGTCTGGCTTGTTGCGAGGCTCTACTGGGGTGGCGGGCCAGGGCTAGAACCCACCTTCCCTCCCAGGCGCCTCGTGAGCGGCTGGGCATAGGAGAGCCAGTAGCAGCTCTGCCCCATGTCTGTGAGTCTCTCACCGCCGGGTGTGACCTCAAAAGCCAAAAAAAAATATTAAAGTCCAGGTCTTGGGACCAACGGGGGATGCCCGGCCTGCGCCTCAGTTTCCTTAGCAGCCTGGGAACCCGAATTCCGGCAGAGACAGGAAGCAAGAGACAGTTTCATTAATTAAGTGGCTGAGCAAGCCTGAATTTAATAGGCACTCGATCGGTGCCACCGCGGCTCCTCCATTAGCGGGATTAGCGGGAAGAGCCGGATAATGAACAGGCTGACCGCTGACAGCACCCAGCCCTGGGCCGGGGACCCTCGTCCTTTGCCTTCACCTGATGTGCGTCCCCGGGGTGCCCACAAGCTGACCTACCCCATTAGGGGACTCTCATTCTTGTATTGACGCACAAAGGAGCCAGCTGGTGGCCTCTGACCCGCCTCCCGCCTGGGACCAGGAGCATTTCAGCCTCCTAGTACAGTGCTCTAATCGCTTTTGACGCCCGAAGGGCATGACCTCGCCTGATCTCTGCTTGGGTCCTCCTCTTCCCTCTTCCTGAGTCCCCGACGCCCTGGAGGGCTGCAGGGGTGAGCCAGGCCGCTGGGAGAGATGTTCGTGGCTCATCTGCCTGCTGGAGGGGGAATTGAGTCCCGGGAACAGATTGGACCTGGCCACGCCCCTTGAGGGGTTGTCATGGCAGCAGGTGGGCGGGGCATGGCTGCTGGGAGGGGCCCATGCGATTGGATGTCCTCTTAGCAGGTACTGGGGGCTTGGCTCTGGACTTCCGGCGGAGAAGTTTGTGCCCGAGTGAGCCACCTCGAGCTCTCATGTGCCCCACACCCCACCCCCAGCTCTCTCCAGGAGAAGCAACTTTCCTTCATTCCCTGGGGCAGGGCCTCTGGGCTGGGGGCGGGGGTGCGGGTGGAGGTCCTGAACCCGAATGAAGCTCTGAGCTCCTGAATGGGAGAGAGAGGAGAGCTCTGAGCTCGGGGGAGAGGGAGGAAGGGCCGGCCCAAAGAGTCCAGTCCAGGCTGGTGTCTCAGCTGTTACCACCCGCTGTGTGAGCTTGGGCCAGTTCCTTAACCTCTCTGGGCTCCATGCCTCAGCTGCCGGTGGGGACTGATCACATGATCTCACTGAGGGTGAAAGGAGGCAGCTTGGCCAAAGCCTGGTGGGGCCCAGGGCTGGTGCTCCATTTCCGGAGCTCCGTGCATGCGGGAAAGAACCAAGTCTAGAGCCGGGAGTTGGGAAATGAGAAAGAAAAGGCGCTTTCCCAGCCCAGTCCCTGGGGTCTCCGTAGAGCCCCTGGCTGACGGCGGGCTTGAGTTCAGTTCGGCCTCACCCACGTGCCGAGAGTGACTCTGACCATCACAGCCCCACAGTGAAACAGGCCTGATTTACAGCCGAGCGCTGTCACAGGGATCCTGGGGGGCGAGGGGAGGCAGAAGGGAGAATACGAATAAAGGAAAGAGTGTCTGCTGGCTGGGATGCTTCTCGAAGGCAAAGGAAGTGACGGGTTTTCCTGCCAGCACAGGACCAGGTACAAACACCCCCAAAGAGCCATTCATTGTAAGCAGCTCGTTTCTAGGGGGCGCTTGCCTAGGGAAGCATATATACACGTTAAAAGGAGAGACACTGATCATGGGGCCAGAGCGATAGTACAGCGGGAGAGCGTTTGCTTTGCACGGGCTGACCTGGGTTCGATCCCGGCACCCCATAGGGTCCCCTGAGCACCGCCAGGAGTAATTCCTGTGAGAGCCAGGAGTAAACCCTGAGCACTCTCAGCTGTTGCCCCCAAAAAACAAAATCAAAAAGACTCGAAATCAAAATGTTGCACTGAAATGCAAAAATTGTAAATATTCCAAATAATACATCTGGATTAGGTGTTTAAAAAAAAACCAGCGACATTGGTCGTCTCTGGAAGACCTAGAAAAACAGAACCAATCTTGGATGGCTTCCTGGAAGAGGCAGACCATGAGTGGCAATACGGATTTCTCCCACCAAGGTAGAGGTGAGGCTGGCGCAAAAGTTCTGGAGAAACAGGGAAACCATACGGCCACCCCCCACGCCATCTCCACCTCCTCGGCCAGGCTGGAGAATCAGTCGCTGAGGGAGCTTCGAGGTTAGCTCAGAGCTGCAGGAACTGAGGTGGACAGGAACGCCAGGATGGGACCCTGGGGCCAAAGGCGTGGGATCAAACCCTGGCTCTGATCCTTTGCTGGGCAGCCCCAGTCTAGGATCTCAACCTCTCTGAGGTTCTGACCTAGGCGGTGGGGAGAGCTACAGAGCTCTGAGGTCAGGCCTGCACAGAGCCGGGCTCAGAGAGGAAGAGCGAGGCCGTGAGGAGTGTAGAACTTCAAGGTGCGGGGAAGGGGGGGTGCGCCAGGGCCGCACCTTAACCCCCAGCTCCGGGAATCTCACTTCCCCGTTCCATTGCACCACCTAACATTGAAGCAAGGAGGCCAGTGCGGTTTAAGCAGCGGTGGGTGGTCCCTGCAGCCCCGTGGGCTCGGGGTGGGGGCTCCTCCTTCCTGCTGCGCCTGTTCCCTCCCACAGACCGGCCCTGCTGCCGCCTGTCACCCCTGGCCCGGGCCTAGCGCTAACGCGGGCAGAGTCAGGAGCGAGCCCAGCTAAAGGACAAGTCACATCAATCATATTTAAACAAAAGCCTCTCCCGCCCAAGGGCCCTTTTTAAAAGCTGCTTATTTAATTAAAAGTCCCATTTTCCATATTTATGGCCCTTATTCAGTTAAATATTAACCGCTGGGCTAGGGCTGCTGTGTGCTTTGAGAACGCGCGGCGGGTTCATTACCGCGCCAGGATTTATCCGGCGGCGCCCGCGGCAGATCAATGCACCCGGCGCGCTGGACAAACACCGCTGCCCCCTCCTCCGCGGCCGGACAGGGCCAGAGACACGGTTACGGGGACACAGGAACGGAGATAAAGACGCGGGAGATGGGGTGAACTCCAGAGACAGGAGGACAGACAGATGAACAGACGGCTGGAGGAACAGGCAGACAGCGCCCTGTCTCTGAGCTGCTGTGCATGTTGCCCAGGAACACACCAACCACGTGTGGCTCCTACTCAGACGCAGAGAACAGAAGTGGGTTCTCCCCCCACCCCACCTCTCCGGGCATGTGTGCTGGCCCAGGGGCAGAGTGCCAGGTGTGAGCTGGCCTGTACTTCCTAGGAGAGTCATGAGCAGGGGGCCTCAGGGCCCCAACATCTCCTAAGGGTTTGACCCCCCACCTTGGCTCCTGGCACCCATTCAAGGCATGGTCTGGCTGTTAAAGGAGAAAAGGGCCGTGTGCTATGGAAGGTTCTGGGCCCGCAGCCTCGGGTCTGCAGAGAGATCCAGCCCCCTGCTACACCATGTCCCTGCGTGCTGGGGACTGTCCAGGAAGGGGCCCCTGAGTTCTGTGCTTCCAGCCCAGATGAGAGGCAGCAGGTCCCCACAGCAACACGGAAGGGAAAGTTCTGAGCCCGGAACACCACTAGGTTCGGGCCGGAGAGATAGCACAGTGCGGAGGGGCGTTTGCCTTTGCACGCAGCTGACCTGGGTTTGATCCCTGACATCCCATAGAGTCTCCTGAGCACCCCAGAAGTGGCTCCTGAATGCAGGAGTGACCCCTGAGCATCGCTGAATGTGGTCCCCCAAAATAATAATAAACAAACACATACATACACACACCACCACCAGCTCCGGTAGAGTTGGGACTCGACCGGGGGCCAACTCAGTTGTTGCCCCAACCCACGGGGTGGGTTTCTGTGACTCTGGACCATCCGTGGAAATGAGCGCTAGACCATGTGAGCTCACCGTCGCTGCTCCCTGACTCTGCTCTCCCTGTCTGCGTAGAGAAAGCCCCTGAGTCACTGTCCTGGCGGGGGCAGCTGGGGAACCAGCACTCAAGCATGCGCCCTGCCCGCCCGGGTGCTGAAGGCCCACTGTGGCATCAGAGCCCAAGGGTCCTGCTGCCGCCGGCGGTTCTGCCCATGCTGGTGCTCACACCACTTTCTGGAGCCTCAGTTTCCCCACCTGCAAAACAGGGCTAATGGCAGAATCTCTCCGCACTGTTGGGGGCATTGAATGACATCGTTCTTGTAAAGAACTTAGCAGTGGCTGGCAGTGAGAGTGGGTCCCGGCCACTCTGTGAATGCCACTGTGCCTTGTGTGGCCTCAGTTTCTCCATCTGAAGAAAGAGCAGAAGGCTGGATTCGGTTGCTCTCCGGCCACTGGTAGGTTAACACAGCCCCCCACACTCACAGCGGGAGGGGTTTGGAGGGAAACTGAGTCTTGGTAGCATGTGTCCAACTGTATTGAGAAAGAAAGAGGGGTGCCAAGTGGTAGTACAGCGGGAGGGCGTTTGCCTTGCATGTGGCTTACCCGGGTTCCATCCCTGGAATCCCAGATGGTCCCCGAGCACTGTGAGGAGTAATCCTGAGTGCAGAGCCAGGAAGAACCCTGAGCATCGCCATATATGACCCGAAGATTAAATAAAAAAGAAGGAAGGGGGAAGAGTAGAGGCGGAGAGCTGGGTCTCTGGGCCTCGTCCATAGCTCCCAAACCCTAAAGAGGCATCTTCTAGCTCCCAGCACATGCACACAAATGCTCCTGCACAAACACTCCCAGACGGGGAGAGAGGTCCATAAACACATGCGCACAAACATGGAAGTCAGGTGCCTACAAACACGCATGCACACGAGGAAACACAACACAGGTACTGAAATGCACCCACAGGCACACACAAGGGTATGGTGTCTACATACATGCAAATACACCCATGCACACACAGATACGCCTGCAGCCACACATGGGCACATATGCAGATACTGGCATGCAAACAGAACATAGGAAAACATGCAAATAAACATGCCTCAACACGCATGTGACACATGTGAGAACACACACGGGTCCACATGCCTGCCTATGCCATGCCACACGTGTGCCCCAGCCTCTTCCTTTCCCTTTGGATCCTGTTAGGAGCTGGCTTTCTTCCACGCCCCCCACACACACCGCCACCCTCCCCAAAGGGAAAAAAAAATCTGAAAAGCCAGATTAGAACTTCACACACGCATCTACGGGAAAATCTATGTCTCATTTTCATATCTAGCAAAATAAAATGACACCAGAACACTCCAGAAAACCCCCAGAGGTGGCGAGTGGAGGAAACACCTTTCCCAAAGGGGGCGGCCCCAGGGCCAGGGACGCAGGAGGAGGTGTGTGGGGCCCGTGAGAAGCCAGGGAGGAAATCGATCAGGCCATTTTCTCCTGGGGTCAGAGGAAAATGGGGGGTCCGGGAAAGTGCCTGGGGGCGGGGTGGTGGAGGGTGGAAGATGGGGCGAGGGAGAGGAGGAAGATCCTGAGGCTGGTGGTGTGAGCGAGGGAGCGGGGGAGAGCGGGGAGACACTAGGTTATCAGAGGAGTGTGAAGACAATAATACAATCTGACATTTCTGAAACAAGACCCCCCGGTTGCCATGGAAACAGCTCGTGTGGGAGCAGCTCCCAGGAGACGGCTCCGAGATGTACTATAAATGATGTTTGATTAGAATTTAAATCATTTAGGCAGAGAGAAGATAGGCCTTTTGTCAGCAAGGGGACCTGGGGGTGGGGAGGGAGGGGGTGGGGGGTGGCGGGGGGGGGGGCACCACCCGGGACCCCGGCGTGGCGCGCCTGAGCCGAGGTCAGCCGGGGGGTTGATTACTTTTGCCCTCGGCTTCATTCCGGTTTACAGTAACCTTTCCAGGGTGGCCAGAGGGACCTCGGAGGGCAGGAGAGGGGGCAGGGAGGGGGGGGCCTGGGGTGCTGGAAGAACAGACACTGGGAGAGGAAGAGGAAGGGAAGGTTGGGCAGGGATGGAGAGAGGATCCCGCCCCAGCAAACCAGGCCCCCAGAGAGAGAGAGAGAGAGAGAGAGAGAGAGAGAGAGAGAGAGAGAGAGAGAGAGAGAGAGAGAGAGAGAGGGGGGAAGAGCCAGCCAGAGGGGGAACAAAGAGGAAAAGGACACACCCGAGCATCTCCGACAGGGCAGCTGCCAAATCCCCAGGAACCTGGGGCTGTGGGAGTCCTGGGCTCACTGCCGCCCCTGCCTTCTCCCTCACCTCCGTGGAAAATCCCCGGCAGCAGGGCTGATGGGTGCAGGAAGGCAGACTTTTAGCTCTGTTGAAAACAGAAGCCAGGCTGCCTGCCTCAGTTTTCTCCACTCTGGACTCCAAGAAGCCGGAGTCCGCTCGGCCCCCAGACGATGCATGTTATCGTTGCGGTTTTATTTTTTGTCTTCCTTGCGTTGTGGCCCCGTTCAAGAATGGAGAGGCTTGATGGTAGCATGGGACCAAACTCCGCCGTGTCCAGCCGCCAGCCAGGGGCAGCCCCGCGGCAGAGCTGACTGTGCTTCTCGGTCCCCCTCTGCCGGTCACGTGACACTGGTTCTTGGCTCCTGCCTGGCCTTTGAACTTGAACTCTGGCCATTTACCTCCAGGGTTCAGGGGAGGAGAAACCTGCCACCCTGAGAACAGAGCTGACCGGATCTTCAGACTCAGCCCCTCAGCTCAGCTCCACACGTTTCAGGAAGGTAGGCACGTGCCCGATCAGCGGGCACCTCGGACATGGACCTGGTGGGGTGCGGAAGGTCTTGGAGCAAAGCGTCCTTGGGCTTTCGGGCAGTGGACACAGCTGGAACCACAGGGAAAGCTCTGGGGAGAGAGGAAGGAGGTTTGTAGAGAGGGAAGTGGGCACTTGTGAGGGGGGGGAGAGAGCAAGTCCCATATCAGTGCCGCCCCGTGGCTGCAGGAGGCTGACCGTCCCTCGCCTGCCCCGCTGCTGACCGTCCCTCACCTGCCCCGCTGCTGACCTTCCCTCACCTGCCCCGCTGCTGACCGTCCCTCACCTGCCCCGCTGCTGACCGTCCCTCGCCTGCCCGCTGCTGACCGTCCCTCACGTGCCCCGCTGCTGACCGTCCCTCACCTGCCCCGCTGCTGACCGTCCCTCGCCTGCCCGCTGCTGACCGTCCCTCGCCTGCCCCGCTGCTGACCGTCCCTCGCCTGCCCGCTGCTGACCGTCCCTCGCCTGCCCCGCTGCTGACCGTCCCTCGCCTGCCCCTCTGCTGACCGTCCCTCACCTACCCGCTGCTGACCGTCCCTCGCCTGCCCCGCTGCTGACCGTCCCTCGCCTGCCCCTCTGCTGACCGTCCCTCGCCTGCCCTGCTGCTGACCGTCCCTCGCCTGCCCCGCTGCTGACTGTCCCTCACCTGCCCCGCTGCTGACCGTCCCTCACCTGCCCCTCTGCTGACCGTCCTCGCCTGCCCCTCTGCTGACCGTCCCTCACCTGCCCCGCTACTGACTGTCCCTCACCTGCCCCGCTTCTTTACTCTGCCTGGACCCTCCTTCCTGAGGAGACCGTGAGCCCATGAGGACCAAGCACAAGGGAGGTGTGGAGAGTTAGCGGGAGAACTGAAGGACTGGTTTGGGTCACACTCGGCAGTGCTGAGTGCTTGCTCCCTGCCGGTGCTTGGGGGCCTACAGGTGGTGCCGGGATCAAACCGAGTCAGCTGTGTGCAAGGGCGGTGCCTTTTGCCATCGGGCGGGGGTTGGAAGGGACGATGACAGGATTTTGAGATTCACAGTTACAGACCTGCTCATGACTCAACACCCGCCCTTTCACCGTGCACGTTTCCCAGCACTAGTGTCCCCAGTTTCCCTCCGCCCCCAACTTGCCTCCATGACAGGAACTTCTCTCCCTCCCTCCCTCCCTCCCTCCCTCCCTCTCTCTCTCTCTCCTCTCTCTCCTCTCTCTCTCTCTCTCCCTCCCTCCCTCTCTCTCTCTCTCTCTCTGCACTGTTTCGCAGTACAGGTACTGAAAGTCATGTATATGCTTTACCTGCAAGGCGGTTACCTCAACCCCTGTGCAAACAGCTATAAGAAGGAAGCACCTGGAGATCCCGGTCTCTGCTTTGGGAGTGTCAGGCTCTAGGAGTCCAGTCTTAGACTGTGTTGCTCCCTCCAAGCAGTTTGAGGTTTTTCTGTTGTTGTTCATTAAAGGGGCCTTTCCCTCACTTTCGAGGGGTGGCAAGAAAGCAGGACCCTGAACAATCAAGAGGCCCCTAAGGACTGTGAGAATCAATTTCCTCACCAACAAACAAAGGCTCGGACCCTCAGGAATGTTCTAGAGCAGTGCCCAGCACTTGGTGGACGATAATAGTGCAAGCAGTTGTCCTCGTATGCCGTGTAGAGGATTGACCTTGGGCCTCACACACGCGGCAAGGCAGGTTCTATATCGCTGGGCTACATGGCTGGACCACACCCGGCTGTGCTTGGGGATCACCCCTGCTGGGGCTTGGTGCTCTGGAAATGAAACTCAGGTCAGCTGCATGCAAGGCACATGCCTCACCCACTGTCCTATCTCTGTGGCCCCAACAAATAGTCCCTAATGTTGCAGATACAGCCAGCAAGAAGACCCAAGGAAAGAGGAGAACCTTTGGGGGACTGTGAGTTGGGTGTGACTTTGGGATCTCACAGGCCACATTCCCATCACACAGAGTTTCTGCCAGCACTATTTCCTCTTCTCCTTTTGGGGAACGCTTGAGGGCTTTGGTATTCAAGCGCTTGGCAACTCATCTGTGAGGAGGAACTTAGAGTCACTCAAGAGCCACATAGTTCTTCTGACCCCGATCACACCAGGGTGCCTGTGTGCCGAGATAGATTAGTGATGCCTGCCATGGGCGGGGCGGCTGTCTGTGGGGTGAGTGCGTGCAGGGATAGAGTCTCAGTCACCTGCTCTCTGACTGAGATCTTTGCCGGTCCGGAGAAAGTAACTCTCCCCCCTATTTCAATGGGTTATTACGGACACACTTAATACAGGTGGTGGCTACATGTGCCCAAAGGTGGGGCAGGGGAGGGACTGTGGCCCTGTTTGTGGATGTATGTGGCCATTCGACATCTCTGGGCCCTCATGGGGTGCTTGGACTGCACTCCCAGAAGGACAGAGAATCAGGGGCCCAGGAATTTGCTTAGGGAAAAAGAGGCTCCGTTCGCCTGTAAAGAGGGTGAGGGAGAGCTTGGCATGTCACAGCCGTCGTTGCTTGCCAGGCACCGGGGCACTGTTTGTGCAGCTGCCTCTGACCCCACTGATCCTGTACTTGTGGCCACCCTCCAATTAAGAGCAAGTCCCTGCGAGGCGGGACAGCCAGGTCTGTGCACACTGCACCCTACCCGGCAACGCTGTGTGCCGCCCCTCTCGAGTCGAAGGCTATGGGAATCACGCAGCTGTACACGGGCAGTCTGGGCTGTGCCTCTGTGTCCCACGACCTCAAGCCACACCCCCTTAGTGACTTACAGTGCTAGAGGTCTGACAGCCAGCCAGCCTGGGCATCGCGGGTCCCGCGGAGGGTGGCATTTCTTTTAGACAGCTCTAGAGGAGAATCATCCTCTTACCTCTGAGATCCTTAGAAGCAAACCGCTTACATTCCTTGGCTTGTGGCCCCTTCCTCTGCCTTTAAAGTTGGTACCATTGTGTCAGGTCCAGCTCTGTGGTTTGTCCTTTAGAGTGATGCCTCATGCATATACTGGACCCAACTGGTCATCTGCCTAATTTGAGGTCAGCTGATGAGCTGTCTTAATGTGTCTGAAATCTCTGGCACACTGTTCCGCAGTGCTCCGCCCCGCCTTGCCCCCTGGAATAAGCCTGTCTCACAGCGGAGGGGGCAGTCAGCGGCTTCTGCCCTGTGTTCCAGTGGGCAGGTGTGTCTGGGAAGCCCCGGAGAAACCAGGTCTCTGTTCTCTGCAGCAGGAGCCGCAGTGATGCACCCTGACCTTTCTAGAACGTTCCTCTTGCTCTGAATCGCACCCCAAGTTCCTCACTCCTGCTCCGGGTTTGCTTGTGAAACACATGAGCCGCACCTCCCTGGTTATTGTTTCCAGCTTCATTTGGGGGGACCCAAAGGTTAGGCCGTGCTCAGTGTTAGCGCTTACAAAGGCTGATCTGGGGGTGATAGAGGCCCACCTTAAAGTGGCATAAGTAAAAGAATTCCTTTTCTCACTGACCGAAAAACTGAATCTCTTATGGGGGCTTCAGGCACAGTTAGATCCAGGCTCTCCAACAGTATCACCCAGATCAGTTTCTGTGCTTGTTTTTACATCTGAAAGTTGGCTTCTCTACGCCTTGGCTTCATCCTCAAGTAGCCTCTCTTCACATTCTGGCAAAGATGGACTCCAACTGCTGCAGGGACCAGCCATGGCAGAGAGAGAGGATGGTTTTTATCAGCTGTGCCAACAGCCACGAGGGAATCCTGTTCCTCAGCTCTGATTGGCTCATCTTGGTCATGTGTGTTTTGCCCAACCAATCAGGATGGGAAGCAGGGGCGGGGCTTCCTCCAGCTTCAGGGGTCACTTGTGCTTTTTAGGAGTTGGCTCGTTAGTTACCTGGCCAGAGAGAGTGCAAGTAAGCTGCGGTTCCCGCAAAAAAACAAACAAAAAAACTGGGTGCTTTTTTTGGTTTGTTTTTGGGGCACACCCAGCGGTATCGGGCTTTCACCTGCCTCTGTGCTCAGGGAGCGCTCCTGGCAGTACCCAGGGGACCATTTGGGATGTCGGGGATCGAACCCAGGTCAGTCGCGTGCCCGTGCCGGCAAGTGCCCTAACACTGGACTATCGCTCTGGCCCCAGCTGGGGTGCTTTTAACATAAGAAGGGGTGAAGAAAAAGACCCCCAGGTTTCTCTGAAAGTCAGGTCATGCACTGTTAGTTTTCGGTAAACCTCCCCCACACCTCAGAAACAAGCTGAGACCCAGCCCAGGGGAGAGTTGCAGAGAGGATGGGAGACCGGCAGGGTGCCCACCGCTGTGCCAGCCCACCCTGGCGGGCGGGAACGCTCAGGATCACAAATTTGCGGTCTGAGAACTTGTCTGTGTTTTTGCGATTTCTATTTTCTTGGCTCCGAAGCTGAGGGGAAGCCAAAACGGAATCAAGTTCTTTTCAGAACTGCCAGCCTGTCTGAGCTACATAAAACGGCAGAGGAAAAGAAAGGAGCTTTTGTTGAGGCTTGGGGAGGGAAAAGGGAAGAGGGGACGGGGTGTCTGGGAAGAGATGGGCGCCCGCACCCCCGCCCCTCAGGAAGAGACACAGGTGCGCAGGCAGAAAAGGTCCTTTTGTTGTTTCGGTTTGGTTTGGACCACACTGGGCGATGCTCCTGCCTCTGCACTCAGGAATCACTCCTGGTGGTGCTCCAGGGAGCAGACAGGATCCAGGGATCGAACCTGGGTGGGCCCCATGCAAGGCAACCCCTGTACTCTCTCTTCAGCCCCAGGAAATGTCTTTTTGCACAGAAGCAAACCCAGGGATGCTGTGAATGCCTTTGGGACCACCGAGATGCAGATGAGTCCGGTGGGTGTTTAGGGGAACAGAGACCCTGTCCCCAAATGCCCCAAGCCACTGGCCTTGGACATCCCCAGCTCGGTCTGATGCACAGGTACTGATGCTGGCTCAGAGCCACGTGCCCGGATCTGCCCCCTCCCACGGCCCCCTCCTGTCCTCAGCCCCTCCCCCAGTCATCCTGTCCCCTCTGGTAAACCAGGCCCAGGGACAACTGTTGCACCAACTTTATTTTTTTTTAATTTTACTTTATTTTCATTTTTTTTGTTTTTTGGATCACACCTGGCAATGCTCAGGGGTTACACCTGGCTCTGCACTCAGGAATTACTCTTGTAAGTGCTCGGGGGACCATATGGGATACCGGGATCGAACCAGGTCAGCCACATGCAAGGCAAATGCCCTCCCGCTGGACTATCGCTTGGCCCCACACCAACTTTAGATGGTGGGTGAACAGCCTGAGTTGAGAAGGTCCAGAAAGTACTGAGCCAGTTGCTTGGCACCAAGAGGGCAGGAAGGGGTGAAGGTGATAGCAGAAAGAGGAAGGGGGTAGCCTCACCCCAGTGCCCCGGGCAGCTGTGGCTCCAGGGCTCGCTGGACTCGGGAAAGCCAGAGCAAGCCCCCAAGCCAGTCTCGTGGCAGGTAGAGCACCTCCCGAGGAGTGCATTTGCCAGTTTGTAACTTTGTTGGTAACTGCTATGAATCAAACCCCAGAGACTCACAGTCTCTGCCATGGCAGCCTGGGTCTGACAGTCCCAGCCTCCCCCTGGTCACGCTGTCCTAGCAGAGGGGGGGGACAGAGGAGGTGACAGCAGGGAGCCGCAGGGTGGAAGCAGGAGCAAGCAGAGTGGAGGGTGGCACTGGCAGTGACAGATGGCCCCAGCTAGAGGACCGCAGAGCCAGCTGTCCCCAGCATGGAGGGCTGGGGCCAGTGAGGGTGAAGGCGGGCGGGGGGCAGGGAGAATGGCTGGGAGGCTGGAGGAACCGGTGGGTGATGAGCCGAGCACCCACACCCCGTGTGTCCCTCTCTGCCTCTCCCGGCCCCTCTGTTCCCATCTCCCCACCGCTGACTGCTCCGGGGGTCTCTCCACTGTCTTCCTGCTCTTTGCCCAGCTACAGGACCTGGACGCGGCTGCAGCTCTGGGCATGTCCGAGTCCGGCCTGAGCTCTGCTGGCCCCTGTCACCAGTGGCCCCGGGTCACTCCCCCACAAAGGGCCGGGCAGAGCTTAGGGTGCCCGGCCTGGGTGGCCACTCCAGTCTGCAAGTGAAGCGTCCTTCCCCAGTGCTGGACCTCAGGGCCACCCACAGCCCCTCCGTCCCCTCTCTCTCTCTCTCTCTCCTCTCTCTCCTCTTTGTGTTTTCGCTCCCTCTCCTCTCTCCACTCTCCATTTTCCTTCTTCATCTCCGTCTTCACCCGCCCCTCAGCCATCTCCTGTGTGAGTCCTCCACCTCCTGGGCCTTTCAGGGACCACCCCCCCACTCAAAGGCTAACACCTACCTCGCTTCATGGGAATTCAGGGCTGTCAGTATAGACAGTGATTAAAAATGAATAAATAAATAGATAGATAGATAGGTGGATAGATAGATAGATAAATAAATAAATAGGTAGTTAAATAAATAGGCGAATAAATAAATAAATAAAGCATAAAAGACTCCTCTCGGACACAGAGGTGATTTGCAGGTATGCTGGGGAGTTTAAGAATCAAAAGATACCCTTTAAGTATGACTGAAACCAACCATGAGCAGCTCTGTAATGTTCTATCTCACAGTTATTCAATAAAATAATAAATAAAACCCGAGAGATTGAGGTTGAGAGAGAAGAGTATATAAAGTCCTTCCTTGCCTTACGTGCAGATGGTCCGAAGTTTAATACCTGGCACCACACAGGGCCCCTCAAACCTGCCAGGTGTGACCCCTGATTGCAGTCAGGAGTAAGCCCTAAGCTCTGCTGGGTGTGACCCACAAAACAAAAAAACAAAAAATCAAACAAACACCAAAAACAATCCCAATGGGTTACAAAAGTTTAGGGTGTGAAGTGATGGTGATTGGGGCACAGATTTGGTTTACAAAGTATATTTTTCATGTATTTCAAAGACACGCTTAATATCTAGATGAAAACATTTGTGCTGCGATTTCAACTAATACACTCATGGTCTCGATGCAGAAAACAGCTTTATCATACAATTAAACATGCTTGGATTTTTAAAAAAGGTATAAGGTATCGTTTGTGATGGGGACCCTAGTAATCAGGACGGATTCGATCTCGCCCAGACCCGCGGCATGACGCCAGGGCAAGCTCGCTGTTTCCCTCTGACCTCCCAGGAGGACACTGGGCAAGGGAAGCGCTGAAGGAGAAAGAGTGTCGGTCAGCAGAAACCAGCCGCAGTGGCCGCTGCCGTCTCTCAGCGAGGACACAGACCAGACATGTCATCAGAGTCCAGCAGCGCCTGGGAATTTCTGCCGACCTGCCCTAGCAGTGGCTGCTCCTGACCCAGAGATGGTCAGAAATTAAAAATCGCAGGCGCAAGACGGAAAGACTCATGGCGCACACATGGCGCTCTCCCCCATAAGACCCTTTATGTGGAGCACTCGGCATTTTCCGAGTCGTTCGCCCCCCTTTCGCACCCGCTTCTCTGGAAATTGACCCTCACCCGCTCAGCAGATGAGTTGGAGGCAGTTGGGGTCATGTGACTCCACCTCTCAAGCTCATTGGACCAGGGTGGACCCAAACGGACCAATCAGATCCTGTCAGGAGATGGGCCCTGAATCTTAGTTTTGCCAATCAATTATTATTATTTTGGGTTTGAGCCACACCCAGCCGTGCTGAGGGGTCACTTCTGGCCAGGGACAGGACTCCATATAGGAGGCCGAGGATTAAACCCAGGTTGGCTGAGTGCAAGGCCAGCGCACAGCCCCCGCTACACTGTTGCTCTGGCCCCCCACAGTTACTTTTTTTAAATGTCAGTTGTGGAATATTGTTATTATTTTAAAGTTACATAAATAGTATTTGCTGATTATAAAAAAAACATTGGCAATACCTAAACACGGGCGGGGCAGAGATAGGATATGGGCTAAGGTGCCGCCCCATGCCTGCATCTCAGGCCCCAAACATGATCACTGGAGGGGCCCGAGCGACAGCACAGCGGGGAGGGCATTTGCCTTGCAGGTCCGGGTTCGATCCCGGCATCCCATATGGTCCCCCAGGTGTAATTCCTGAGCGAAGAGCCAGGAGTAACCCCTGAGTGTCGACCCAAAAAGTAAAATATATATATATATATATAATAATAATAATAAGCATTATCACTGGAGTTGCAGCCTTGAAGGTTCTTGAGGACAAGGCCAGGATGCGGACTGGGGTGGTCTGGGAGTTCCCTCTCCCCGGGCTTAAGCCGCTCCACACCCCTCAGGCCTGTCCACCGGGATAGAACCTGGGAGGGCTGTGTGCAAAGCAAGGACCCTCCCCATTGAACTATGGATGACTGTGTGCAAAGCAAGGACCCTCCCCATTGAACTATGGATGGCTGTGTGCAAAGCAAGAGCCCTCCCCACTGCACTATGGATGGCTGTGTGTAAAGCAAGGGCCCTCCCACTGCACTATGGGATGGCTGTGTGCCAAGCAAGGACCCTCCCCACTGCACTATGGGATAGCTGTGTGCAAAGCAAGGACCCTCCCCACTGCACTATGAGATAGCTGTGTGCAAAGCAAGGGCCCTCCCCACTGCACTATGGGATGGCTGTGTGCAAAAGCAAGGGCCCTCCCCACTGCACTATGGGATGGCTGTGTGCAAAGCAAGGGCCCTCCCCACTGCACTATGGATGGCTGTGTGTAAAGCAAGAGCCCTCCCCACTGCACTATGGGATAGCTGTGTGCAAAGCAAGGGCCCTCCCCACTGCACTATGGGATAGCTGTGTGCAAAGCAAGGACCCTCCCCACTGCACTATGAGATAGCTGTGTGCAAAGCAAGGACCCTCCCCACTGCACTATGGGATAGCTGTGTGCAAAGCAAGGACCCTCCCCACTGCACTATGGGATAGCTGTGTGCAAAGCAAGGACCCTCCCCACTGCACTATGGATGGCTGTGTGCAAAGCAAGGGCCCTCCCCACTGTACTATGGGATAGCTGTGTGCAAAGCAAGGACCCTCCCCACTGCACTATGGATGGCTGTGTGCAAAGCAAGGGCCCTCCCCACTGTACTATGGGATAGCTGTGTGCAAAAGCAAGGACCCTCCCCACTGCACTACGGGATAGCTGTGTGCAAAGCAAGAGCCCTCCCCACTGCACTATGGATGGCTGTGTGTAAAGCAAGGGCCCTCCCCACTGCACTATGGGATGGCTGTGTGCAAAGCAAGGACCCTCCCCACTGCACTATGGATGGCTGTGTGTAAAGCAAGGGCCCTCCCCACTGCACTATGGGATGGCTGTGTGCCAAGCAAGGGCCCTCCTCACTGCACTATGGATGGCTGTGTGTAAAGCAAGGGCCCTCCCCACTGCACTATGGATAGCTGTGTGCAAAGCAAGGACCCTCCCCACTGCACTATGGATGGCTGTGTGCAAAGCAAGGGCCCCCCCACTGCACTACGGGATAGCTGTGTGCAAAGCAAGGGCCCTCCTCACTGCACTATGGATGGCTGTGTGCAAAGCAAGGACCCTCCCCACTGCACTATGGATGGCTGTGTGTAAAGCAAGGGCCCTCCCCACTGCACTATAGGATGGCTGTGTGTAAAGCAAGGGCCCTCCCCACTGCACTATGGATGGCTGTGTGCAAAGCAAGGGCCCTCCCCACTGCACTATGGGATAGCTGTGTGCAAAGCAAGGACCCTCCCCACTGCACTATAGGATGGCTGTGTGCAAAGCAAGAGCCCTCCCCACTGCACTATGGATGGCTGTGTGTAAAGCAAGGGCCCTCCCCACTGCACTATGGGATGGCTGAGTGCAAAGCAAGAGCCCTCCCCACTGCACTATGGATGGCTGTGTGTAAAGCAAGGGCCCTCCCCACTGCACTATGGATGGCTGTGTGCAAAGCAAGAGCCCTCCCCACTGCACTATGGGATAGCTGTGTGCAAAGCAAGAACCCTCCCCACTGCACTATGGATGGCTGTGTGCCAAGCAAGAACCCTCCCCACTGCACTATTGCTCCGGATGTTTGTTTGTTCTCTGCATACGTTCTTCCTTCTCCCTTTCAGCCTTGCATTTTCTTCCTTGCTTTGGCTTATCTCTGCTCCCTCCTGCCCACCCAGACCTAGCCTCTTGTATATAGCTGTGATGGGCCGCTGCAAACTGTGTCCCAAAGAGATGTCCTCTTACAGCTAAAGGGAGTTGATACCAAATCAGCCTGCTGGACTGAGTAGGAACAAGGTAATCATGCGAGTGTTTTAGAGAAGGAATCGGGGTCAGTTTAGGGATGATGATGGAGGCAGAGATGGCAGATAAGCAGCTGAATGAACAAGGGCCAAGGAAGCTTCTGGAAACCGGAAGGGTTCGTGGGCAGAACTGGCCCCCAGTGGCAGCTGTTTTGCAGACAGACCTTGATTTTGAGTCCCATGAATCTGCTGTTAGACATCTTTTGTTTTTGTTTGTGTATTTGTTTTTGGGCCATACCTGGTGCTACTTAGGGCTTACTCCTGGCTCTGCATGTAGGAATTACTCCTGGCATGCTCAGGGGAATCACAAACAAGAAACAAGAAATGAACAAACAAAAAAACTTCCAAACAGGAAAGTGACTGGAATTCAGGGATGGCTAGCTGTTAGAACAATTTTGAAGTGCCAGATAGAAAAAAAAGCTTAGATTGCCTTCAGCAGACTTGGGTATTGCCAGTTTTATTATGGGCACGGATTCAGAAGGACCTGAAGAGCGCAGTGGGGAGTTCTGGGGCATTCAGAGAATTCTGGGTCATGTCAGCCTCCACGGATCACTTGCACCATTAAGTTCCAAACACCCAAGGTGCCACTGCTGAAGACTGGAGAGGAAATGGGGAATATGGTTTTGGAAACCGGAGGAAGGTGGGTCCTTGTTGTAGAGAGTCAGAGCGAATTGAGTGAATAGCGTCCTTTGGTCACATGAAAAGCAGAAATGGCCAGAGTTGAGACCAGCTGGTTGAAGCTGAGCTGATGGCTCAGAGAGGCTGGTGGGAAGTGAGTGTTTTACTCTGGTCACTTCGAGTGAAACTGAGTGGGAAGATTCGGACGCAGAGGGATCTGCTCAATAAAACGAGGGTCCCAGATTTGATTTTGGGGGATCCCCTGGCTATCTGATCTCACATAATGCTAAGAGGGGGAGAGGGATTTTCAGTAAAACATGCCCTGGGAATATAATCAAGGGTAAGGTCAGATATAATTATGCAAGTACCTCCTCAAGATAATCCAGGCCATCTACTACAAGCCCACAGTGAGCATCATTCTCAATGGGGAAAAACTGAAAGCCTTCCCCTTAAGATCAGGGACAAGACAAGGCTGCCCACTCTCACCACTTCTATTCAATATAGTACTGGAAGTACTTGCCATAGCAATCAGGGAAGAAAAAGACATTAAGGGCATCCAGATAGGAAGGGAAGAAGCCAAGTTATCACTATTTGCAGATGACATGATATTATACCTGGAAAACCTGAAACTCTCTACCAAGAGGCTCCTAGAAATAATACATTCCTATAGCAGAGTAGCAGGGTACAAAATCAATACCCAAAAGTCAATGGCCTTCCTATATGCAAACAGCGAAAGATAAGAAAGGGACATTAAAGAAACTATCCCATTCACAATTGCGCTGCAGAAAATCAAATACCTAGGAATCAGTTTGACAAAGAATGTAAAGGATCTCTACAAAGAAAACTACAAAACATTACTTCAGGAAATAAAAGAAGACCTGAGGAAATGGAGACATATTCCCTGCTCATGGATCGGAAGGATTAACATTATCAAAATGGTAATACTCCCTAGAGCTTTATACAGATTCAATGCGGTCCCTATAAAGATACCCATGATGTTCTTCAAAGAAATTGAACAAAAAATGGTAGTACTCCCTAGAGCTTTATACAGATTCAATGTGGTCCCTATAAAGATACCCATGATGTTCTTCAAAAAAAATTGAACAAACACTCCTGAAATTTGTATGGAATAATAAAACTCCACAAATAGCTAAAGCAATCCTTGGGAAAAAGAAGATGGGAGGTATCACTTTCCCCCAACCTCAAGCTCTACTACAGAGCAGTTGTAATTAAGACAGTGTGGTATTGGTATAGAGACAGACCTGTAGACCTATGGAATAGAACTGAGTATCCTGAAACACATTCTCAAATATACAACCACTTAATCTTCGATAAAGGAGCAAAAAATATTAAGTGGAGCAAAGAAACCCTCTTCAACAAATGGTGCTGGGAAAACTGGCCAGCTACATGTAAAAAATGAACTTAGACCTTCTAACGCCATGCACAAAAGTCAGATCAAAATGGATTCTAGATCTCAACATCAGACATGAATCTATAAGGTACATCGAAGAAAACATAGGAGAAACGCTCTACGACATCGAAACGAAAAGTATCTTTAAAGATGACACACCACTGACCAAGCAAATGGAAGCAAAGATAAACAAATGGGATTATATAAAACTAAAAAGCTTCTGCACCTCAAAAGAAACGGTGACCAAGATACAAAGACAATCCACAGAGTGGGAAAGGATATTCACCCAATACCCATCTGACAAGGGGTTAATATCCAGGATATATCAGGCACTGGTAGCACTCCACAAGAAAAAAAACAGCCAATCCCATAAAAAAAATGGGGAGAAGAAATGAACAGAAGCTTCCAAAAAAGAAGAAATTCGAATGGCCAAAAGGCATATGAAAAAGTGTTCTTCATCTTTAATCATCAGGGAGATGCAAATCAAAACAACAATGAGGTACCATCTCACACCACAGAGACTGGCACACATCCAAAACAGCAAGAACAACCGGTGCTGGCGTGGATGTGGGGAAAAAAGGGACTCTCATCCACTGTTGGTGGGAGTGCCGGCTGGTCCAGCCCTTTTGGAAAACAATATGGGCATTCCTCCGAAAACTAGATATTGAGCTCCCATTTGATCCAGCAATAGCACTCCTGGGAATATACCCGAGAGACCGAAAAACACATAGCAGAAACACTATCTGTACTTCTTTATTCATCTCTGCACTATTCACTATAGCTAGAATCTGGAAGCAACCTAAATGCCCGAGAACAGAGGACTGACTAAAGAAACTGTGGTTCATCTACACTATGGAATACTATGCGGCTGTCAGAAAAGATGAAATTATGAAATTTACCTGCAAATGGATGGACATGGAGACTATCATGCTGAGTGAAATTAGTCAGAAGGAAAAGGACAGATATAGAATGACTGCATTCATTAATACGACATAAATAGATACCAGTGTTTTACTAAATGTGAGAAATGGTAATGGCAGATTAAAACTCACCATTGAATATACACAAAGAGACTTAAGTGATAAACTCTAAATATCTGCAGGGCTAGCCACAATATGTAAAATAAGAGGGAGAGAGATGCAGAGACAGAGAGAGAGAGAGAGAGAAAGAGAGGAAACTGGGGTACCTGCTATTAAGGCAGCATGGGGGGTGGGCGGGAGGGGGTGGGGTACATTGGTGGTGGAAATGGGGCACTGGTGGAGGGATGGGTGCTGGTATACTGTATTACCAAGAACCAATTATGAACACCTTTGTAATTGTATGTTTCACGGTGGTATAATAAAAATTTTTTTAAAAAATTATGCAAGTACCTTAAAGGGGCAAAATGCAGGAGGCCCAGGCAGGTTTGGGTCTCAGATTGCCACTGGGGCTATTTTCTCTTACTCTAAATGTGACCTGATATCGTCTGTGGGCTGGGCTGGGGCCAATAGACTTGTCGTCCCTGAAAGATATTGTTTATCATAGGGTCTAGCCTGCTTGGTTCGTGTTTGTTAACTCTGGTGACCATGTGTCCATGTGTCCAGAGGGACAGCGAGGGCCAGTGAGACCAGCTGGGGATCGACAAGGTCCAAGCCAACTGGAAACGTCTGCTCTTATTCACACAGCCAAGGGGACCCGCCATCACAGCCACGCGGGGAATCTGGCTGACTTCACGTCCCGCCCCCTGTTGGTGTTCACACACCACGTGGTGCCTTGTGCTGGGGTACTGGGAAGGAAGGTGGGGTTGTCTAAATCTGCGCTGAGCACAGTATGTATGACTCGTTTGTTTGCTTTGGGTCAAAATCCCAATAGATCTAGGCTTAGACTCATCTTGCCTTTATTTCATCATCTAGTGTCATCCATATATCCATCCGGCTATACAATATTTGCCTGACCCACCATCCATCTGACCGTCTGTCCATCCACCTGTTTATAGATCCATTTATCCACCCATTCACCCATGGTCCATCATCATGCACTAACCATCCATCCACCCTCCACTCATCATGCCCTCACTCTCCACCCACCATCCATTCGTCCATCACCCACCATCCACCCACCTGCATTCACCATGCAGCCATCATCCCCGTCCACTATCCACCATCCATCCATCCATCCACCATCCATCCATCCACCACCCATTCATCCATCCACCATCCATCCATCCATCCATCCACCATCCATCCATCCATCCATCCACCATCCATCCATCCATCCATCCATCCACCATCCATCCTTCACTAATCATCCATCCATCTACCATTCATCCATCTGTCCATCTACCATCCATCCACCATCAATTCACCATTCATCCATTCATCATCCACTAACCATCCATCCTCCACCCACCTCCCACCATCCATCCAGCCACCCACCTACCCAGCCAGCCACCCACCCACCATCCATCCACCTTTCCTCCACCAGCCGTTCACTGCCCCCATCATCCATCCACCCACCCATCCGCTCAGTCACCTACTCCTCTGTGTAGCAACAGCATTCACACTTATTCATTCAGTGACTTAACACCCAGGATTTCTCAACACCAGAAACACCCAACACTCCCCAGCAGCAAAAATAGACAGTGCAGCCCGAGGGCAGAGGCAGACCGACTCCCAGTGTGTGTCTCTGGAGTGTCTGACTCAGTATCTCTACACTGCCCGTGTGGCCCATGGACCAGCCCCACGCACACAGGAGCACCGGAAGCATCACTCCTGCCCAGGCCTGCAAGCTCAGCCATACCTGAGTCTCAGTTTCCTCAGCTGGAAACTTAAAGCCAATGGAGTCCCTCCCAGCCTCCTCTCCACGTTACAGGCGCCTAGGCTAGAAGGTATGAACTTAGAGGCTTGTTTACGAGCTGGCCTTGAGCTCTGAGGAGTGGCTGGATGATAAAACGTCCGCCCGCCTCCCCTCTTTTGCACTGAAGGGAGGGGGAGAAACTGGAGGTGGGGGGGTGTGGAGGGGAGCAGTCCCGATTCAAACCTGTTCTTGTCCCCCTGCGCCGGGTTTTGTCTTATTGCAAATGTGCTGTTTGATGCGGGCTTGATCAAACACGTCCTGAACTAGAGAGCGAGGAATTAACATTTTCCCCCTCTCCGTCCAGCCTGCCCCCCCCCCATGCTAGGGCCTCATGGGGATTGCATCCAATTATAGACGGACTTCCAAGTCCAGCACCCTCCTTCACACCCACCCCAACACTCAGGGTTTCAAAGGAGTGAGCTCACATCTATTACTGTTGTTGGCGTGCCGGACTGAATGCTGGTTGCTTTACAAACATGCATGTTGGGCCACAGGGAGGGGACGCGGGGTTAATGGCTTTCCTGAAATCGAAAATCCTATCAACGGTAGCTTTGCCCCTCCGGAGTCCTAGCGGCCACATGCATCACCTAAGTCCACTGCCTCCTGGCTAGTTACAGAGGTGGACTGACCGCTGGGCCGGCAGTGTGGGCAGGCACCCAGAGACGGGGAAGACAGTCTGTCTTGCCCCCCCCCTGCTTCAGAATCGGCAGTGAACAAGTTCCCCAGACGACTTGGGCCTGACAAAACCCGAACCCCGGTCCAGAATCCTTACAATGTAGAGTGAGATGCGTGTGCTTGAAGAATCAAGAGCGTCGAGAGGTCTGCATGCTAAGTCAGTGGTGCTTGGGTGCCCTGGTTTTCAGAGGAGTGAGTCCAGCCCCGGGGTCATGTCATCTGTCCTTCTAACCAGGGCATCAGAAGGCTCAGTGCTGTTCCCACATCCCAGCCCTCAAGTGAGAATATTGCGGTCATCAGCAAAGGTCAACACTTGGGTTTCGATGACTGCTCAAGAGTTATCAGGGACCTGCCCTGTTTTTCCTGCCTCTGTGAGAGGTGGACCTACCTGGTCAGTCACTCTGGGCCTGGCTAGGAGCATCTCCAGGTTTAAGGCGTACTGTGCGGGCTTTAATGCTAAGGCCGACGGTGCTGGGGTACCCTATCATCAACCACATCTGCTGGGAAGAGTTTCTGGTCCTCATTTGGGTCTTGAGGCCTGTCCCCACACCCCCCACCACCAGCCACACAGGCTTGCCCTGTCCAGCTCCCCCAACAGTTGCTGGTTCTGAGTGTGGCCTTTGTCAGTGGCTGAGGAAATGGTGCTGACTGTTGAATTGTGGATGAACTGCTGGAATATAAACTGCCCACGTGGGGATTTCCTCTGAAGAGCTCAGTGGCTGTCCCGCTGCGTCCAGCAAGCAGAAGGTGCTCACTAGTTGTTCAGGCACCGAGTGTCTGAGTGGGGGAGCACTTTTGTTAGATGACGGATGGATGGATGGATGGATGGATGGATGGATGGATGGATGGATGGATGGATGGATGGATGGATGGATGGATGGATGGATGGATGTGGGTGGATGGGTGAATGGATAGGTGGATGGATGGGTGGGTGGGAGAATGGATGGATGATGGATGGGTGGCTGGATGGGTGGCTGGCTGGATGGGTGGCTGGATGGGTGGGTGCATGACTGGGTAGCTGGGAGAATGGATGGATGATGGATGGGTGATGGATGGATGGGTGATGGATGGATGGGTGATGGATGGAGGGGTGATGGATGGAGGGGTGATGGATGAATAGACAGAGCGTGGTGGAAGGCTCGAAGGCTGTAGAGAGCCAGAGGAGTTGAGAAGAGCTTCTTTCATTGTTTCTGCCATCATCCAAAACTCAAATAAAACCACTTTAAGACATCATTTCTACCAGTATTGGGGGAGTTTCATTACAAAAGACTAAGCACTGTTTTAAAGGGTGTGTTTGCAGGAAAACAAAACCAAGCAGCTCCTGTTCCGGCCGCGTTTCCATGCCAAACACTGACCCTCCCCACGTGGCCTCTGTCTATCTGGGGAAGCAGGAGGGGAGACCCCATCGCCCAGCCCAGCTTTCTCCTTCTAGGCCAGCCAGACTCTTGGCTCTGGGGTGGAGGCTTTCCCAGCTGCTCCTCTCCAGGTTCTCGCCCCCAGCCGCCACCCCAACCCCACCAAGTAAGGTGAGCAAGAGAGAAAGGCTGTGCTTTTCCAGGGGGACCCTGGGCCGTGTGAGATGCTTTGGGAGGGTCCCCCAGGAGTTCGCGACCTGTCAGCCTTTGGCCACTTGTGAAGGAGCCTCCCTACCCCACAGCGCTGGTTTATTTGCTCCGCAATGCTGAGGCGTGACCTCCTCTCTCTGGGGTTACTCCGATCACCCCTTAGCAAGAGCCCACACCTGGAGTCGGCGGTGTCTGTTCTAGTTCTGAGCAGTGTGGGTTCCCGCAGGTACGGGCAGAGCCCCTCACGAGAAGGCTGGCACTGCTCTCTCCCCCCCTCCCTTCCCCTCTTCCTCTGCAATTAGCCAACAGCTCAAGGACTCAGAGCCTCGCGCTGCGAGCTCCAGCAGGTGGCAGTCTGGGTGCCCAGATGCAGCCCCTTCCCTCTGCTCTAGGTCGGGGGGGTGAGTCCCTGCTCCCCAGCACCTGCCCCCAGCACTCCAGGAGGGACGGAAGCAGCCGTCAGGAGCAAAGGAGGGGTAAGGAGACAGAGCCAGCCCAGAGAGAGGGGCCACACCCTGGGCAGCTTGGCACGTGCCTGCTGTGATTGGAGAGTTTGGACCCTGTTTCCTGGCTCTGATGCGGGTCCAGAGAGGCCCAGGGAGGGGAGGAGGGTGGGGCTGTGCAGGTGCCTGTAAAGAGCCAGTGACTGGAGGGGAGGGGAGGGAATATGCAGGAGGTGATGGTTCTGTCACCTGTTCTGACCTGGAGAGGGCAAATGGCTGCCTGGGGTTGGGGCCTTCCTCCCTTAGGTGGGAGGTTTCCGAGAGGGAGAAGAGGAGGAGGAGGAAGGAGGGAGGGACGGAGGAAGGAAGGAAGGAAGGAAGGAAGGAAGGAAGGAAGGAAGGAAGGAAGGAAGGAAGGAAGGAAGGAAGGAAGGAAGGAAGGAAGGAAGGGAGGAAGGGAGGGAGGGAGGGAGGGAGGGAGGGAGGGAGGGAGGGAGGGAGGGAGGGAGGGAGGGAGGGAGGGAGGGAGGGAGGAGGAGAGAGAGAGAGGGGGAGAGAAAGAAAGAAAGAAAGAAAGAAAGAAAGAAAGAAAGAAAGAAAGAAAGAAAGAAAGAAAGAAAGAAAGAAAGAAAGAAAGAAAGAAAGAAAGAAAGAAAGAAAGAAAGAAAGAAAGAAAGAAAGAAAGAAAGAGAGAGAAAGAAAGAGAGAGAGAAAGAAAGAAAAAGAGAAAGAAAGAAGGAAGGAAGGAAGGAAGGAAGGAAAGAAAGAAAAAGAGAGAGAGAAAGAAAGAAAGAAAGAAAGAAAGAAAGAAAGAAAGAAAGAAAGAAAGAAAGAAAGAAAGAAAGAAAGAAAGAAGGAAGGAAGGAAAGAGAGAGAGAAAGAAAGAAAGAAAGAAAGAAAGAAAGAAAGAAAGAAAGAAAGAAAGAAAGAAAGAAAGAAAGAAAGAAAGAAAGAAGGAAGGAAGGAAGGAAAGAAAGAAAGAAAGAAAGAAAAAGAAAGAAAGAAAGAAAGAAAGAAAGAAAGAAAGAAAGAAAGAAAGAAAGAAAGAAAGAAAGAAAGAAAGAAAGAAAGAAAGAAAGAGAAAGAAAGAAAGGAGGGAGGGAGGGAGGGAGAGAGGGAGGGAGGGAGGGAGGGAGGGAGAGAGGGAGAGAGGGAGGGAGGGAGGGAGGGAGGGAGGAGATTAGCTATCTTGGTTCGGGGAGGCCTGGCGGGCCTGTAACTCGCAGCCAGAGGGACCGTCCTTTTTACCTTTCTTCTCTTCCAGGAGAGCATTTCATTGATTCATGACAAGTGCTGGACAATCTGAGGTGCCGTTATTGGAGACACACAGTGTGTGGCTGTGGTCTACCTGGACGTGGCGCAGGGGCGGCCTCAGTGCGTTAATGCGTGTCCGTGGGCCAGGCGTGAGGCAGAGTCAGGCGCAGGGGGGAGGTTTCTGAGTCTGCCGAAGGGACGGGACTCAGTGCTGGCCGGGGGCGGGTGCAGTGGAAGGTCAATAAGCAACTAGGATATTATTTCTGTTACTAGTGAACGCCCGGGACTGGAGCGACAGCACAGGGGGAGGGCGCTTGCCTTGCACTTGGCCCACCCAGGCTCGATCCCCCTCTGCATTCCATATGGACCCCGAGCACCATCAGGAGTAATTCCTGAGTGCAAAGCCAGGAGTAACCTCTGAGCATCGCCAGGTGTGACCCAAAAAGCCACCACCCCACCTCCCAATAAAAACAGTGAATGCTCATGGTGGAAAGTTTTCTGCACGGGGCTCAGCAGTGGGAAGGGGGGAGGGCTGGGGGCCTCAGATTTGGGTGTGAGACAGAGTTAGGGCAGGACCGGAGGCTGCTCTGGGATTAGCATCGAGGCTCAACTCCGCCTGAGGCAGCAGCGGAGTCTTTGACCTGAGTTGGGGCTTAACTGGGCTTAGGGTCAGTAATACAGATAACCAGGTTAGAATCTGGGCTCAGTGTATGGGGGTCAGGGCTCAGTATATAGGGATCAGGGCTCAGTATATAGGGATCAGGGCTCAGTATATAGGGATCAGGGTCAGTGAATGGGAATCAGGGTCAGTGAATGGGAATCAGGGTCAGTGTATGGGGATCAGGGTCAGTGTGTGGGGATCAGTGTATTGGGATCAGGGCTTAGTATATAGGGATCAGGGTTTAGTATATGGGATCAGGGCTAAGCATATGGGGATTAGGGCTCAGTATATAGGGATCAGGGTCAGTGTACGGGGATCAGGGCTGGTGTATGGTGGATTAGACTCAGCGTCTGAGGGGTGTCAGACCAGCTCTGTAAGGCATGTCTGTGGGGCTCTCTGCAGGTGAGAGTTGGGTGGGAGCAGAACGGGCACCTTTGGGGGAAGGGCGGGGTTACCCCTTAACCAGGTCACATTTTCCCTCTCACCTTCAGCACCAGCAGGAGCCTCACCCCCAGACATCATGGGGTCTGTCTGCCGCCCAGGGTGAGCGCCCCAAGGTGGACTCCACACTCTGTCCCGGGCTGGGCAGCTCCGGGTCAGCCCGCCCGGCTGGCGATGGCCCCGGGCACCCGCCGTGGGAGTCTCATTCCTGCCCGCAGTCTCGGCTCCCTCCGCCTCTCTCTGCTGCCAGCTGCCGGCTCCGTCTGCTGCGCGCGCCCCCGCCCGCCTGCCTTAGAGACAGCTATAAGTCTCCCGTGAAATATATACAGTGTAAATATATAAAAAGCTTGTGCCTGCCTGCTGCTTATGTATTCATGAAATAGTAAATAAATTTTATGGGATAATTTGAAGGCTGCCAGGAAGCCGGGAGATGAAAACGAAGCCTAATGAGATGGAGTATCAGAGTAGCACATGCTCCATCGGGCACGGCCACCCGGCCAAGCGGGGACCAGCCCAGTGCCTGGGGCCCAGGACCACGCTCAAGAGTCACTTCCGAGAGGCTTCCGGGGGTCATAAACCACGCGCGGGTGGCTGTGCTTTTGGGGGTGAGGAGCTAACTGCCACCTTCGGGGAGACCCAGGGAGAAACTCAGACGTGAGTGTGTGTGTGTGTGTGTGCAAGAGAGAGAGAGAGAGAGAGAGAGAGAGAGAGAGAGAGCCAGTCATGTCTCTGCTGCATGCCTCAGTTTCTCCACGTGGAGGAGCAGAAACTATCAGCTGCCCAGGTGCGTGTAGGAAACCAGGGCTGTCTCACAGCACCACCCCACCCCCACTCCCAGAGCCAGTGTTTCCTGATGGACCAAGCCCCTTGTGGTTATAGCTGCCCGACCGCAACGGACCCCCTAAGTGCTGGGAGAGGCAGAGGGAGAGAAATCCCTAGTCTAGTCTGGGCAGTGTGATGCTGATGTTCGTTCTCGGAGGGCTCAGCCTGAAGTACTGGGCAGCGTCCTTCCGTCAGTTCTGGCACGGGGCAAACCCACGCCCAGGCGGCCTTTTCTCCCGCTGCTCCTCCTCTTGGCTGCCCTATTCCCATGCTCACACAGCCTGTGTGGCCCTCAAACAGTCCTACCCTCTTGGGGAAGGGGGATTGGTCTACCAGGGCTGTGCAATCCCCCACCTCAGCTCTTTTTTGTTTATTTTTGGGCCACACCTGGGACTGCTCAGGGGTGACTCCTGGCTCTGCCCTCAGGCTGATACTCCTAGCTGTGCTTGGGGAACCATATGGGATGCCAGGGATTAAACCCAGGTTGGCTGTGTGTACCACAAGTGCCCTCCCTGCTGTACTATCACTCTGGCCCCCAGCTCTAAAGCAGCTTCTTCCATGCACTCAGCCAGGCTGCTTCCCCGGAAGGAGGCTAGGATTGGGGTATCCTCTCTGCCTACCATCCACAACCCACCCAAGCGTCTAACATCCAATTCATCCATCTACTCATTAATCCATCCATCCATCCATCCATCCATCCATCCATCTGTCCATCCATCCATCTGTCCATCCATCCATTCATCCAGTCATCCATCCTCCATCCATCCATCAAATATCCATCTGTCCATCTGTTATCCATCAAGCATCCATCCATCTACCCACCATCCATCCCTCTATCTGTCCATCCACCCACTTACCTATTTACCATCCATTCCCCCATCTATCTACCATATATTGATCCATCCATCTATCTGTCATCCATCCATCATTCCATCCATTCATCCATCTATCTATCCATTCATCCATCCACCCACCCCTCCGTCCATCCATCCATTCGTCCGTCTGTCCATCCATCCATCCGTCCATCCATCCATCCATCCGTCCGTCCATCCGTCATCCATGTCATCCACCCCCTAGCTCAAGGAACCATGAGACAGGCTCGGGTGTGTGCGCCCCCTGTCCATGGCCCAGCCGTCCCCTCTGCGCCTGCTTGTGGGTGAGGCGGAGGCTTCTCCCCTGCTTTCCCCACCAAACCAATCTTTATATTGATTTCTCCACCTCCAGGCGGTGGAGATGTGAGAGACTGATCCGTTGGCTCTGCTTAAGAGACCCCATGACAGAGGGGTCTGCAAGCTTCTAGCTGCCACCTCAGACTGTGGGGTCCTGGGGGGCCTGCCTGGGCAGCCCTGAGGCTCTGGAAAGCAGCGGGTGAGCCCCACTCCTCCTCAGACTGAGCCATTGGAACCCCCCAGGTATTGTCTGGCTGCCTTGTGCTTGTAGGTCACTCGCCAGGAAAGTGATTCAAGGAATATTGAAGGGGCACCTAGGAGGGGGCTTGGTGGGGATGTCCCTGACCAGCGGCGGGAGAGGGAAGCAAGAGCTGAGAGGCGGCTGCGCTGGCCCTGGCCCCGTCCACCCTCTCGCTGCTCTGCCACTTTCAGCCATCGGCCATCAGAGCTGTGTGAAGCAGCCTGCATAGACCTTGAGCTCTGCTTCCAGAAGCCTGAGGCTCCACAGGGAGTGCGTGTCGGACATTCCCTGCGTGGGCAAACCGTGGACACAGCGGACCCCTCCCCCACAGCCCTGAGACTGAAGGATAGAGCTTAAGTTTTCTGACTTCCTTATCTTTCTCCCACCTCGCCTCTGTCATCCTGTGACAGAAAGATTGATAAGGCAAAACCCTTTTTAGTTGCAAGTGACAGGAACCTCCACTGAAGGAGTTTAAGCACATAAGGACATGCATTAGGTGGCGGCATAAAAATTCAGGCTTCAGGCATGGCTGGATCCAGGAGCCCCCACTGCTGCCCTCTAAAAATTTGTATCTCCTCTCTCTGGACTCTGCTTTCCTCGGTGTTGGTCTTATTCTCAACAGACTGTCTTCATGCAGTTGAAAGAATAGCCATCAAGGGCCTGGAGAGACGGCTCAACAGTCTGGGCGCATGCTGAACATGCCAGAGGACCGGACTGGATTCCCGGAGCACAGACCTGGGAGTAGTTCCTGAGCACGGCCAAAAATTACAAAACAATAAATAAAAAAGCCACCGAAGTTACCAGGCTGTCCTCCCTCCAGCTGAACCACTTGAGAATGGACAAGCATCTCTCTCCCAGCAAAGGTTCAGAGCTGGAATGTCATTGGCCTCTTCGGGTCACCTGCACACCTCTCCCCAACCAATCAGGCAGAGGCCAAAAATAAAGTGCTCTGATTGGCTGGAACCGTGCTGCTCTGCCTCTAGGCGGAGGGACAGCTTTGCCAAGAATGAAGAAGGGCAGAGACCCTACAAATAGGAGTGGTGGTCAGCTGGCCACCTCTGGCCAACGGAGGGGGACGTGGGGGGGTGCATCCCAAACTCCCCACTTGGCTTTTGCAATCCTGAATTTTCCGAGTAAGAAGAGCTGGGGAGCTCACGCAACCTAGTCAAGGGCGAGCATTGTTTGCGAACAAAGACTGGACCACAAGCTCGAGCTATCCAGTGTCAGTGCTCAGCCCGCAGCCCCAAGGCCGACTGGGCCCCTGCCAGCTCGGAGCCCATGGAAACCACGGGAACACAATGGCACGGGGAGAAAGACCCTACGGGGGTGGAGAGGGGGCGCGGGGCCGAATCCCGCCCGCACCCGTGGAATCTGGAAAAATCCCTGCCAGGCCAGGGGCTCACCAGCTCACCCCCAAGTGGGGCTGGAGCCTTGGCACTTTCGAGGCCTTAGGAAGCCCCCAGCCAGGATGCTCACCTGAAACCCGCCCTAGAGAGTGGCCCCTCAGACACAGCCTCCGCTCTTGGCAGGATTCTTTCCCCTTGAAAAATGCCAACCTTGGTCTGGGGATGTGCGGCGCTGCTCCCGGGGGCACCGAGCCCCCAGCCCACCCCTGGGCAATTCCCCTCGAGACTGGAAACTTGCGTGGTCTTGCCTTTACTTCGATCATATTAGTGGGGTTCTGTGAGTCAACTATGGTGATGATTCCAGTATTATCTCCTGTCCTTGGAGTCTTTTTTTTTCCTTCTCAAAGAGGGATTGTAAGTGAAATCTATCAGCAAACCTGAGGAAGACACCCTAGGGCTCCTGGGGCCCCGGGAGGCAGTGCTGGGAGGCTGACCCCGCGGGTTTGTAGAAGGGAATTGTCGCTGCCAAGCCGTGTTTTACATTGGTGCTGGGAATTACGCACAGGTGAAGGAAAGATGCTGGAACATTGTGTGGCTGAAACCCAATCATGGGCAGCTTTGCAACTAGGTACCTCGCAGTGATTTATTGTTTTAGAACATTAAAAACATTTTTAAAGGGGCCGGAGCGATAGTCCAGTGGGTAGGGTGTTTGCCTTGCATGTGGCCGGCCTGGGTTCGATCCCCGGCATCCCATATGGTCCCTCGAGCACCACCAGGAGTAATTCCTGAGTGCAGAGTCAGGAGAAACCCCTGAGTAGTTGTGACCCCCAAAAAAAAACTTTTTTTTTTGCTTTTTGAGTCACACCGGCGATGCTCAGGGGTTTCTCCTGGCTCTGCACTCAGGAATTACTCCTGGCGGTGCTCGGGGACCATATGGGATGCCGGGATCGAACCCGGGCTCACAGGCCGCATGCAAGGCAAATGCCCTACCCGCTGGGCTATTGCTCGCCCCCAAAAAAAACATTTTTAAAGAAATGTTTTATTGCCACTAGTTGTTGCAAGGGCCAAACCCAGTGGGGTCCCAGGGAGATGCAGTGTCAGGAACCAAACCTTCACAAGCTGTGTTCTGCCTCAAGCAGAATTGTAATTGTTTGGTTTCAATTTTTTCTTATGGTTTGGGTAACCTGGTTACCCTAAGCGGTCATGCTGGAGGGTTGAGGCCATTATACCCCGCAATCACCAAAGTGCCCAGGATCCACCCCACTGTCCCGGTGACCTCTCTGAGTCTTCCTCCCTTCCCATCACCCCCCCTCTCTCCACTACCTGATAATCCGTTTTGTAAACCAAGGGTTGGCCATTGTTCAGCACTGTCTGTTTTCTTCCCCTGTTTATACCTCACAGATGAGTGACATCGGTCAGTCTTGGTCTTTTCTGTGTGTGAAGCACAACACTTTCTATTGACACTTATTTAGGAAGATGTGTGGGGAGAGAAAGGGAGGCGTGTGTCTCAAGAGACAACATGGGCATCTCCGGGAAACAGCGAGCAAAGAAACGTCGAGACAAGCCGGAGAGTGCGTGTTCAAGGAAGAAGCTGGGCTTGAAGAGCGAGCCAGGGGCCGGAGTGGGGGGGAGGGCGTTTGCCTTGCATGCGGCCAACCTGGGTTCAATCCTCGGCATCCCACATGTTCCCGAGCACGGCCAGGAATAATTCTTGAGTGCAGACCCAGGACTGACCCCTGAGCATCACTGGGTGTGCTCCAAAACAACAAAATTATGTTTTGTATATGCTGTGAAGCAATGATAAAACCAGAAATACACAGAAATTTGCGTTGCCACCGAATGGCGTCTAAGGACTTGTGGTTTTGCATTCAAGAGGAGTGGCTGGAGCCCTGATTGCTCAGCACTGGAGAACACAACATTCTCCTGGCCCTCTTTCTCTTACCGTCCCAAAGGACTTTTAAGGCCTCATCCAGCATCCAAGGAGATGTAGATTAAAACAGCCATAAGAGAGCCAGAGCGATAGTACAGCACAAGGGAGGGCGTTTAGCCTTGCATGCGCTGACCCGGGTTCAATCCGAACACCACCAGGAGTAATTCCTGAGTGCAGAGCCAGAAGAAATCCTTGAGAGCTGCCAGATATTACCTAAAAAGCATAATAATAATAATAATAATAATAATAATAATAATAACAATAATTATTATTAATAAAATAGCCACAGTCCCTCCCGACTCTTGGGCAGATGAAGGCAGAGACATTCCTTCTTTAGTGTTCAATTTTATCCCTGTCGTCTGATTCGCTAGTTTACAGCAGGAGCAACGTTTATGATCTCGGTGCTGTCTTACTGCTCTGAGACCCTCTGCCACTGTTGCGCGTCCCACCCAGGCTGGGGAATGTCAGGAGACCATTGCTGGGGGCAAGGCAGGCGCTTTCTCATAAAACTCCAGGGGCTGGAGAGAGAGAAGAGTGCGAGGTGTTGCTCAGGGCCTGGCCAACCCCGTCAAATCCCCAGAACCACATTGGGTCCCCTAGGCACGGCCAGGAGTGACCCCTGAGCACAGAACCGGGAATAGCTCCTGAGGATTGACAGTCGCGGCCTAACAATGTCCTCTTTTGGTGAAAGGAAGGAGAGGAGGAGAGAGGGGGGGAGGAAAGACAAAGGGAGGGGAGGAAGGAAGGAAGGAAAGGAAGGAAGGAAGGAAGGGAAGGAAGGAAGGAAGGAAGGGAAGGAAGGAGGAGGAAGGAAGGAGGAAGGAAGGAAGGAGGAGAAAGGAAGGAGGAAGGAAGGAAGGAGAAGGAAGGAAGGAAGGAAGGAAGGAAGGAAGGAAGGAAGGAGAAGGAAGGAAGGAGGAAGGAAGCAAGGAAGGAAGGAAGGAAGGGAGGGAGGAAGGAGGAGGAGGAGGGAGGGAGGAGGAGGAAGGAAGAGGGAGGAGGGAGGAGGAAGGAAGAGGGAGGGGGGGGAGGAAGGGAGGAAGGAAGGAAGGAAGAGGGAGGGAGGGAGGGAGGAAGGAAGGAAGGAAGGAGGAAGGAAGGAAGGAAGGAAGGAGAAGGAAGGAAGGAAGGAAGGAGGAAGGAATGAAGGAAGGAGAAGGAAGGAAGGAAGGAGGAAGGAAGCAAGGAAGGAAGGAGAAGGAAGGAAGGAAGGAAGGAAGGAGGAAGGAATGAAGGAAGGAGAAGGAAGGAAGGAAGGAGGAAGGAAGCAAGGAAGGAAGGAAGGAAGAGGGAGGGAGGGAAGAAGGAAGGAAGGAAGGAAGGAAGGAGAAGGAAGGAAGGAAGGAGGAAGGAATGAAGGAAGGAGAAGGAAGGAAGGAGGAAGGAAGCAAGGAAGGAAGGAAGGAAGAGGGAGGGAGGGAAGAAGGAAGGAAGGAAGGAAGGAAGGAAGGAAGGAAGGAGGAAGGAAGGAAGGAAGGAAGGAAGGAAAGGAAGGAAGGAAGGAAGGAAGGAAGGAAGGAAGGAAGGAAGGAAGGAAGGAAGGAAGGAAGGAAGGAAGGAAGGAAGGAAGGAAGGAAGGAGGGAGGGAGGGAGGGAGGGAGGAGGAGGGAGGGGGAGGGAGGGAAGTACTAAAGGGGAGGGTGTTTGCCTTGCATGTAGATTCGCTTTTTGGGTCACATCCGGCCATATTCAGGGGTTTCTCCTGGCTCTGCACTCAGGAATTACTCATGGCGGTGCTTGAGGGACCATATGGGATGCTGGGGATCGAACTCAGGTTGGCCGCTTGAAAGGCAAACGCCCTCCCCCTGTGCTAACAGATTCAGTTCCCAGAATCCATATGGTTCTCTGAGCCCCACCAAGAGTGATCCCTGAGTGCAGAGCCAGGGGTCAGCCCCAAGCAGCGCCAAGTGTCTCTGACATGTTCATAATAGTTGAAACTGGAGCTAGCCCCAGCGTCCGACCAGCGGGTGGGTGTAAATCACTCAGGGGCGCGTACTCAAAGGAAATTTGCTCAGCGAGACCGCGGGCCAAGGCCCTGCAGCACCGTGACTGGGACCTGGTGTGCGGGACGACAACTCCCGCCCTGGCCTGATCTGAGTCTCCAGCTCTAGCCTGGCCCAGTCAAGCCCCAGGAAGTGTCATAGCAGCCTGCGGATCCGCGCAGGAAGGAAAGCAAAGGGAGCAGCGCCGAGTGGGAGAAGCCGGAGACTCTGGCTGGGACTGTGGATTCTGGGAACCGGAAGCGGAGCGCAGCATCGCTGCTTCCTTAGATCTGGGTTCCTTAGGGCCTTTGCTGCTTCGGAATTGGACATTATGGCTTGGTTTGTTGTTGTTGTTGCTGTTTTTTTGGGGGCACACCCAGGAAGCTTACTCCCGGCTCACGGGTCTCTTTCAGCAGGGTTTGGGGAACCCTAAGTGGTGTCTGGAATGGTCAGCAGCTGAGGTGCAGGCCAGCCCCTCCTGTGCTCACAATCGCTCCGGACCCATTTTTTTAAAAAAAGGATTTAACTTGATTGCAGTCAGCTCTTTACAGACAGACAGAACAAACACAAACACAAACAGCTGTTTTCCTTGGCCTGCCCAAAGGAAGAGAAGCCGGCAGATGGCGAGAGGGACCACCCTGTTGCTTGTTTAGTTTTAAGACCACACCCCCAACCCAGAGCAATAACAATTAATAAGTCAATAAAACCCAAAGCTACAAAACTTCAAGAGCAGAATTGCCCCACATTTCCCTGTCCACCCTGCCACCAGCGGTCCTAATCTCTTTTGTTTTTTTTTTGGGGGTATCCCCAGTGAAGTTCAGGACTTAGTCCTGGCTCTGTGCTCAGAGGTCACTCCTGGTGGGGCTCTGGGGACCACGGGGGTGCTGGGATGGAACCTGGGTCAGCCTCGTGCAAGGCAAGTGCCCTCCCTGCTGTGCTGTCGCTCCAGCCCCTGGCTATCCACGCTTGCCAAGTAAGTGCCTTTAACCCCCACCTAGCCAGGGAGACACTTTTCTTTCCTCTTGGTGATCATTTTGCGCACCATAACTGATTGTGAGCATGTGTCTGGGGCACCATAGCCCCAGGAACCTATTAACACTGTTTCGTCTTTGTAGACAGATTATTTTCCCCCTGAGCAGACACGCCCTGATTGCCGCCTCTTTTACATGGCTGTGTAGTATTCTACGGGCTCCAGGAGTTACAGGCCTTTGCTCTATCCCCTCTGGACAACCAGGGCTGGTTCCCATTGTCTGCCACGCCTTGGCAAGCTGCTATTGTTTCAGAGGCATTTACAACTGCCCCTTGCATCCCTGAACAAATGAAGAGCCGGGAACTTCTCAGCGCCCACCCAGAGAGCATCATTGCATCTTTGGGCTCCCTCCCTCCAGCTTTTTATTAAATTATCCCAATTTGTCCTTTCAAATAGATGTCTTTTCTTAAGTAGTGATTTACCACAATTAAGCCCCCCAAAATTAAATTAAATGAATTACGTCCCTGAGGTTGGGTGTCGGGGGACTGGGGCTGGACGCAGTAATAGTCCAGATGCTATTAAAAGCAGAGGCAGGAGAATGTGCATTGGGTTAGCAGGGAAAATTCATAGCTCCACTGATACGCCATGATAAATAATTATGAGTTATTAATTTTAAATTACATCTTTAATGCGTTGCATGATTTTAATTCCCCTACAGTATTAATATCGGACTGGCTTTGATTAATTTAGAGCAGAACAGAAAGGTGCCAATTAAGGGAACTAGCTAGGAACTTTGAGGTGTTTATACCTGTCTCTTGATGGCCCCGCAGTGGGGACAAGGTCATTGCTCAAGGGACGCTGGTGATTATCCACAGGAACCCAGGGTGGGATGTACCGGGAGAGTGGGAGATGGATGTTAACCCTTTTGTGCCTTTGAGTTCCAGGGAGGAGAGTGAGGATGAGAGAAATGTGGATACTCGAGGCTTCCCCTGAGCCCAAAGGCAGGTTAGACCAAGGCTGGGGTGTCCTGTGGCCAGCAGGAGAGCTGGTCTGAAGCTGGACTCCAGGGGCCTGGGCTTTGCATTGTTACTTCCAAACAAGAGCTTTAAAAAAATCTGTGTGGCTTTAGGGTCTTGGCTTTGGGGCCAAAGCCAGCAGTGCTTAGGGCTTAGTCCCAACTGACAGTGCTCAGAATTTACTTCTGGCTTCGTGCTCAGGGATCACTCCTGGTGTTGCTCTGGGGACCATTGGCGGTACTGGAGATGGAACCCATATGCTGTATGCAAGGCAAGCGCCTAAACCCCTGTGCTATCTCTCCAGCTCTCAACCTTCTCTGCCCTGAGAGCCCTCGAGCCTTGGAGAAGGGAAAGTCCCCACCCAGCAGATGTGGGATCCAGTTGAGTTTTTAGAAGTGGCTGGGATGGGAGAGAGCAATGGAAGGGGCGGAAGGCCGCTAGAGTGGGGGCTTACACAGAGACGGTCCAGTGTTCTGTGTAACGGCCGAAGTGTGAGCTGTGGGCACCAAAGAACATCAGCAGTGGCCATTCGACACCCGGATTCCAGGGAGCCCTATCTAGTTACATTCCAATTAAAATGAAACCGGTACAGCAGGTGGGGCGCTTGCCTTGCACTGGGCCGACCTGGGTTCAATCCCCAGCACCCCATAGGATCCCCCAAGCCCCAATGTTATGAGTGAAGAGCTGCCTCAGAGAAAGCGTCATATATTAGGGTTGTCTGAAGCAAGGTGCCTGGTACTTGGGACCGTGAGCCACCAGCAACAGTGGCCAGCGCGGTCAAATTCACTTGGACAGCAAGTCCCAGACTGGGCACAGGTGAGAGGCTGGAGGGTCGAGGTCATGACGGCAAAGGGTTTCCTGTTTGCAGACTGGGTGGGGGCCGTCTGGCAGCCCAGGGCCCGCATCTGAGGCAGAGTCACTCGCCAATCCCACCCTAAGCCTAAGTGTTTCCTTCCAAGGGAGCACCAGGGTTGTGATTTCCTAAGTGTGGCGTTGAGGGGGTGAAGACAGTTAGGTCCTAAGAAGAGAGGGAGAAGAACAGGCTGGGGCTGTGGGTGTCCGGCCAGCGCTAGCAAGCGGGCCGTCCACGCATACCTGCAGCTCTGAGTATTGGACAAATGTCAGTCCAGCTGCCCATGAGCCAAGTCCCTGTTGAGGCGCTAAATTAATGACCCTGGATGAGAGTGAGCTGAAAGAGAAGTCGCCACAGGCCACAGCGTGAATTCATCCCCATCTCCTCTGCCATCCGGACGCAGTGGCCATGCCAAGCCCTCGCCCGTTGGGCACATTCTGTGCTTGAAAAAGCTCCACAGACAGGTGTGTCCGGGAAGGGCCTGGCCCGTGTGGCGCCTGCCCATGAGATGCTGCAGAATCTGGTAAGAGAGAGAATGAGAGGGACCATGAGGAAGGGCAGAAGCAGGCCAGAGCGGTAGTACAGTGGGAGGGCGCTTGCCTTGCATGTGGCCAACCAGGGTTCGATCCTGGAAATCCATAGGGTCCCCTGAGCACCTCCAGGAGTGACCCCTGAGCACAGAGTCAAGAGTAAGCCCTGAGCACTGCCAGGTGTGGTGCAAAGAGCAGGGCAGGATTGGCTGATGACCGAGGGGCTCATTCCCTCAGTGTCTGGCTGGAGCCTTGTGTGGCCTCGTGTGCCCACCTCCCTCCCGACTTGCCGTCCAGGAATGCGGCCCTCCCCACCTCAGTCCCAGAGCAAGGGCAGAGGCTCAGAGAGGCCACTGGTGGCCCAGCGGGTGGCTGCAGAGTCGGAGAGGAAGATCCCCAGATGTTCCAGTCTCAGAGGCAAGGGCAGCCCCTGACCTGATCCTCAGCGCCCACGTATGGAAGCGGAAAGAGGGACCTCGTGGCCCCTCTGACCAGAGAAAGGGCCTGGGAGTAGCAGGAGGCTGCTGAGTGCATTGGGTGCTCCGCCAGCCCCATGGGTGCTCCGCCAGCCCCATGGGTGCTCCGCCAGCCCCATGGGTGCTCCGCCAGCCCCATGGGTGCTCCGTCAGCCCCATGGGTGCTTCGCCAGCCCCATCAGTGCTCCGTCAGCCCCATGGGTGCTCCGCCAGCCCCATGGGTGCTCCGTCAGCCCCATGGGTGCTCCGCCAGCCCCATCGGTGCTCCGCCAGCCCCATCGGTGCTCCGCCAGCCCCATGGGTGCTCCGCCAGCCCCATCCGTGCTCCGCCAGCCCCCATCGGTGCTCCGCCAGCCCCATCCGTGCTCCGCCAGCCCCATCGGTGCTCCACCAGCCCCATCAGTGCTCCACCAGCCCCATCAGTGCTCCGCCAGCCCCATGGGTGCTCCACCAGCCCCATCGGTGCTCCACCAGCCCCATCGGTGCTCCACCAGCCCCATCAGTGCTCCGCCAGCCCCATCGGTGCTCCGCCAGCCCCATGACTGCCTCCGCTCCATCCTGGTTTTGTATCTGTCCCCCTACACTCCCCCACCAACACACACGCACACACGTGCACACACATGCACATGTGCACACATACGCACATACACACGCACATGCATACACAGGCTCGCGCACACAGGCACGCACATGCGCTAGCGCACACACACACACACACACACACACACATACACAAAAGCTTGTGCCTTCCCGTCTCAAGGCCTCTGGAAACCAGCCTGCCGGAAGCCGCTCCAGGCTTCCCAGCAGAGTCGCAGGAGCGAGACAATCACATTAGGTCCCTGGGGCGGATTTGGCAACCCCATCCGGCCTTTGAAAGGGGGGATTGGCGGGAGGGACAGTGGGGGGACAGCGGGGGGACAGCGGGGGGCAACTGAGGCTGGTTCCTGTTCAAAGCTCCCTCCTCCGGCCGCATTAAAGATGGATTATCATTCAGAGTGTTGGAGTGGCCGGTGGCCAGCCCCCTCCAGCCCAGATAAGACGGTCACACAGGTGGGAGATTCCCGGCCGAGGGGCAGCCGGGCCCCGTGTCCACAATAGTGAGAATGCAGCTCCCCGCACCACACAACCCCTGCCTGTTTGGGCCCACCGGGTGCTGTAGGGGGCAGGTCTCTAGGTGTTCTTAAGCCTATATTGGGGCTTGATTCACTCTCTCCTCACTTGGGAAGACCAACTGGTGGCCAGGCCAGAGTCCAGCCTGACTTACTGGCCCCTGGGAGCCCCTGGGCCTGCTTTTCCAGAGACAAAGGCAAGGTCCCGTCTCAGAGATTCCAGTCGCGTTTACCTCCCGGGGCTCCCAGTTCAGAGTGGTACCCTTGGGGGGCATGTGAGCCCTCAGAGAAGGAGGGTGGGGAGCACGTGTCTCACCCCACCCCCAGAGTCGTGGGGTCTAATTACCTCTGGTCCACTCTGGAGAAAAGAAGGAGCCAGGAGCTAAAAGGCAGGGACAGGGGCAGGGATGGGCCAGGGACAGGGGTGGGTACTTGGGTGTGCACACAGACCTCCAGGGGGCCGAGATCGCTGACCACGATGGGAGGGGCTGGACCCCCAACTCTGCACGATTCTGCATCAGACCCTTGTCCTGGCCGAGGTGGAGCCCGGCGTCCCCCTGTGCCCATCAGGCCTGCTCTGCAGCACGCTGGGACACTTGCTCCTCCCAGAGGGCCTATGGCATGTGAGAGCAGTCTGGGTGCCATTCAAGCAGGACCGAATAAGTCACGTTTCCTGTCAGCTTGCAGAGGAGAATGTGCTGGGCTGGGTAGGGACGGGTCAGCTGGAGGGTTCCACTTGCTTTGTGGCCTCCAGCCACTGACACCCCAACTCTGGGTCTCAGACTCCAGTCTGTCGCTTGGAAATGATTGACCTGACCAGGTGTCTCCCCAGATTTAAAACAAACCTGGGAGGGGCCAGAGTGATAGCCCAGCGGGTAGGGCGTTTGCCTTGCACACAGCCGGCCTGTGCCGCCCGGGTTCAATCCCGGCATCCCATATGGTCCTCCAGCACCGCCAGGAGTAATTCCTGAGTGCAGAGCCAGGAGTAATCCCTGAGCATCGCTGGGTGTGACCAAAAAACAAAAAAATAAATAAATAAAATAAAATAAAACAAACCTGGGGAGCCAGAGCGATAGTAGAGCAGGGAAGGTGTTTGCCTTGCATGTGGTCAACCCAGATTCAATCCGGAATCCCAAATGGTCCACCAAGCAATGCTAGGAGTAATTCCCAAGTATCGCCAAGTATGACCCAAAAAAGCAAAAATAAATCAATAAATAAGTAGATAAATGAATGAATGAATGAATAAAATGGATGAATGAATGATTGGGAGCCAGAGCCATAACACAACCAGTAAGGTATTTGCCTTGCGTGTGGCTATCCCGAGCTCGACCCCTGGCATCCCATATGGTCCCTGAGCACCGAGAGGCATGATCATTGAGCTCAGAGCCAGGAGTAATCCCTGGGTATTGCTAGGTGTGGTTCTAAAACAAACAAACCAAAAAAAAATCAAACTCCTCCCCAAAAAACTATAAAATGCCCTAAAAGCCAAGAAGAATAAAGCACTCACAAAACTGAACACAAACGAAGCACCCCATCAAGAGCCGAGCAGACCCTTCCTCAAAGAAAACCTGAACAGCCAGTGGGTGTATGAAACAGCGCCCATTGTCATGCACCACCAGGGATAATCCTAACAGCCTCAGGCAGACTGGCCACACCACAGAGAGCAGAAATGACCAGTGGGAAGGGGCTATGAGGGGGAACAGAAGCCCCGGTGGGACCTCGCCTGAGTCAGCAACACGGAAAAATTGTTTGGAGATTTGCTCAGGGCTCACTCCTGGCTCTGTGCTCAGGACTCACTCCTGGCTCTGTGCTCAGGCTCTCTCCTGTCTCTGTGCTCAGGGCTCACTCCTGACTCTGTGCTCAGGCTCTCTCCTGGTTCTGTGCTCAGGGCTCACTCCTGTCTCTGTGCTCAGGGCTCACTCCTGGCTCTGTGCTCAGGGCTCACTCCTGGCTCTGTGCTCAGGGCTCACTCCTGGCTCTGTGCTCAGGGCTCACTCCTGGCTCTGTGCTCAGGGCTCACTCCTGGCTCTGTCCTCAGGGCTCACTCCTGGCTCTGTGCTCAGGGCTCACTCCTGGGGGACTCGGGAATTAAACTGGGGTTGGCTGCATGCACGATAAGTGCCCTACCTGCTGGACTATCTCCCCAGCCCAAAAGTCCTACCTCTGGACTCTTGGGACCACCACCCTTGGTGTCTTGTCCATTCTGTGATTTGACTGGCAAGCTGCCCGTGTTGTATTTGATATGCCAAATACCAGTAGCAATTATATTAGGTCGTTCTCATGACCTAATATAATTGTCTGAGGCTCTTTATGTTCCTGGAGCAAGCAGATGCCCTTGGGCTCTACTAGCATGAGACAGGATATATGGAGATGTTACTGGTGCCCGCTCGAGCAAATCGATAATGAGCGGGAAGACAGTGATAGTGATAGTGATACAGCTTTTAGATCTCATGGTCCTCTGAGTAATTTGTTTGGGTTTGGGACCCCATCAGGAAGTGGTCCTGGGGAGAGAGCTGGGGATCAGACTCGGGCATGCAAACCCTTTGTGCTATCTCTGGGCCACGGCAGGAGGTGACCCAGGGGCTCGTCCTGCTGCCTGTCACTGCTGGTGACAGGCTCTCCCTAGCCTTCCTGGCCTGGGAAATGGGATGCAAAGGTGTCTTTGGTGGGAAGGGAGGGGCTGGCACACCTGTGTCCATGGGCAGTGGCCAGCGAGCAGCTAGTGGGATATGGTCATTATTGTGGTGGTGGCCATGGGCTGGGAAAGCTGTGCTTGGCTGCGAGGCTTCTGGGGTTCCGGTGGACAGGGCTCTCCACTCCTGCCCCCAAATCTGGACCCAGGGGACTGGCTGCCCATCTGCTGAGAGAGATGTCTGCTTCACAAGCCCTTGTAATCTCGCTGTGAGCAGGCTTGGTCCTGGGGGGCTCTCCTCTGGGGGCTTAGGAGCCTCTTAGGCTAAGCCTCTGCCGAGCCATGAATATCTGAGCACCTGACTGCGCATTTAAATATGGCCAGGGACCCCCCAGGCCACCCCGTGCTGCCCGGAAACCTGCTGCCACTCACCCTCTCTCGTCCCAGGACCCCACCGCCCGGCGTTCAAAACATTGACCAACCACGGCTTTCCTTCAACCAATATTGACGGTATCCCGCTCTCTGCCAGGGCCCCGGCTAGAGCCCCTCAGCACCCCACCGACGGCATCTGAGTCGGCGGGACGCCATCAGGGCTTACGGGGAGGACCAGCAAGGACGGGCTGACTGGGGAATGGCAGCACCATAGTGATGGGGAAGGGGACGTGGTTGCTGCACCCCCCAACACATAACAGCTGTCTCTGGCTATAGGCTCCGCCCCCTGAGTGTTTGCGGGAGGCGGACACCAAAGCTCTTCGGTGCCTGCAAAGGGCCCCAGGAGAGACTGTCCAGTCTCAGAGGTGGGCGCAGGGAGCCCAGAAAGGATCCCGGAACAGCAGGGCCCCCCCAACACCTCCGCCACCTCCTCCTGCACCAGCACCCCAGGACAGTAGAGGCGCGCCCAGGAGCCCTCGCCGGGCATCCAAGACACCCCATAGGTCCAGCGCTTCCCTTGACCCCTCGCTGTGTGGCTTTGGGAGTGTCACTCTGCCACTCTGGGCTTGGGGACATGGTGCAGGGCCCTGCTGGTGCCCGACTACAGCTGCACATGCGCTGTCCACGGCTGAGGGTACAGCAAGAGCAGAGCCCTTAGGTGTCAGTCCAGAGTCGTAGCCCTCAGAGAGGAATGTGTCACACACACACAAAGGCAGGGATCCCTTCAGCCTGACTGGCCGGGGCGTGGGCCCGTGGACATGCTGGTGACTGAGGCTGTACCAGAGGACACAGACCTGGGCGCCTCCCACCCTCTGCCCCGGGGCTCCCCATGGCCGGCAACAAACAAAGTCACCTGCCTTCAGCGGCCTCAGGAGATGCTGCCTCGGTCCCTCTTCTGGAGCAGGTGGGGCCCTGCCCTCTCCCGGGGTGACCCTGAGCAGGGCAGTCTCTCTGCATCTCAGTTTCCCCTACCTAGAAGCCAAGGACAGCGTAGATTCTCCTTCATGTTCTCTGTGATTCTTTATTTTTGTTCCAGGAGGGAGCACCCTAGACGGTGCTCAGGGACCCCTATGGGGTGCTGGGGATTGAACCGGGTTGGCCAAGCGTGAGCCAAGAGCCGTCCCTGCTGTGCTATTGCTCGGCCCATCGCTGTGGTTCTTTTTGGGGGAGGGAGAGGGTCTCCCAAGCAATGTTCAGCTGACCCGGGGTCCTGGGGGCCCTTCAGTCCTGGTGAGCCGAGCATTCTGGGGTGTGCTGTGAGAATACGCTCCCACCTCAGAGATGGGGAAACTTAGTCCTCACAGGCCGTAGAAGGAAAGAAGCTGTAAGGGAAGAAGAGGGGGAATCCAAGGAACGTGTTTTCCCACATTCGGGTGGGCTTTCCCTCGGTCCTTTCCTCCCTCTCTGTCCCTGCCGGCCGGCCGGTGCCAGGAAACTTCCCACGGATTTGTCCCTTTCTGCGTCCCCAGGGCGGCCCCCTCTCGGCACCCCACAGCTGAGCATGGAGCCGCTGCCCGGTGGCCCAGTGCCTTTCTCTGGAACCAGAGACCGGCCGGAAGCTGGGTCACAAAAGCCTCCTCTGAAGGGCCCTTGTGGCGCGTTGTCCAGGCACTCAGCGTTCCCACAGGGGGACATCAGGTCCTGGCCTCCGCAAACCCCGCAAACCCCGGTGAACCCTGAAACAGCTGCGGGGGCGGGAGGAGGGGGAGGGAGCTTTCAAGTTCAGGTGCAAAAGAAAGCAGAAGGTGTTGGGGGCTGTGGTTCCGGGCCCCTCGTCCCCACGCAGAGACACCCCAGCTTGCCTGGACACAGGGAGCCCCTTCCTCCTTTCCTGCAGCGCCCCAAGGCTGCTGCAAACCCTCCCTGGCACAATGAGCCCAGCACCCTGTTATGTGCCAGGCTCTGTGGGAAGCAAACATCAGGGGGCAGCCCCGCTGCTGGGGGAAACACAGACCCTAATCCGGTGAGCACAGCCCAAGCTATGGGGCAGCTGATAACTGGGTAACACGGGCCTCTATTTTCTGCTGTGTGGGGGCGGGGAGACAAGGCTCTTAAAGGGACAGGCCGCAGCATGGGTCCCTCAAACCAAGACAACAGATCTGGAGGGACATTTGCTCTGTGCCCTCTGGGTGGGTCACAACAGTGGGCAAGCGGGGGTTGCCCAGCTTAGACTCCAGTGCCCTGTGGGGGTACGAGCACGGAACAGGAGGGCACACGGAGGCCACTCAAGTGAGTTCAGGGGCTCCGGGGTGGGGGCAGGGTCTTCTGAGATATCTCAGCCACACACAGCGTGCACACACTCATGCTCACACACACTCGCATGCATGTGCACACATAAATGCACACATGTCGCACACGCTCACATACGCACACACAAAAACACACACATGCCCACCCAGGCACACACACAGGCACAAATGCTCACAATGCACTCACACACAGAGAAACAGTCACACATGCGCTTACACACACACGCACACCTTCATACATGCACCCACACTCATGCACTCACAGATACACGCACATACACTCACACAGACACACCCACGTACATGCACACAGAGATACACACACAGGGCCGGGTGGGTGGTGGGAGGTGACCAGGGCAGCTGAGGCAGAGTCCTTGGCACGACAGAGGGAGAGAGCGGTGCAAGAAAGCAGAGGCGGGAGCGTGGGGAGGACTTTTAGAGGACCAGGGTGCAAGACGCAGGTGGACGGAGCAGCGGGAGTGCAGGGACAGGGCCACCCTTAGGGTCAGCAGCCATGTTGGGTGCAGAAAGAGCCGAGCAGGAGCTGGCGGGGGGGGGGAGGCTGGGGGGCATTGGGGGGGTCACAGTGCCCAGAGGGCCCTGGCGGTCGGCAAGAAGGATGGCACCCTCGTGCGTAATTCCGAGTCTTTTACTGAACACACGAAAAGGAAAAAGTAAAACGAAATGAATTTTTAACACAGATTTTATTGAACCCAGTACATCTCTGGTATTATTTCAGCAGATAATCAATTCCGGGATAGTATTAATGAGATACTCTCTGCTTTTTTCTTTCTTTCCTTTTTTTTTTTTTTTTTTTTTTGCAGTTCATCTTTGAAGCCCTGCTGGCGTTTTTCACTGGCCACACTCAGACATGCCACGTTTCAAGAACCACACGTGGTTTGTGGCCACCCTCTGGGCCAGCGTGGCCTCTCAGAGTGAGTCCAGAGTGACCCAAGACTGTGTTTGGCCAGATTAGTCTGCCTTGGCCCCGTCCTGGGTGAATCATGTTTCTGGGCAGCCTGGGCATGGCGGCTTGGTCTGAAAGAAATTCCTGCAGCCACAGAAGCTTCCAGTATGTGTCTCCCGTGGGCTCCGGCTGTGGCGCCAGGCCAGCTCTTGAGTTCTTGCAATGAGGCGCTGAGCCGGCCACCCCCCCAAGTTTGCATCATAAGAAAGTGCTGGTGCTGACCCCTCTCATGGTTCAAGTCCCAAGATGCACTGAACTCTTCTAACTCCCAACCCGGGTCAGCCCTGGTATGGGGCCTATTTTTTCTTTCTTTCTTTCTTTCTTTCTTTCTTTCTTTCTTTCTTTCTTTCTTTCTTTCTTTCTTTCTTTCTTTCTTTCTTTCTTTCTTTCTTTCTTTCTTTCTTTCTTTCTTTCTTCCTTCCTTCCTTCCTTCCTTCCTTCCTTCCTTCCTTCCCTTCCTTCCTTCCTTCCTTCCTTCCTTCCTTCCTTCCTTCCTTCCTTCCTTCCTTCCTTCCTTCCTTCCTTCCTTCCTTCCTTCCTTCCTCCCTCCCTCCCTCCCCTCCCTCCCTCCTCCCTCCCTCCCTCCCTCCCTCCCTCCCTCCCTCCCTCCCTCCTCCCTCCCTCCCTCCCTCCCTCCTCCTTCCTTCCTTCCTTCCTTCCTTCCTTTCTTTCTTTCTTTCTATCATACCCAGCAATGCTCAGGGGGTTACTCTGAGCTGAGCACTCTGGCTGAGCACTCAGGAATTACTCCTGGGGGTTGCTCAAGGGACCATATGGGATGCCGGGGATCGAACCCAGGTTGACTACATGACAGGCAAATGCCCTCCCCGCTGTGCTATCACATGAGCCCTGTAGGTGGTGTTTAATCCAGCTCACCATTTGATAATCCAGGAACTGAGAGTGGGCAGGTGTCGTGGCCAGGGTCCCCAGCCTCCAAGGGGCAGAGCTGGGGCCTGGTCCCAGGCTGTCTATCTCCTCCAGGCGGGATGCGTGGTGGACCCCAAGAACATTGGGCTCCGGGGCTGGCCGGGTGCTCAGTGCTCAGCACAGGCTCCCCTCCTGCCCTTAGTCCACGGGGGGCAATGGCCAATGCCAGATGGACAGCGCAGTGCATGCACGCTTCCTCGTGGCCCTCTGAGCAGAGCTGGATGACCCTGCTGGCGCCCATGGCCACACCCCAAGGAAGCCTGGGGTAGCTGGACTAGCTGGCCTTCTAGCCCGGCCTCTGCTGTCTGCTTTATTTAATGGCTCGCTCCATTTCCGAGCCAGCGCGGGTGTTGTGTGTGTGTTTGTCTAGCGACAGAAGGCAGCTCCCGGGGACAACACACACACACACACACACACACACACACACACACACACTGCTCCCTACCATATGCGAACATCCAACCTTAACACTGTGTGGTTGGAATTGGCGGGAAGTCAGAGGGGGCTGAGGGCTCGGAAGCCCCCTTAAAGAGGGCCTGTTCCCCACACTAGAGAAATAATAACGCCCAAATAGTGATGACCCTGGAGGGTGGTGGGAGAGAGGTGCCCCCTGAGCTGGCACCTTGGATTCGGAAAGCAGCACCCACACAGTGGTTCTGCTTGGGTGCCCTCTGGGCAGAGAGTGGCGAGGCCCAGGGAGGCCCAGGTCGCCCCACAGTGAGATGGGGTTGAGTCCCCTGGAGAAGGGGGAACCAGTTGGAACTAGCCGGGGGGCAGTGGCCAGGGCTGGATGTCTTGTGTGATCTTGAGCTGTCAGTGGCTTGACCTTTGGAGCTCTGGCTTCCTGTTTGGGTGGGGGCAAGGGTGAGGCTGGCAAGGCGGGGGCGGGGAATTCTGTGAGAGGGAAGCGGTGCTGCGGGAACGGGGACCCGAGGTCGGAGGGGATGGGTGCAGGTGGACCTCTGTCCCCACAGCCCGGCTCTGTCCCCACAGCCCGGCTCTGTCCCCACAGCCCGGCTCTGTCCCCACAGCCCGGCTCTGTCCCCACAGCCCGGCTCTGTCCCCACAGCCCGGCTCTGTCCCCACAGCCCGGCTCTGTCCCCACAGCCCGGCTCTGTCCCCACAGCCCGGCTCTGTCCCCACAGCCCGGCTCTGTCCCCCACAGCCCGGCTCTGTCCCCACAGCCCGGCTCTGTCCCCACAGCCCGGCTCTGTCCCCACAGCCCGGCTCTGTCCCCACAGCCCGGCTCTGTCCCCACAGCCCGGCTCTGTCCCCACAGCCCGGCTCTGTCCCCACAGCCCGGCTCTGTCCCCACAGCCCGGCTCTGTCCCCACAGCCCGGCTCTGTCCCCACAGCCCGGCTCTGTCCCCACAGCCCGGCTCTGTCCCCACAGCCCGGCTCTGTCCCCACAGTCCGGCTCTGTCCCCACAGCCCGGCTCTGTCCCCACAGCCCGGCTCTGTCCCCACAGTCCGGCTCTGTCCCCCACAGTCCGGCTCTGTCCCCACAGCCCGGCTCTGTCCCCACAGTCCGGCTCTGTCCCCACAGCCCGGCTCTGTTCCCACAGCCCGGCTCTGTCCCCACAGCCCGGCTCTGTCCCCACAGTCCGGCTCTGTTGCGGAGAGTCCACAGCTCTCCTCTAGGAGAGGAGAGCCGAGCATGAACTGCACCCGCAAAGGAAAAGTCCCTTTTGAGGGGCTCCTGCTGTGCGGCGGGTGTCGGGTCCAGTCCTTGGCCAGGCAGATTGGTGGTTTCATGAATGCAGAGGCCTGAGGGAACAAAGTTGCTTAGGCCCTGCAGAGAGACCCCCTGGGCTTCTGGTGGGGCGGGGGGGGGTGTCTCAGAGCCATGCTTGGGGCTCCCAGGGAGTCATTGCTCCATTCAGCCCCCAACCCCGGGAACCATGAGGTCCTGCTTCCTCCAAGAGAAGCATCAGGTTCTCTCCAGCCACACCCATTTCACAGATGTGAAAACTGAGGCTCCCCTGGAGGAACGGCTGGGGTGGGGGTTTGCAGCTGGGAGAGCCGTTGGCTCCTGGGCAGACCTGGAGCTGACCGGCACCCCCACCCACGAGTGTCCCCTGGCATTGTGGAGGGGTACCCCAGGGTCTGTACCTCCTGTCCCTCGCAGATGGAGGGCTGACGGGCACGGCACAGGCCGGCTCCCTCGCGCTCACAGCTGCCGAGGCTGAGCCGCAGCCCTCCTTGCCCAACTGCTGGGGATGGCCGTCGCCATGGCAACCGCCAAGGGCCAGCTGGCCTCAGGTGCGAGGGGAGCCGAGCCAACCTTGGGCCTCAGCCTTGGTGCCCTCTGACCGGCAGTCCCGGGCGCTCACCCACCCTGACAGCCGCAGCAGGGGGGGGCCCCCTCCGGACCCCCTGATTCGTCCCAGGGGTAAAGCCCAGCCCCTGCTTGGGAACCTTCTGGGCTCTCAGGGCTAGTGCCCAAGGGTCTGGGGGACCCACCGGAGAAGGGGAGGAGCCTCACCCCCCCGCCCGCTCACTCGGCAGAAGCAGCTAAACAGTGGCAGCCTGGCTGCAAATATTAATCACCTGCTAATGACTCGGGACAGTCAAGGGTCTCCACTGGCAGCTGTTCCCGAACCCACCCCCAGCACCGCTGGGCAGAAGGGGCTGCCCCTGGGCTTGGAGGGGCCAGTTGGGGTCAGCTGGACCCATAAGGGACTGAGGGTATCCAGGGAGGAAGAGAATCTGGTCTGGAGAAAGCCGCCTGGTCCTGCCAGCCCTGGCCATTGCTAAGCAGGTGAATGCCTCACTGGCTGAGCCTCCCCATTGTAGGAGCCCCTGATCCTGGCCAGGACTGCAGCTCCGCGGGGACAGCCGGAGCACTTCCCTTTGCGCGCGTCGGCGTCTGTTCCAGTCCTGACACAAGCAAAATAAATAATAAATTAAAAGGCATCTCTAGGCCCCCAAGGCGAGCTCCAGAGAGACCTTTACTTTGTTTTATTTCATCCTCCCCTTCCTTTGTGGTTGTTGCTGCCCTAACTGGGGTTCCCCCACCTTGGCTGTAGCCCCCAGCTGTAGCACAGCTGGCTGGGAGCAGGGAGGGACGCCCTCCGCACCCCCAGATCCATCCAGCGCTGTTGGGGTCCTGGCATGTGAGATTGTGCAGAGGGTACACAATCTCAAGGGCACCGTCTCAGTCTGCGGGGGACAAGGAAGGAAGGAAGGAAGGAAGGAAGGAAGGAAGGAAGGAAGGAAGGAAGGAAGGAAGGAAGGAAGGAAGGAAGGAAGGAAGGAAGGAAGGAAGGAAGGAAGGAAGGAAGGAAGGAAGGAAGGAAGGAAGGAAGGAAGGAAGGAAGGAAGGAAGGAAGGAAGGAAGGAAGGAAGGAAGGAAGGAAGGAAGGAAGGAAGGAAGGAAGGAAGGAAGGAAGGAAGGAAGGAAGAAGAAAGGAAGGAAGGAAGGAAGGAAGGAAGGAAGGAAGGAAGGAAGGAAGGAAGGAAGGAAGGAAGGAAGGAAGGAAGGAAGGAAGGAAGAAGGAAGGAAGGAAGGAAGGAAGGAAGGAAGGAAGGAAGGAAGGAAGGAAGGAAGAAGGAAGGAAGGAAGGAAGGAAGGAAGGAAGGAAGGAAGGAAGGAAGGAAGGAAGGAAGGAAGGAAGGAAGGAAGGAAGGAAGGAAGGAAGGAAGGAAGGAAGGAAGGAAGGAAGGAAGGAAGGAAGGAAGGAAGGAAGGAAGGAAGGAAGGAAGGAAGGAAGGAAGGAAGGAAGGAAGGAAGGAAGGAAGGAAGGAAGGAAGGAAGGAAGGAAGGAAGGAAGGAAGGAAGGAAGGAAGGAAGGAGAGGGAGGAAAAGTTAGAGCCCTGACTGGACTCTTGGTTGTCCGGGTGAGAGAGTGACCATGCCCTTTGCTGTGTCTCTCAGTTTCTTTCAGTAGTTGCTGCCCACCCCTGGGGAGTTTGGGGGCCTGAGTTCACAGTTTGGGAACCCACGCCTGGTGGCACTTAGACGCCCTCAGCAGTGTCTGGGGCCTCTAAGGTGCTGGGGTCGAACCCAAACCGCCCACGTGTGCTCCGGCCCCTCAGGTGCGCGCTCTGACACTCCAGTCTGTCCAGTCCCGAGGCACGAAACACCCCTTTCTGCTGGTGTCCGTGCCAGAGCCTGAGCTGTCAGCATGATCGTGGCTGAGCCTCAACATGCCCGAAGACCTGCATCCCAGCTCCGTGACTGTGGACACGTCCTGACTCTGCCTGTGCCTCAGTTTCCCCATGCACCAGCTCCGTGACCGTGGATACGTCCCGGCTCCTCCCGTGCCTCAGTTTCCTTGAGCCTCAGTTTCCTTGTCACCTCTAGGAGGCTCATCGGACACTGACGTCTGAAGTCACCAAGACAGGGCCAGCCCCTCAGCGTCTGCTGCCTGAGAGAGCCGCGGAGAACCGGCCGATAAGCCGCTAGTTAACTAAATAAATGAGCGAGGCAGGTCTGTGCCGAAATAAATCTCGGGCAGAGAACATTTAGACACTCCACATTCGAGCAGGATATCATTAAATTACCAGGCGGCCTCCACAGCCCGTAGCCCCTTATTACCCTGTTTTAAAACTCGGGGGCTTAATTGTGCCTCGCTCTGGCCTTTTACGCCAGGGCGTGGGGCGGGCATCAGAGGCGTGTGCCCGCTCAGTCGCAGCCCATCGCGCCTGGCCGGGGTCCGACCTGGGGTCTGGACATTTAAGGCACAGAGTGGGAGGAGGAGATTGGGGGGGATAGGGGTAGGGGGCTAGAATAGAGGGTCCTCAGAGGCCTCCCGCCTCCCCCTTTGCTCGCTGGTGCGCCCACCTCCGGAAGCACTATGGGTGGCCCTTAAACATGAATCCGATGCTGTCACCAGCTCCCCAGAGCCCGGCCGGCCACTCAGGGGAGAAGGTGGACGCATCCTACAGCCACACACCAACCTCCGGCTGTACCACACCGCTTGTACCCTGTGGTGCAGAGGTCACGGGGGGGTGCTCAGGGCCCCCGGGCCCGTACTTTGGGGGACCATGTGGTGCTGGAAGTGGAAGAGTCGCTGCAAGCAGGTGCCCTGACCACTGCCCTGTCGGTGAGTGAGGGACGAGAGTGCAGGTGTTTGGGAATGAGGGGGACAGCGAGACTCAGGGAGGGTGTGACTTCCGGGGTCACATGGTTAGCCGGGTCACATGGTTAGCCGGGGTCACATGACCCCTCAAGCGCTTCCGAAACCTGCCCTGAGCCCCTCCAGGCTCCAGCGTGCCCATTAACCACCCAAATGCTTCCTTCGCCTCTTCCTCCTCCCCCTCCTCTCCTTCCTCCTCTCCTCTTCCTCCTCCCCTTCCTTCCTCTTCCTCCTCCCTTCCTCCTCCTCCCCCTCGTCCTCCTCCCTCTCTTCTTCCCTCAGCTCTGCTCAGCATGGCCTCCTGGGGGTGCCCCCACCCTCCACTCAGGCAGGCCCTTTCCAACTTCTCAGCCTTCCTCCTGAGGAGCCGACGTGTAAATGTAAAAGGTGAGAAATCGCATCTGTGCAGGGTGCTGGGAGAAGCCTCTGCAGGATCCAGACGCCCGCCTGAGTCCAGGGCCGGGCGTGCGAGGCAGGCAGGGGCAGTGGCTCGGGAGCAGCAGCATTGTGGAGGCTTCCGGAAACTCTGCCCTGCCCGGCAGGCGTACCAGGCGGGACCAGGGAATGCTGGCGGCCAGCATAGCCCAGCTCAGAGACGCAGGTGTCGGAGATGGGACCTGCCCATGAGCTTGAAGGTGACCTGCAAAGTGTCCCGGCCACCAAGGGACGTGTGTGCCCCTGGAGGCCCCCTGCCATGCCCCCTCGCTGCTGGACTTCCTGTTTAGAAAAATAGCCCAGCGACAAAGCCAGGCTTGCCCCAGGTAGAAACTCCAGCTTGAACCCTGGACTCCCGCCCCGCAGAGCCCAACGAGAGTAGCCAGTGTCCCTCGCTCCGCACCACGGCTCCAGGCCTCTTCCAAGCTGCCTTAGCTTTGTCTTCACTGTCTTTTCTCTCCGGGAAATGAGCTCAAACAGCCATACCAGGGCCTCTGCCGGGGGTCTCACGTCTAGCTTCTTAATACCCACCCACCAAAAAAACATAAACAGGGACCCTTGCCGCAAATCAGCAATGCTCATGGCAAAATGATTGATTTGAAGATTGATCCCGATTCCCAAGTCCTTGGCTAAGGAATCTTTATCAGAAGGGAAGACTGGGAAGGACCAGAAAGAGACTGATGGGGTCAGAGAGAGAGGGGTGCAGAGGGAGGCAGGGGTGTAGGGTTGAGGGGTGCTGCAGGGAGGGAAGGGTGAAGAGAAAGAGCTCTGCGGAGAAGCTGGTGTGAGTGAGGCAGGGAAGAAAGAATGGGGGCTGGGATGGGGCTGAGAGGAAGAGGGAGTAAAAGGGGGTATAGGGGGAGGGGGCAGGGAGGAGAGCGGGGGGCAGGGAGGGCGCAGGGGAGATCCAGAGAGCAGAGAGGGGTGAAGAGGCCACAGGGGAGAAACACCCTCCACTGGAGAACCCTGGAAGCTGGCAGGAGTCAGGCCACTTGGAGGCTGCGCCCTGCCCCCACCCTCAGCAGCGCGGGTCCACCCAGGGTCCTATTTTCAGGGGGACCCCACCCCAGCCGCCTACTCTTCCCACTCATCCTCCCATCACTGGCCCTGGGGACCTTCTCACAGCCTCCTGGGCCCGACAGAGGAGCCTGGCGGGCGGGGCAGGCGTGGGCACCTTTCCAGACGCCCCTTTTTATTATTTCATGCATATACATCCGCATCTCCCAGTGTCTCCCCAACACAAATCTATCTGGGCCGCTCCCTCTCCCTCTCTGCACGCGGGCGAGATAACCGGGCCTGGCGCGGGGCGGCCTGATAAGCAGATTACCGAGCCTTGCTTCATTTGTCGTGAGATACTCCAGGAGGGAGCTGCCCTCTCAGAAGACCGACCGGAGGGTTATCTAAATACGCGGGGTCTGAACTCACCAGAGCCGCTCCCCACTGGGGCATTAATGCTACAAAGAGCGAGAGACAGGAGGGGCGAAGATGAGTTATAATGATTATTTGATTATCTTGGGCTTTAACAAACGCAGCCAGTTCGTCTGGGTGTGAAAAATTAGCTGTTCTCACAGCGGCAAATTTCGCGGCGCACAGTGTTATATATCTTTTTGAGAGAGGGGGAGGGAGGCAGCTGTGGGTTCAGGCTGGGCTGGTGGGGACAAAGATGCCCCCTAAACCCTCTAGCTGGGCCTGAACAGCCCCTTCCCCTGGACAAGACCATAGACCAACGGCTCAGGGACATTTTAAAGAGTGGTTTTGGGGTGGGCAGGACAGGGCTAGAGCCTGGAATTCATTGCTTGCTTTATTAAAACAACAACAGCAAAATGAGGGGGCCAGAGTGATAGGACAGCCAGCCGGAGGGCATCTGCCTTGCATGTGGCCAAACCCAGGTTCTATCCCCGGCATCCCATGTGGTCCCTAGAGCAATGTCCGGGTGATTCCCAAGCACAGAGCTGAGAGTAAGCCCTGAGCGCATGTGGGCCTAAACACTGCCCAAACCTACTTGGCTTGGTCAGTGGGGCCCCAGCGCGCTGACGGGGCTGACTGTGAACTGTGAACACATGCCCCGCTGATCGGAGACAGGCGTTTACTGCTCGGGAAGGCACGCTGGGTTTCTGAACTCTTAGCACGGGATGGGGGACGGGGCTGGGAGCAAATTAGACTTACGAAAAATATTAGATGTACGGCATTAAAGATTTTTGCGTATTGGTTACATTAAGAATATTTGCCTATTGATTACAGATCCAAATGGAAATATTTTGGAACTTGTGGATCAAATCAAGCATATCGTTAAAAGGAATTCTCCTTGGGGTGCCAGAGAGATAGGACAGTGGTTCCGAGTGACCCTGCTTCAATCCCTGACAACACCTGGACCTCTGAGCACCACTGGTCACGACCCCCAACCCCACACCAAACCCAGGAGCAGCCCCTGAGCACTGCCCCCCACGTCCACTCCCCTGCAAAGGGAAAAAATAGAACCTCACTTCTTGCTTCTGTTTCAGATGTGGGCTCTGGGAACGAGGGCTGGCAAAGAGTGTCGCCCTATTTGATTCCCAGGACCGAACGCGGCCCCTGGACGCAGGAGGCTCCCAGCTGAGCCCTGCCCCCTGGCCTGGGTGGGGGAAAGCCCCCAGGCAGAGAAAATTAACTTCCAGGGTCCAGGTTCTAGGTGGCCTGGCTCCCAGGGTCAGCGGAGGCTGCTGGACACAGGACATAGGAGAGAGGGTGGTCCCAGGGAATGGGGCGGAGCCAACACAGGGTGCTCCCCTGAGCTTCCAGAAAGCGCTTGGGAGCAGCCCTGCCCCTCACCTCACTGCTCCCCTCTGGGGGGGCGCCCCCTGGCGCCGGGGCTGGTTTTGGGGCAGGTTCAGCGCCAAGCCAGGCTGTGGGTAAGGTCAGAAAGTCCCAGGATTCAAAGGGCGAGGAATGAGAAGGGGGGGCTGCCACGGCTGGAGGGGATCAGAGCTAAGGAGAGACAGGGGAGAGACCTGCTGCGCACCGCCCCAGAGACCCAGGGATCAAGGGACAGAGCAGCAGCCTCAGACTCCTGCCCAGGAACAGGTCCACTGGACAGAGAACAGGGACAGGCCCAGGCCACCAGGCACTGGAGAGGGACGGCAGGGGGACAGGTCTGGGCTCTGGGGTATGAGTGATGCTGTGTGTGGGTAGAAGGAGAGGCTTGAGCTGAGGAACAGAGGGACATGGAGCCGTCCACCCCAGCACCCAGGCACTCTCCCAAATAGAGAACCGGCTCAGATGGGAGCAGAGCAGGCTAGGAGGGCTTCCTGGAAGAAGGGGCATTTCCCCAGGCATTGAAGGAGGCGGGAGAGCATCACAGGGCAGGGAAACAGCAAATGCTGCTGGTCTAGCCTGGACTTGGCCCTTCAGTTTGGGGGTGTCAGTGTCAGCTCCCGCCTGTTCCAAGAAGCTGCTGTGTTCTATTCACTGAGCCGATCGACCAGCGGGTGTTTGGGTCTGAGAAACGCTGCTGGGAATCGAGGCACCTGTGTATTAAAGACGGACTATGGGGGCTGGAGGGATAGGACAGTGTGGGGTGGGCTGCCTAGCATGCGGCAGACCTGGGTTCAATCTCCAGCATCCATATGGTTTCTGGAGCCAGGAGCTCTGGACCCTAAGCTCAGAGCCAGGAGGGAAGTCCTGAGTATCAGTGGGATAGGCCCCACCTCACCTCAGAGAGAGAGAGAGAGAGAGGGGAGAGAGAGGGAAGAGAGAGGGAGGAGAGGGAGAGAGAGAGGGAAAGAGCGGAGAGAGAGGAGGAGAGAAAGGAGGAGAGGAAAGAGGGAGAAAGAGGGAGAGAGAAAGGGAGAGGGAGAGAGAGAGGAGAGAGAGAATGAAAGAGAGAATGAAAGAGAGAGTGAAAGAGAGAGGGACAGAGAGGGACAGAGGTCCGGGTTTGAGGACAGGCAGCCTCGGGCAGCCCCACCCTCTCCGGTGCCCAGGTGCTCCAGCTGCAGAGCTCAGGGCCTTTCTCTGGGGGAGGCCTTGGTGGCACACGCGACCCCCGGCCTGTCAACCAGCCTCCTGGAGCAGCCGTGGCTGAGGTCACTCCTGGCTGACCAAACCCCCGTCCCCTCCCTCCCTGCTGCGTTCTGCGTGTTCCTGGGGGTGGGGGGTCTCAGAACCACCAGCAGAGGCGCCCTTTACCCTCCTCACCACCACCTTCTCCAGGGCTGGAAGCCAGAAGCCTGGGAGCTGGGGACGAAGGGTCAGCACAGCCGGGCATGACTGACCGTCAGCGGCCACCCCGAGCACCCCGAGCTCGGAGCACCGGCCTCGTCGTGACGGTCAGGGTCACATTGCCATCGCCGGTGACAAAGCCAGTCCTGCCTCCCCTCACCCCCACCCCGCCCCACCCCTCCTTTCCTTTTATGTTCCTTCCCTGCCCCCTGTCCCCCACCGCCAGCCTCTCTCCCCTTTCTCCCTCCTCTTTATTTTATCTCAACTTGCCACAGATCTATCCCCCGACAAAGCAGCTGCCATCTTTGTTCTGGGCCATTATCTGGCGGCGCGCCCGAGCTGGTAATAGAGTGTCTGTGAGCTATTGTGGAGGGCGCCCGGCCCATCCATCACACCCGCCTGACACAGAGCAGGCACTGCCCAAGCAGGCCGGGCCACTCCTGGAATCTCTGCTCTGGCCCTCGCCAGGCCAGGGCCAGGGGTCCCCCTCCTCGGGCCGAAGGCCTAGGCTGACCCTGTGGTGTCTGTCCACTCTGCCCTCTCGGAGAAGGGAGGCTCCTTCCCGTCCTTTGGGCAAAATGTGTCCATGAGGCTCAGAGAGGGCCAGTCCCTGCCCTGGGCCACACAGCACGGGAGAGGCAAGGGGAGGACCAACGGTTGGGACTACAGCAGGACAGGAAGGAGAAACATCCACGACCCACGTCCGGCGTCTGTCAACCCCTGTGGACACGGAGCACCAGGACGTTATTGCGGCTCCCCAGGCTCCCTGTTTCTGCACCCTTGAGTTGGTGCCGAGCAGGAAAAATGGGAGGTGAAGGTGAAGCGGGACAGAATATCTGCTCCTGGGGTGGAGAGTGGAGGGAGAAGGGCCAGTAAGACATGTGCCTTGGACACCCCATACCTGAGCACGGCCAGGAGTAACCCCTGAGTCTGCTGGGAGCGGCTCCAGAACAAAAGCAAAGATCGTACGGGATGCTTGGCTCGCTGCCTGCTCTGCCTTCAAGACGTGTGACTTGGGACAAGGAGCTCCTCATCTCTGGGCCTCCAGCTCCTCCCTGGGTGGACACAGAGGTGGCCGGGGAGAAGGAGGTGCAAGGCAGAAGGGCCTGGAGCATCGGGAAGACCACATATGTCTTGGAAACTTTTGTTTTCCTATTTTGTTTGTTGGTATCAGGTCTCCGCACCCCATACACACACACACACACACACACACACACACACACACACACACACCAAACCTAAGCCACATGGGTGTTGTTAGCATTCCCATTTCCCACTTCACAGACATGGGGATGGAGGCTCAGACTTACTCAGCATCACCCAGCATCACCCATCACCCAGCTAGCAAAGCAAAGCTTTTCCCTGTGTGTTCTCTGGGTCTCTGTCGAGCACTGGCTCTATGCTCGGTTTTGTCCTAAGTCCAGAAGCTGCCAAGCAGCTTTGTAGGACCAGAGCACAGCCGGGGAGGGCGTTTGCCTTGCACCTGGCCAATCAGGTTGATCCCCGACAACCCAAATGATCCCTGGGCACCACCAGGAGTAATTCCTGAGAGCAGAGCAGGAGTAACCCCCTAGGGTAAGCCCCCCAATAGAGTAGCTCTGGAAGCAGCAACTGGCCTTGTGGAGGGTCCCCTCTCCCTGTCACACTAACTCTGTGAACCCAGTGGCTGTCAGCGGGGAGCTTGTTACCTCAATTTCCTGGAAGAGAAGAATAAGACACAAGATGGCCAGTGACTGGCCTTAAACTGAGGCTGAGAGAAGTGAGGTCACTTCCACCCCACCCCCAGTCAGAGCCAGACCAAAGTTCTCCCTGCTCGGGGTGGGGATGGAGCCTGCTGAGGGTGGGGGACGGATGCGCCCCAGCCTTCCTGCCTCCCACCTTGCACCTCCCCTCTGGTTCTCTCACAGCAGGCCGGAGGACTCCAGCCTCCTACCAGCCAGCTCCTACCCACCCCGCAGGGCCCACGGACCCATGCCCGCAGCTGGGAACATTTGCTGCCAAGCTGCTCCCTTGGAGCCGTTTCTCTTCAAGCCTGGACATTTTTCCAAGTTTCCTGATTGTCTGACACGAGCACCCCTTACCAGTGCCCCAAGGTTCCAGCAGGGGAACGCAGAGGAAGCGGCCCACGGCCCTGTGAGACTCAGACGCCCTCACAGCTCACACAGCCTGCGCGACAGCTGTGACCTTGGCGTTGCCCTTCACCGAGCTGCTCGCTGCCAGGGCTGAGTCTGCCAGGGCTCAGGCAGGGACAATGGGGAGCAGAGGGGCCACCGAGACACCCCCAGTTTCCCAGACACCAGGACAACTTACTGGAGGAGATGGCTGGTCATTGCAGGAGCCCCCCGGCATCCAGACCCCCAATAGCCAGGGGCTCCCAGACAGGCAGGAGCTCCCCAGACAGCCAAGATTTCCCCAAGACAAGTCACAAGGCCACATACGTGTCCCGGTCTCTCTGTCTCTCTGTCTTTCTCTGTCTCTGTCTCTGTCTGTCTGTCTGTCTCTCTCTCTCTCTCTCTCTCTCTCACCCCAGAGCCTTCTGGAGCCCCAGGGAGCTTTCTCCAGGTTCTTCATTGCTCGCAGGGCATCACCACCTTTCTCTCTTCTCCCCTGAGTTCTCGTAACTCTGGTCTCCCACCCACACCCCAACACACTGACCCCATGGTTCTGAGCTTGCTGGGGGTTGTGTGGAAGGGAGGGGTTAGCCTGAGGCTTTGGTTTGGTGAGGAGTTGGGGGCAGGAGCCTCAGGGACTCCAGGAGGGGACTTGGGGAGGCCCCAGCTCTGAGAGCCGGGCAGGGGACAGAGGTGCAGGGAAGCAGGGAGACAGCAGGGGGGGCTATGAGGCCGGCCTGGGGGCCAGAGCAGGGGCACCTCTAGGTCCTGAGGCGAGACAGGCAGGCTGGGGGCCCGGACAGGGCCAGGGGAGGGAGTGCGGACCTGGAGACGTGGACAGGCGTCCGTGTGTGTGTGTGTGTGTGTGTGTGTGTGCACTAGCAGTGTGTGTGTACTATGTGGGATGTATCCGAGTGTGGTGTTGTGTCCATACATATGGATGCAGTGTGTGCATTGTGTGCTATATGAGTGTGTGTATGTGTGTGATGTGCTATTGTGTGACTGAGTCTGTATATGTGTGTGTGAGAAGGTGTGCATGTGTGTGCGTATGTATATGGTGTGTATGTGACGGTGTGTGTATGCAGTTGTGTAATTGTGTTAGTGCATGTGTGTATATATGTATGTGGTGTGTATGTGGCCGTGTGTGTGCGGTTGTGTGATTTTGTGTGTGCATGTGTGAGCATGTGTGTGCGCCTATGTATGAGTGTGTAGACTGCAGGGTGGGCGCTGTGTATGCGTGACCTGGGTCCGTGCAGTGTTAAAGCTCCAGCCAGGAGACCCCAAGACTTGGGGCCGTCAAGGCACAGGGTCTCTCAGACTCACGGCCCCCCAGGCTGCCTAAAAGCAAACGCAAAAAACACTCGATTTATTAATTTTTTTCGCTTGAAAATCGCGAGTGGCGGCAGGCGTCGGGGGAGGCGGCGGGCCCGCTGCGGTAATTAACAAAGGAGCGGCGCTCCCTGCTCCGTATTTACTGATCTATGCAGGCACACACAAGGTGAGGCAGGATGAATGGGTAATTTCCCAGCGGCTTTTGCTCCTACTTGCTGCAAAGTTGTGAACAAAATGACTGGCCATGCATTGAACTGGCTTACACAGCTCTCCATATGGAAATGAAGATAATCCAGAGCCCAGCTTTGTGTCTCGGCCACGGCAGGGAGCGGGAGGGGAAGGGAGGGGGCCGGGGGAGGCTCCAAAGAGACAGGCAGGCCCGGGCCTTTCAGGAGGGCAGCGTCTGCGCGGGCGGGGAATTGAGCGAGATTTTGTTGGTCAAACACTCGGGAGAATCTATTCTTCCCGCCCCTGCCCCCAGCTCCGGCCCCCACCGTCTTTCTTCTGCTGAGACCTCACCAGGGATGTAACTCTTGGTCCTGGGGTAGGAAGGGTTTAGGCGGGAGCACAAAAGAGGAGGGATTATGGGTAAGGTCAGAGGGCGCCGGATTAGAGATATGATGTATTAGGAGGGAGGGCTGCAGGACCCCTTTCCGTTTCTATGACGCCTGTGTTAATTGATGGGAAAAAATCTGCCCCCCAGCCCCTCCCGCAAGCCCCCTCCACACTCCGACTTCGGGGCACTTTCCTGCGTGCCTGCTGTCCCCTCCTCTCCGTGTGCCTCAGTCCGCGTGGACGGCAGACAGACCGCGGCGTGACCGCGGCGTGACGGGTGGCCCGGCGGGATCACTGAGGATGGGAAGCTCATCACACACAGACGTTCGTGCACACACCTACACGCTGCACATACATGCGTGCGCACAGCCACTTGTATATACGTAGACATGCATACTGCACACATGTGTGAATATTCACATGTGATTGCACCTAGACACACGTGCATTTTCCTGCACACATGCACACACTCACACATGTGCACACATGTATAGGTGCATACGCACAAGTGTGCACATGTGTATAGACACACTCACACATGTATGCACATGTGTGTAGACACATGAACACTACCACACGTGTATCCACATGTGTGTAGTCACACACTCCTTCATGCTTATGTGTACAGACGCATGCACACAGGCCATGTGCACACACATGCTCACTAGTTTGCGTGACTAGGAGACTATTTTTTTTCTTTTTGGGTCACACCCGGCGATGCTCAGGGTTACTCCTGGCTCTGCACTCAGGAATTACTCCTGGCGGTGCTCAGGGGACCATAGGAGATGCCGGAGATCAAACCCAGATCGGCTACGTGCGAGGCAAACACCGTCCCTGCTGGACTACGGCTCCGGCCCCTAGGAGAATCTCTTAACCAATGTGTTTGCGTTCTCACTGTTTTCAAGTAGCTTATTTTAATTCAAAGCTTGTGTTTACATATGACAGACAGGAATATAATAAAGGAGAACATATAAATACATGAATAATGACCACCCCTGGCAGCCCCTCAGGGCACTGTAGGAAGTACCAAGGATTGAATCAGGTTGGTCGCACACACAGCAGTGCCCTACCCACTGTGTTCCCTGTGGCCCTCCTGTATAATTTTGAATTGAGGGGCCACACCTGGTGTCTGGGGACCGTGCAGTGGTACAGTGTCTTGACCTCTGGCCTTCCACAAGCAAAGCGAACCTCTCCCACACTTCTGGCTGTCTCCCCAGCCAAGCACACGTGAACTTTGTCAAAGCCTAAGGATGATCAAGGTGCTCCCTCTAAGTTCGGGGATTCAGTGTTGACAGTTACAAAGAGCTTGTTGGGGGCCCAAGACTTGGGGACCACGAGTCAATCCCAGCTGTGTAAGGAGGCAGGCAGAACCTGGAAATGGGGCTGCACAAAGCTGATGTCCCATGGCCGGACGTGCTCTCTCCCACATGAGCCACATCACCAGCCTTGGAGGATGAGCTGTGCCCGCCTGCGTCTGGTGGAGCTCTGGCTTCTCCAGTGCCTGGCCATCCGCAAACAGACACGCTGTGGTCTCTCTAGTCCTGGGTGAAGAGACTCCTTCTGATGGTCCTTCCCTGCCTGTGTTCAGGGTTTCCCACGAGACTCCTCAGCCGGTGTGAGAGCAGAGACTAAAGGAAAGGAGGTTCCGTTTGCGGTTTGTTGTTTGTTGGTTGGTTTGGAGGCCACACCTGGAGGTGCTCAGGGGTTACTCCTGGCTCTGTGCACTGGGATCCCTCTGGGCAGTGCTCAGGGGACCCTGTGGGATGCCAGGGATCAAATTCAGGTCAGCAGCAGCAAAACAAACTCCCTCCCCACTGTGCTGTTGCTCTGGTCCCTGTAGAGGGTCCATTTGTGTGTCCATATTATAAAACTTTTCCTCTCTCCTGGGTTCATGCGATGGACTTGACATGTGGTACTGGGAAGGTGTACAGCGCCCCAGAGCATGATGGGATACTCCCAATATTTCCTAACGAGGTGTGTCAACACACCACCTCCCCACACTTCTCAGCAAATGTTTCATCTGTGTCCCTGAACACAGCATACTCCACGTCCTGTCCTGAACACAGCATACTCCACGTCCTGTCCTGAACACGGCATACTCCATGTCCTGTCCTGAACGCGCATACTCCATGTCCTGTCCTGAGCGCGTACTCCATGTCCTGTCCTGAACACGCTACTCCATGTCCTGTCCTGAGCGCGTACTCCATGTCCTGTCCTGAAGCATACGTACTCCACGTCCTGTCCTGAACACAGCATACTCCATGTCCTGTCCTGAACACAGCATACTCCATGTCCTGTCCTGAACACGCAAACGCCATGTCCTGTCCTGAACACACTACTCCATGTCCTGTCCTGAGCACGCGTACTCCATGTCCTGTCCTGAGCAGCGTACACCATCCTGTCCTGAATACGCTACTCCATGTCCTGTCCTGAACACACTACTCCATGTCCTGTCCTGAACAGCGCATACTCCATGTCCTGTCCTGAACACGCTACTCCGTGTCCTGTCCTGAACGCACGTACTCCATGTCCTGTCTTGAACACAGCATACTCCACGTCCTGTCCTGAACACAGCATACTCCATGTCCTGTCCTGAACACGCATAGCGCCATGTCCTGTCCTGAACACGCTACTCCGTGTCCTGTCCTGAACGTGCGTACTCCATGTCCTGTCCTGAACACAGCATATTCCATGTCCTGTCCTGAACACGCTACTCCGTGTCCTGTCCTGAGCGCGTACTCCATGTCCTGTCCTGAACGCGCGTACTCCATGTCCTGTCCTGAGCGCGCGTACTCCGTGTCCTGTCCCGAACACGCTACTCCGTGTCCTGTCCTGAATGCGCATACTCCATGTCCTGTCCTGAACGTGCATACGCCATGTCCTGTCCTGAACACAGCATACTCCATGTCCTGTCCTGAACACGCGTGACGCCATGTCCTGTCCTGAACGCACATACACCATGTCCTGTCCTGACGCAGCGTATGCCATGTCCTGTCCTGAACGCGCATACTCCATGTCCTGTCCTGAACACGCGTATGCCATGTCCTGTCCTGAACACGCATATTCCATGTCCTGTCCTGAGCAGCGTACTCCATGTCCTGTCCTGAACACGCGTATGCCATGTCCTGTCCTGAACGCGCATACTCCATGTCCTGTCCTGAACACACGTATGCCATGTCCTATCCTGAACACAGCATATTCCATGTCCTGTCCTGAAAGCGCGTACTCCATGTCCTGTCCTGAAAGCGGCGTACTCCATGTCCTGTCCTGAAAGCGCGTACTCCATGTCCTGTCCTGAACATGCGTACTCCATGTCCTGTCCTGAACGGCATTACTCCATGTCCTGTCCTGAACAAGCGTACTCCATGTCCTGTCCTGAACGCGTGTACTCCATGTCCTGTCCTGAACACGCGTACGCCATGTCCTGTCCTGAATGTGCATACTCCGTGTCCTGTCCTGAATGCATGTGCTCCGTGTCCTGTCCTGAACATGCATGCTCCGTGTCCTGTCCTGAACACAGCATATTCCATGTCCTGTCCTGAACACGCGTACTCCATGTCCTGTCCTGAACGTGCATTACTCCATGTTCTGTCCTGAACACAGCATATTCCATGTCCTGTCCTGAACACACATATGCCATGTCCTGTCCTGAGCAGCGTCACGCCATGTCCTGTCCTAAATGTGTGTACGCCATGTCCTGTCATGAATGCGTGTACTCCATGTCCTGTCCTGAGCAGCGCACTCCATGTCCTGTACTGAAGCGGCGTGCGCCGTGTCCTGTCCTGAACGCATCGTACTCCATGTCCTGTCCTGAACGCACGTACTCCATGTCCTGTCCTGAGCACGTGTACTCCATGTCCTGTCCTGAACACGCGTAAGCCATGTCCTGTCCTGAATGTGCGTACTCCGTGTCCTGTCCTGAATGCATGTGCTCCGTGTCCTGTCCTGAACATGCGTGCTCCGTGTCCTGTCCTGAACACAGCATATTCCATGTCCTGTCCTGAACACGCGTACTCCATGTCCTGTCCTGAACGTGCGTACTCCATGTCCTGTCCTGAACGTGCGTACTACATGTCCTGTCCTGAACACAGCATATTCCATGTCCTGTCCTGAACACACGTGACGCCGTGTCCTGTCCTGAACGCGTGCTCCATGTCCTGTCCTGAGCAGCGCGTGCCATGTCCTGTCCTGAACGCGGCACGCCATGTCCTGTCCTAAATGCGTACGCCATGTCCTGTCATGAATGCGTGTACTCCACGTCCTGTCCTGAACGCGCGACGCCGTGTCCTGTCCTGAACGGCGCGTGCGCCGTGTCCTGTCCTGAACGCAGCGTACTCCATGTCCTGTCCTGAACATGCGTACTCCACGTCCTGTCCTGAATGCGCCTATACTCCATGTCCTGTCCTGAACACAGCATACTCTGTGTCCTGTCCTGAATCGCACACTCCACGTCTTGTCCTGAACAGCGCGTACTCACGTCCTGTCCCGAATCGCGCGTACTCCGTGTCCTGTCCTGAATACACATACTCCAGATCCTGTCCTGAACGCGCTACTCCATGTCCTGTCCTGAACACTCGTACTCCACGTCTTGTCCTGAACGCGCATACTCCATGTCCTATACGTATCAGATAGGCCCTGTAGAATAAAGCCCTCATATACTAAAGTTTCATTCATTTGAATCGCCATGCTCCTGATTCCTTTTTTTTAAGTTTTTTTTTTATTTTTATTTAGTTTCGGCTTTTAGGAACACACTATGAGCTAAATTCTGTGGGTCCATGAGTTGTTAGGGACCGAATTGGGCCTCTGGCACACCAGGCATGTCCTTCAGCCCGTTGAGCTATTTTCTGGCCCTGGAGTGTGGTTTTCTTTATCGAACTGATTAATTGTGGGAGGCGCACTGAGTGATGCTCAGGACCCATCCTGCAGGGCTCAGGGAGTCAGTGGAACGGGATCCAGGGATCACATCTGGATGAACTGCATACAAGGCAAGCTCCCTAGTCACGGCACCGTCTCTCTGGCTCCTAAAGTTTAATTTTGAAGTGAAACTCTAGAACAGGGGACATAGCAGTGTGGACAGGCAGCTGCTTTACACACCTCAGACCCAGCTCCCAAAGGGTCCCCTGAGTTCCATCAGGAGTGACTGATCCCTGAGCAGAGCTGGGATGTGCCCCCAAACCAACAAAACAATTTAACCTTAAATATCAACAACAACACGCTGGAGGGGGCGGAGCGATAGCCCAGCGGGTAGGGCGTTTGCCTTGCGGCCGGCCTGTGCCGCCCAGGTTCGATCCCGGCATCCCATATGGTCCCCGAGCACCGCCAGGAGTAATTCCTGAGTGCAGAGCCAGGAGTAACCCCTGAGCATCGCCGGGTGTGACCCAAAAAGCAAAAAAAAAAAAAACACGCTGGAGCGATAGCACAGCGGGGTAGGGTGTTTGCCTTGCACACTGCTGACCTAGGTTCGATCCTCGGCATTCCATATGGTTCCCTGAGCACTGCCAGGAGTAATTCCTGAGCGAAGAGCCAGGAGTAACCCCTGAGCATTGCCGGGTGTGACCCCCAAAAAGCAAACAAACAAAAATCAACAACAGCAATGAAACTCTAGAGACCGGAGCCCTAGTACAGCGGGTTGCACAATGTTTGCCTTGCATGTGCCCAACCCAGGTTCCAGACCCCAGAGTCCACTTCAAGTCTAACAGGAGTGACCTCTGAGTGCAGAGCCAGGAGCCCTGAGGGCTGACAGATGTGCCCCCATATATATATATATATATATATATATATATATATATATATATATATAGGCATATCTGCACATCTATCGCTGTTCCAGAGTCAGGGACGCTGTGTCGTTTGCCAAGGCATCGAAAATCAGATGGGCTGGACATATAATGCAATTTGTAGATGACCGCTGGACTAGAGTCGTTACAGACTGGATCCCACGGGATGTCAAAAGATCACGTGGCCGCCCACCTACAAGATGGTCGGACTTCTTTGTCAAGACCCTGAACAAACGGTTTGAGGCTCTTCATATTCCTGGAGCAAGCAGATGCCATTGGGCTACGTTGGTACGTGATAGGGTCCAATGGAAATGTTACTGGCGCCCGCTCGAGCAAATCGATGAATAACGGGATTCAAGTGAAGTGATCAAACGATATATATGTGTGTTATTATATTATATATGATTATATATATGATTATATATGATTTATATATATAATCAATCTCTAGATGGCTATAAAAAATGGAAAACCAGCATCTGACGGTGGCCAGAGAAACGCAGGGTTCAGAGAACGCTTCGCCACGCATCGCTATTGATTACGCCTAAGTCAGTTTTTCTAGGCTGAAGCATCCAGACATGTTTCTGCTCCCTTTTCGCTAAAAGGAAGCAAAGTCCTTTAACAGAGGGCAGGCGGGTCGCTGTCCGCGGGGTGCGCGGGCGGTGCAGGACATTGCGGTCCTCTGGCGCCCGACGGGCAGAGATGCTGTGCCTGGGAAGATGCTGCTCCTGGGAACGCCCTAGGGCGGGTCCTAAGGCCTATCCTCCAATAGACAGGCGCGCGCCTGGTGATTGACGTTCATTTCGTTAAATCGTGACCACGGGTCCACATTCCTTCCCCAGCATGTCTTCCAAGTATTCCCTGGCTCCGAGTAGCTAGTGGCCACCCTCGTGGTCGGTGGGGGACAGCTTCGTCATTGCAGAAAAGTCCCTGGAATGGGACTGCGCCAAAACATCTCCTTCGAACCTGGGATTTGCGGGCAGGGTCTGGCCAGCATGGTAATTGCCTTTTAGCCAAGTCACTGGTTCCAGGTCGCTTGGCTTCTCTGAGCCGCCTCTGTGGCTCTGTAGCCAGAAAAGGGGCTGGGGGCATCCAGCCTTGGAGAATCAGCTCTGCCAGGAGGGAGCCCTGACACTGCCCGTGTGGCCCCAAACACACACACACACACACACACACACACACACACACACACACACACACACACATACTCAGACCTCACAGACTGAGAACAAGAGGTCTGGACCCGCTAGTCTGTCCTGCATGACCTCTTCCCAGCTGTACCAACCCTCTGCTGAGCATTGTATGGTCTGGCTCAAGGCCAGAACCTTATTAGCTTTAAGAAACCCACCTCAGGGGCTGGAGCTCTGGTACAGCAGGGAGGACATTGGCACGTCCTGCACGCAGCCAACTTGGGTTCGATCCTCAGCATCCCATATGTTTTCCTGAGCACTGCCAGGAATGATTCCTGCACGGAGAGCCAGGAGTAACCCCTGAGCACGGCTAGGTGTGCCCTGCCCACAAATAAAGAAACCCACATCGGTGACCAAGACACCAGAGGGAATTCGCTCCCTTCTTTGCAAAGGAGAGAGGCGTATCCGTCTGTGGAAAGCCACGTTGCTAATCACTCAAACATTCCCACTTAGAAGCGGTGAGAGATCTTTGAAATGCTGTTAGCATTTTGGGGTTTTTTAGCAGACTAAGAAAATAATTATGAGATTCTAAATTAGCTGCTAAATGAAATGGTTCTTCAAGAAACTGTTAAGGTCTTTTCTTTCTCTCTTTCTCTCTCGCTTTCTCTCTTTTTTCCTTTCTTTCTCTGCTTCAAGTATTGTTTGGGGGCTTTAACTGCCTTCTGTGCTAATTGTGGAATTTGCATGACATCCCTCATTCCCTTATTCGAAAGGGGGAGGGGAGAGCAAAAATATGAAACAAAAAAAAATGGCCCAATAGTCTGGTCTTTTCCCTTCCCAGAGGTGCTTAGATCTGGGCAGAATCCAAGTTCGTGTTCCTGATTCTCTGGAAAATAAAATTTGGAGGGGCTGGGCTGAGAATCTGGCCTTTGAAAGAATCTGACAGTTCTGAGAACTTTCTAGAAAAAAAAATAGAACCTCCCCCTCTCTCGCTGTGGCTACAAGGATCACGTCTATGCAGTCAGCCTTGCGCTCCCTCTCCTGCTTCTTCTGTGCTGTTCCCTAAAGTATATTTTTGTGCACTTCCTTTTAGAACAAGATTTATTAACTCCGCAGCAACCAGAGGAATGGGCCAGGGGTTGGAGCTCACTCAGAGCTCCAGCTACTGTCGCCAGCCCCTGTGCGTACCCCCCCAAGGACTACTGCGGGGGACTCCTGGACACGAAGCCCTGGATGATCCCCTGAGCCCTGCCGGGTGGCCCCAAATCACATATACCTGATTCCCACCTGGACCCCACCATTGAGGACAGCTCAGAGTCCAGACAGAGGGGTAAATGCCCCCATCCCAGCACAGACACCCCAGTGGGGACCTGCTGCTGTGTGCCAAAGTGGGTCCTGTGAGTTTTCTCAAACAAAATGGCACCTAGGACCGAATGGCAATAGGCTGAAGACAGCAGCATTTGGAGAATCAGAGACCCACTCGCCCCAGCACGGAAGGCAGGACTCACGGCCCACATGGCCAGGAAGCTCCCAGGCTGTGTTCAAGACTCCTCCACACCGACCCTCTACAGGTTCCTGTTATCCAACAGGAGTCAGGCCACGCGCACCAGTCCCTCTAGCCTTGGTTCCCATTTCCGCCCAAGATAACATAAAAAATCCCATTTAGTCTCTCCCAGGGCGTGGCCCTACCCCAGTGCCACCAAAGGCCGGTAGGGTCCTTCCAGGAGCACAGCCCAATAATCTCCCATTTCCTTCACTTTCACTTGTCTCTGTCTCTGCCTGTGCCAGCTGAGGTCACTGATCTATCAGGTCCCAGCGGTGCTGACATTTGGGGTCCCCGGGGCCATGTCAGAGGGTACAACCTCTAGTGTACTGCAAACGAGGTGTGAGACACACCCCACCCCTGCCACACACCATCACTGCAACCACATCTGCAAGGGAGAGAGAGAAAGGCTCCAAATGCATTATTCTGAAGAATACAGTGTGGCCATCTCAAACAGAGGCTGACAGCCCCTGCCACAAGGCTTGACCCGGAGGAAGAGGGATATAGGTTCTAAAGGGTGATGTACCAAGGGACCAGGTGTGGAGGTGGTGCCTTGGGTCACCTCGCCAACTGTGACCATTTAAGTGAGGCTAAGGATGTTGTTTCTTTCCTGCTTAGGGAGTCCAGTTCCTGGGTTCTGAACCCCAGAGACTCAGTAACTGGGGGGCACCCACTCTCTCCTCTTCTTAAGTGTTTGATATTCTGGATGTGACTGTGTGGGGTCCCGTCTGCTCCAGCCCTGAGAGCTGTGCCCATCCCTGAGTTCAGGGGAGTGGTTTGTTCCCAAGAGCCAGACACACACTGATGAGCACAAATTTACTGGCAAGACCAGGAAAACCAGAGTGTGGGTGGGCTCCTCTCCAGGCCTGCCCCTGCCCTGAGCATCCTCCTAAGCAGGGAGTAAGAGGCAAAACCGCTGAGCCCATTTCACAGATGTGGAGATGGAGGCAAAGGGGCTTTCTGGAACCAGCCCAGAAGTGCCGCTGTCCCCAGCTCCTGTTCTCCAAGGCCCAGTCCATCCGGTCAGTCCTGTGGTTATTGGTTACTATGTAATCTCGTCTCTGAATTTAGTGAGGACAGACCCTCCTCTCCTTTATTTTATTTATTTTTATGCTTTTTTGGGGTCACACCTGGAGATGCTCAGGGGTTCCTCTTGGCTCTGTACTCAGGAATTACTTCTGGAGGTGCTCAGGGGACCAAATGGGATGCCGGGATCAAATCCGGGTAGGCCGTGTGCAAGGCAAACGCCCTCCCCTGTGCTATCGCTCCAGCCCTCGCCTTCTTTATACGAGGGAGCAGAACAGACGTCTCAGGATGGAGAGACGCTTCATTTTTCAGACCTGCTGTGACTTCCAGTTTTCTTGCCCCTTTCTTTCCCTCCAACTTGATGCCTGCCCTGAGTCTGTGATCTGTCTCTAATCATACCCTTTTCTTTTTTATTTTTCCCTTTTTTTAAATAATTCAGCATCAAGGGGACTGGAGCAATAGTACAGCATGTAGGGCGTTTGCCTTGCACGCCGTTGACCCAGGTTCTATACCCAGCATCCTATATGGTCCCTTGAGTACCACCAGGAATAATTCCTGAATGCAGAGCCAGAAGTAACCCCCGAGCACCACTGGGTGTGGCCAAACAAAAGAACAACAATAATGAATAGTAGTAATTCAGCATCAAGAGACTTAGTATGTCCAGTTTCTTGTACCAACAAGAAGCTCTTGTGCCTTCTACAGTCCACACGCCCCTGTCCATCTCACTCACAAGCTCCAAACAGGGCTCAGAGCCAGGTAGGGTGGCCTTGAAGCCTGATGCAGTCCCCCCAAATCCCAAAGTTATGATCCAGGAGCTGAAACTCTCAAACTCTCCCCAACTCCCCTGCGGGGCTGGATCCAGAGGATTGAAGAGTTTTAATCCTTTGTCCCATTCCCGGAAGGGACTTTGACTGGCAGAGCCGAGGGAGGCGAGTCGTGGGAGAGTCCTTAAATCATAGTCTCGGTGCCCGGGCACATAATGGCCCGCAGGTGCCCGGCCCCGCAATACATCACCATCCATAACCGTAAGAGAGCGGCGCAGAGCTCCCGCGTAATAAATAGCATATCATCTGCTCATCATATTTTACCGAGAACATCCTGACACCCCTCACACAACACCATAGATCACGGCACCTCCTCCTGGAAGGGGCATCCTCAGATCTATTTGCTTAATAAATAAATAAATAAACGGATGACTAGGGGCCGGAGCGATAGCACAGAAGAGAGGGCATTTGCCTTGCACGCAGCCTACCTGGGCTCAATCCCTGGCATCCCATGTGGTCCCCAAGCACCACCAGGAGTGATTCCTCAGTGCAGAGCCAGGAGGAACCCCTGACCAGAGCCAGGTGTGACCCAACAAGTTAAACAAACAAACAAATAAATGAATAAATAAGGCAGGGCTGGAGGAATAGTAAGGAGGGTACTCACCTTGCACGTGACCGAGCCAGGTTCGATCCCCAGCATCCCATAGGCTCCGCCCAAGCCTGCCAGAAGTGGTCCCTGAGCACAGAGCCAGGATTCAGCCTGGAGCATCACTGAGTGCCCCCCAAAGCAAAATAACAAAACAAAGAAGCAAAGTTGCCTGTGGTGAGAAGGTGGGGGTGCTCGACACAGCAGACGGGAGCGGGGGGCTCAGCCTTCTCTCACTCTCATCCCTGGCGTGAGGGTTCAGACCACGTAAAGGCTGCTCTCTTGTGTGCCATCACCCTGGAACCCAGCACGGCTCCAGTGGGCTGTGTTTATTGGGAAATGTCTGTGGGTGTTGTAACACGTCGCCCCAAATTCCTGGACTTTTCTCCCCGAGAGATGAGGCTCATGGCCTCTCCTTTCACCCGGATGGACATGGGACTGTTTGGCCCTATCTGGCAAGAGGGTGGAGCTTCCTCCGGGCTGCTGGTCACTGAGTGAGACATTTGTCTCCCATAGGGAGGGAGTTGCTGGGAGGGCGCATACACTCACCTTGCAGGCCGCCAGCCCATTTGGTGCCCAGCACCACGTATGGTCCCTGAGCCCTGCAAGGACAGATCCTGAGCACAGAGGCCAGGGTGGTTCCTGAGGATCGCCAGCTGTGGCTCGCACCTCCCCGTGCAAATAAACAAGCAAAGAAACAAATTTGAGATGTCAAGAAAACATATCCTCAGATTTGTCTTATTCTCAAAATTAAAACAATTAATTAAAATTAAAGCAATTATTTTGGTTTTGGGCCTCACCTGGCAGTGCTCAGGAGTTACTCTTGTCTCGGTACTCAGCAATTACTCCTGGCAGGGCTCAGGAGACCATATGGGGTGCCGGGATTGAACCCAGGTTGGCTCCATGTCAGGTAAAGGCCAGTCCCACTGTACTAGTGCTCCAGACACCAGATTTGCCTTTTCAACAATGTCCCAGGGATCGAACCCGGTCGGCCACATGCAAGGCAAAAGCCCTACTCACTGGACTATCACTCCGCCCCCATTCTTCCCGTCTTGTCTTTAGCCCTTGGTTTCTTGTGTTTTCCTTCTGTTGAGCCCCCACACAGATAATATGGCAGATACCATGAGAGCCAGAGCTTCCCAGAGGGATCCCTGGGGAAAGAAATCAGGGACTGGAGAGACAGAACGGGAGCTAAGGCCCTTGCCTTGCAGGTGGCTGAACTGGGGACAGCGCCATGGCCAGGCGGGCAGGGGGCAGCATGTCCCCCGCTTCTGAGAGACATCTCCAAACCACAGGACATGTTCCCTGGGGGACAGTGGACCTGTTTCATCCTGAGACCTAGAGACTGAAGATACCCCAATATAAACACCTGCTCTGGGGCTCTGGGCAGCTAGTGAGAGGGAGGGGACCCCTCCCCAACTGGGTCTGTGTGTGCTCCCAAGTGAACTCACCAACCGGTGTGCGCATGTGTGTGTATGTATGTGGTGTGTGTGTGTGGGGGGTGTGTGCGGACGTTGTCGCCCCCTAATTCTTTTATCTTCTCCCACACCCCGGGCATTATGAACATTCATCAAAATAATTGACGCGGTTGAAATTAGCACTTCCTGCTATGTCGGGCAGATAAACTTTTGCTGAATATTGATTTCACACAAAGAAAATGACATGTGCCGAGGTCTAACCCTTTATCTGGCCGGACCAGAGCAAGCCAGCAGGAGGGGGCGGGGCCGGCCGCAGCCCGTGCGGAAGCGCCGGAAGAATTACGTTTATCTCTTCTCGCACAAGAAGACAAGCCAAGATAAGGTGCCAGAGGGAGAGAAAGCCCAGCCCCTGGGCACTAGGGAAATCCGCGAAGGTGCGGGACAGGGCAGTTCTCAGGGAAGGGGACGGCTGTGCTCCCGCAGGCAGGAGGCGGGGAAGCAGGGAATGGGAAAACCTCGGCAGTGGGCATGCCAGGGGCTCAGATTCAGTCACTGAAAGAAGAATCGGCAACTTTCAGGGCTCCAAGCCGGACCCAGGCAGTGGGTCTGCCTGCAGTTTAGCAGCTTGTCTTGGGAAGCTGGTCCTCGGTCTCCTCAACTGCTGACCCGACAAAGTGAAATTGGGGGCAGAGAGGTAAAATCCCCACCCGACCCCCCGGAAATGACACATAATCACACACACACACACACACACACACACACACACAGAGCACAACTGGACCATGCTGGAGTAAGACCCCCTCCTCCCAGAAGCCCTCCCTGACCACCTCCAAGGTCACCTCCCCCCAGAAGCCCCCCTGAACACCTCCAAAGTCACCTCCCCCCAGAAGCCCTCCCTGAACACCTCCAAAGTCACCTCCCCCAGAAGCCCTCCCTGAACACCTCCAAAGTCACCTCCCCCCCAGAAGCCCTCCCTGAACACCTCCAAAGTCACCTCCCCAGAAGCCCTCCCTGACTGCCTCTGCTCCCAGAGTGGCTCCCTCCTTCTCCACCTCTTAGACGTGAGTGACTGCTTCTAAGTGGTCACTTAGAAGAGATCCACCCCAGTCCATGGAAGACATGCTGTGCCCTCTCTTGGCTTTGACACCCAGGGCTCCTTTTCCCTGCTACTAGTCAGGGCTACTGAGACTCTGAGCACCCAGTGGCCAGGTTGCCTTTCATAGAGGCCAACTGTGTTAGGGGTGCCCAGGAGGAGGGATGGGGGGACAACCAGCACTGCCCCGGCCCCCACTGCCCTCTCCCTCCTCAGCAGCGGAAGGCCGGGAAGCAGAAGGGCCTCGGTCTGTCTCTGCTCCAGTTTCCTGGTGGCCAAGTGTCTCTTCCTACGAGCCTGCCTCTTCCAATGCTTCCCAGGAGCAAACGAGCCCTGCTGCGGGAAGGCACTTAGTACAGCGCCCGGTGCTGCTGGACACTTCCCATCGGAATCGGAGCTTCCACAGCCAAAGGGCAGCCCTGCCAGATTCCCCTGGCTCAGAGAAGGATTGTGTGTCCCCCAAACATCAGAGCATCACCTCCTCCCAGAAGTCCTCCCTGACCATCTCCAAGTCACCTCCACCCAGAAGTCCTCCCTGACCAGCCTAGTGCACGGAGATGTCTCGGAGCCCTGATGATGTGTGTCAGGAACACTGCAGGAGGTTCTGAAGCGGGGAAGCAGGGGAGGGACCTTGAGTGGGGAGGACACAGGGCAGGTGGGACCCAAGGCAGTCCTAACAGCTGATGGCCCCGGAGCCCGCACATGTGGAGGGGTGCTCACTGTGCAGAGGCAAGAGCTGCACAGAAGTCACTGGACCCAAGTGGACACTTGTCCCAGCCTTGGGGCCTGCAGTGGCGACCCCAGGGCTGTCCCAATGTGCCTCCCCTCGGGCTTCCCAGGACAGTCCGGACTCAGGTCTGCCTCCTGCCACATTCCGGGGAGACTTGCAAGGACCCCCAATCTCTGAGTGCGAAAGGGGCTTTCCTCTGTCCGTCGTGACCTTACTGGGGCGGGGGCTGAAGGTGGGGAGTCACGGGTCCTCAGTTCAGCCCTGCCAGATTCCCCTGGCTCAGAGAAGGGAAACCGGAGATGCTCAGCTTCAGCACTGGGCACAGACTCAGCCCTGGTTGCTACCACCCTTCCGCGCTGGCCCCACCCACTGGGTACTGGCCCACCCCTGGGCGAGGCCCCTCCCCTTTGGGAGAGGCCCCACCCCTTTAGGCTAGGCCCTACCCCCTGGCCATTCCACACTCTCCCATGCCCAGCCTTCGGTCCCAACGGGGGCCTTGGGGCTTCGGCTAATTGCAAATCATTTCTCAGGGCTCCCCGCTGTTCAGCTAAATTCACTGGAACTAATGTGTCCCGAAACAAATTTCACAGAAGAGCCAGGGCAATTACATGATGCTTAGCCTCGCCCCTCCCCCACCGGAGGCTCCAAGCATGGGGCTGGGGAGGGTGGGGACCGCCGGAGCAGGGTGTCCTCTGTGGGCCGAGCCCGGCGCCCGCCAGCCTTCCTGGTACCGAGTGCTCCCGCAGCCTTGGAGCCTGGCACCGTCCTCTGCAGCGTCCTTAGCGCCGGGCTCCGAGTCTCAGGGAAAGAGCAAAGCAGCGGGACAGAAGTGCTTTGGGATCCCCGGCTCAGCACCCATTCGCTGTGTGCCCCTAGACCAGTTGCTTGGCCTCTCTGAGCCTGTCTTGGCCACCCTCACACTGGCTGTTATGAGGCCCAGACAGACAGACAGATAAAGGTAAAGAGCTGCATAATAGGACGCCTCTGAAACCGACTGCTTCACACGCAGTCAAGGGCATTGGTGAGAGAGAAGCCAGTGCTGACCGCTGGCCCGCTCCATCCTCAGCCCCTTCCCTGGGATAAGGCCCCCGGGCCCCCACTTGCCAGGATTCCCCCGGAGCTCGACCACGCCCAGCCTCTCTGCCCCCTAGGCTGACTCATCTCTTGGGGACCCTTTGGGCAGACGGGGAGCGACCATCTGTCACCATGGGGCGACCAGGCCCAGCCCCTGAATGGTTAGTGGAGCTGCAGAGCTGTGAGCACTGCTCCGTAGGAGACCCCGCACTGCGGCAGAGCGAGCAAGGACCCCCTCTCTCCTGCGAGAGCAGTCTGTTCTGGAGGGGCCCCGCCATGCCTCGCTGTCCCTTTCTGAGGCGGCAGGGGTGTGTGTCTGGTGAAACTCAGGGACCAAACCGGGGCATTTCACCAGGCATCATTCAAGCCTCCCCCAAGTGCCCAGTTGAAACTTCCCAAGTGTTAGGAAAGGTTCAGCTCGGTGTGACTCACGTTCTCCCGGGGCTCCCTGGTGGGTCTCCACGAAGCCCCAAGTCTGCACAGACCCTGTGTCAGGTGCTGTTTCGTCTGTTTATTCCATTGGCTGGGAGTCCATGCGGGGAAGTGCCCCGACGCCCTCACGTGACGCTCTCAACTTTTGATCATGGGTCAGAGAGGTCAAGAAATCACCCTTGCCTTTTGACTGACATCAGTGGGGAACGGGCAGGCAACGCACCAAGAAGGGAGCTAATTTCTGATCAGGCTGACAATTCAGCCGTGAAGATGGGACCCAGAGAATGTGGCCATGCAGTGGAGATCTGGTGGGGGCTGGGGGCGGAAGTGGAAGCAAGAAGCTCACATTTCACCTGGACACTTACTGGGGGTGGGTCTGGGGATAGGCTCCTGCAAAGCAGACCTTGTAGGACCAAGGCCAGAAGGTGCAAAGGCCCGGGGGTAGGCTGGAGGGAGAGAGCGTGACTGAGTCAAGGACTGCGGTAGAGATGGTGGGTGCAGAGACCAGGGGAACCTGAGCGCCAGCGCGGCCGGGTCAGGGTTTCTGAGCCCCGAATCTCTGAACCGGTTGTCGCTGAGGGACAACCAGCCTCTCCCCGATTCCCTCTTCCCCAGCATGCCCGCTGCGGGGCGGGGGGGCAGAACATACCCAAAGAGGAAGCAGCTCCGCGACCCCAGCTGCCCTTGGCTAAATGAATGCAGTGTCAGCCCAGATAATTCCAAAGCCATAAAGATGATATAAAAAAAGTGGGGGGATGCTGGGGAGGCGGCAGAGGAGGAGATTACAGCAGAGGCTGAGCTCTGGGCTTTCAGCCTTTATCTCCCCAGAAGCAGGCCTGGCTGGGGGCGTCTCTCCAGGGGGAGAAGGCGAAGCAGTTACAAGAGGCAGGGGCGGGGCCCTGCCCCCCCCCCCACTCAGCAGGAGGCCCCAGAGAAGGGCCCTTGCAGGAGGAGGTCAGGGACAGATGGGGCGACCGCAGTAGCTGAGCAGGGGGCAGCGGGCTGGGGTGCCCTGAGCTGTGTCTAAGAGTGAACTCTAGGGAGTTGGGGGCTTCAGAGGGAGGGAGGGCCCCCCTGAGGAATATTCACTGAGAACGATGGGGAGGGGGCCGGCCCAAAGCCTTGTCCTCCTCCCCCACCTGCTCCCCGGTTTGCAGCCAGCCTCCTTAGGCAGCACCCGTCTTTTGTCCCATCTCTCGTCCCAGGAGCACACGGTTCTAGTGAGTCATGGGCACTTGGAAGCAGACTGACTTGTTTTTGAAATGAGTCACCCCTGACAGCTCAAACAGGCACCCCCAAAAAAAAAAGAAACAAGAAACCTCCTCCTCCATCAGATTGGGAGGATGTCAGAGGGGGAGGCTGGTCTGCGGGTGGCTGGGCAGGGCAAGAGTGTTTGTTCATTCCAGGCCCCTCTGCCCACGGGCTGGGCTGCTGTCCCCGAGTGAGTCACGGGCTGTGGCCGCCCAGGCTAACGGCTTGGTTTCTCCACCCAGGGCCCTCTGGGCAGCAGAGGTCAGCGAGTAAGGTCCTGAGAGGGCAGTCAGACATCCTCATTCGCCTTTTCCTCCCCGTGTGAAGGTGGCAGATTGCGCAGGCAGGGGAGGGGCGGAGGTTGGATCCCCGAGCAACGGACAGCCCCTGTTTCTCCAGAGCGGCCAGAGAGTCCACGGCCTCCCCTGACTGCCCAGCAGCTCCACTAAGTGACTCCTGCAGAGTCTGACTCCAGAGTGGGGGTGCGAGCTGACGGGGCTCCGGAGACGCCCAGAGCAGAGCCGCAGCTGGGAGGAAAGTCAGAGCAGCGTGTGTGGGGGGACTGGGGGACGCTCAGGAAGTCCCTGGACAGGGTCAGGGACAGAGACCCACCCAGGGGTCTCTGGTCCCTCCCTACAGGCCTCAGAGCATATAGGCTGCCCTGGGGGCTGTTGTCCAGGCAAGGGGGCTGACGAGCGGGAGTGACCCTACCCCAGAGGGGTCGGCCTTGAGTTCTGGCAGGGTAGGGGGTGAGGGTTGTGTCTCCGTGTGTGTCTGTGTGTCTACATGTCGGGGTGCGTCTGTGTGTGCCCTCACATGTGTGTGCTTAAATGAGTTCTGCCGTGCTCACCCGGGCAGTGCATGTGTGTGTTCATAAGTGCTGCCATGGGCAGTGCGTGTGTGCATGTGTGTATTCAGATGAGCAATGTGTGTGTGTGTCCTGATATGGGCAGGGTGTGCAGTGTGTGTACTCACATGGGCAGTGCGTGTGTGCGTGTGTGTGCTAGCGTGGGCAGGGGCTGGGGTACTTGTGAACCCGGAGGGCTTCGTTCCCCACCAAGGACTCTGCTCTGAGTCTAGGACATGCAGAGACAGCGGGCGATGGTCAGCCATGGGGCCAGCTGGCCACAGCATCACAGGGGAGTGACCTTGGGTGGCTCATGGGCGGGAGCGGGAGGTAGGTGAACAGACTGGGGGGCACAGGGAGCCGCTCTGAGCGCAGCCGGGAGGGGGCCGCCGGAGGGGTGCAGGAGGGGCTCAGTCCAGCAGCCAGCCAGATCTCTGCCCCCTCCCCAGCCTCCCTGTCCTGCACCCCGCCCTGGACAGCAGAGCCCCACGCCCTCTGTTCCAGGCCCCCCATCTTTCCTCCCACTCCACCCCTTGTTCCAGGACCCCCCAGCCCCACCCTGATCGCCTGATCGCTGCAGGGCTCAGGCGCCTTTGTGGACGCCAGGGTGCGGGTGACAAAGGCGGGTGAGGGTTGAATTGCGCGTAGCGCAGGGACGGGGCGCGGGGACAATGGGGGACAATGCCGCGGGGCCTCTCAGCGGCCTTTGTGCGCGTGTGAACGCGAATCTGCTCCCCCGCGAGCGCGCAGCTGGGGGCGCGGGGCCGGCTGCACGCGGCGGTCGCTTAACCCGCTCCGATCCTTGGCTTCCTCCACGGGCCCTGAACCTCGATCTTTCCCTACCACCGCCGCCCCCAAAGCTCAGCTCAGTTCCCCAAGGGGGCACACCGGATGAGCCGCTGCGTTCTGGCCCCCTGCGAAGGTACACCAAGTCCGCCAAGTCCGTGCGCCGCCGCCTTGGCTGTGTGATCCTGGGCCATGCGCCTACCCTCTCTGAGCCCGCAGGACCCTAGGCTCCTCTGTCGTACTTGTGGGGCGCCCGGCGACCCTGCGAGTCTACTTACTGACACCCTTACAGTTCCCACCCGCAGGGCCCAGCGCCTGTGGGTCCGTGATTCACACGAGCCTCTGTGGAGCTAAGACAACAAGCTTCGTGATATAACAGAACTGAGTCTTCTCGGCTGAGGAGTCTAACACCCCTGTTGGCCCTGTTGGAACAAGTGGGGGGCTGTGGGAGTTGGACAACAGGTAGGACCCTGCCTCACTGATCCAATCCCCAACACCCCATACAGTCCCCAGAGCCCCACTAGGGGTGATCCCTGAGCAGAGCCGGGAGTGATCCCTGAGCACCACAGGGTGTGGCAAAAACAAACAAAAATTGGAACCAGGGGGCAGGAGTAAGTACGGGGTGGAGAGAGCAAATAAGGCTCTTGCCTTGCAAGGCTGGGCCTGCTTTGGCCCCACCCCTTCGTCCTCGAGCACTGCTGGGAGTGGCCGACCCCACCCAAAGGGAAGCAGTGGCATCCTCCTGCCCGCACCCACCGCCACCCTCAACATCAAGAGCTCCGGCGGCTTCTTGCGGCAGCTCTGCACCCGCCCGGCCCGTGCTGCCCAGCCCGGCTGGCGGCCAGTGTCTTGCCATCAGGCCCCACAGTCTTTTGTCTCCTTGGAGAAAGCTCTTGCCGGCCACAGCCCGGCCCAGCCCCGCTGGCTTCCCCTCCTGGCTTCTGCTGTCCACGCCCTCCCTCCATCAAACCCCTCCCCGTGATGCAGAACAGCGGATCCTGAGTCAGTCTGGGGGCAGGGGCTGACAGGGCACCAGAATGTGAGGACCCTTTGGGGGTCCCCTCCTTGCTCGAGCCCTGGTGCTTCTGAGGGTGTCTGGTTTCTGGCTGCACATGGTGCGAAGGGCTGAGAGGATCCTTCTAGAATCCAGGGTCAGGGCCTACGCGGAACATGCTTCTCTTCTGGGGGAGGCATTGCTTTTAAGACTGTACAGACCAGGGCTGGAGCAATAGCACAGCGGGAGGGCATTGCCCTCGCATGCGGCCTACACGGGTTCGATCTCCGCCATCCCTTATGGTCCCCCTAAGCACCACCAGGAATAATTCCTGAGTGTAGAGCCAAGAGTAATCCCTGAGCATCGCTGGGTGTAACCCTAAAAAAAAAAATTCTACAGACCTTCCAGAACTTTCTCTCTGGCCTTACTTCCCTCCAGCTGAATGTCCTTTTGGCTGACAACCTTGCAGGGCTCCCCTGTTCATCCCACCCCCTCCCCTAAGCCAGGTGTGAAGCCTCTGTGGAAGCAAAACAAATCTGAAGCTGCCAGTGGGACCAGCAGAGCTGAGCACGGACCCACATTCCTCCAGCACCAGGTCTGTGTGTGAGGAGCCACCCCCAGCAGTGATCGGGCTGACTCCCGGCTCTGTGCTCAGGGTCACTCCCGGCTCTGTGCTCTGGGCTCACTCCTGGCTCTGTGCTCTGGGCTTACTCCTGGCTCTGTGCTCAGGGCTGACTCCGGCTCTGGGCTCTGGGCTCACTCCTGGCTCTGTGCTCAGGGCTGACTCCCGGCTCTGTGCTCAGGGTCACTCCTGGCTCTGTGCTCTGGGCTCACTCCTGGCTCTGGGCTCTGGGCTGACTCCGGCTCTGTGATCAGGGCTCACTCCTGGCTCTGTGCTCAGGGCTGACCTCCGGCTCTGTGCTCAGGGCTGACTCCTGGCTCTGTGCTCAGAGCTGACTCCCGGCCCTGTGCTCAGGGCTGACTCCCGGCTCTGTGCTCAGGGCTGACTCCCGGCTCTGTGCTCTGGGCTCACTCCTGGCTCTGTGCTCAGGGCTCACTCCTGGCTCTGTGCTCAGGGCTGACTCCCGCTCTGTGCTCAGGGCTCACTCCTGGCTCTGTGCTCAGGGCTGACTCCCCGGCTCTGTGCTCAGGGCTGACTCCCGGCTCTGTGCTCAGGGCTCACTCCCAGCTCTGTGCTCTGGGCTCACTCCCAGCTCTGTACTCAGGGCTCACTCCTGGTGGGCTTTGGCAGCGTCAAATGGGGTGTTCAAGCACACAGACCCTGGCCCACACCCCAGTTTGACATGGGGGTGGTGTCTCTGTGTGGGAGCCAAATATTTGTGTTTCAAATGCGGCAGGTGCCATGGGGTGTGTTTGGGGAAGCTTTGGGGCTGCCTCTTGGCGGTGACTCTCTCTCCTCCACTCGCCCAGCTCTAAGTCTTCAGGGCCGGGGTGGGGAACAGAAGAAAGTCACAGCCAAGTCTGGGGATCCCTGAAATTCGCCTCCATGCACGCTGGGGTGCAGGGGGTGCGAGGCAGCCCTGGGCTCCTGGAGGGAGCCTCAGCCATGCTGGGCAGATGCCTGCAGGCCCCACGCGCAGGACGGGCACAGATGGAGTGGCTCTGGGCTGGGGCAGGGGGCAGATGCGGCCACCCCTGGTGCCCGGCCGTCTTGTTATCTCTTATTGTCCTCCTGTCGCGCGGCCCACCCTCCCTGGGCCTTCTGTCATGTCCCTGGCGCCCCCCCCGCTGCCCACAGCCCAGCTCGGAAACTCCATAGGGAGGGCCCCCACCTCCCAGGGCTTCCAGTGCTGGGGTGGGGGAAGCAGAAGGCGGGGGGGCAGAGGGCGGGGGACAGGGAGGGGTCTGGCTGGAGAGGCCAGGAGGGGGTGTCAGAACCTATAAATCAGGCGGCCCCGTGGTCCTGTTTAACACACACTTCTCCGAAGAGTTGTCAGTGAAACCGTTAATTAATTAGCTAATCCTGCAATGAAGTGGATTCTAAACGCCTCGCCCCTCCCACGGCCCCATTTGGGTAATTGCTGCCAAGGGATCTTTTGTGAAAGGCATATTTTTTTTCCTCCGACAGGAGATGGCTCCAGCAAAGAGGGAGAGGGCTTTTAGAGAAAGGGTGGCCGCTGTCCCCCAAGTCCTGTCACGGGGGTGCCTTTCTCTCAGCAGCAACTGGAAAGGTGGACGCTGGTGAGGGGGAACGGGATTGGGAGGGGACAGCTTGGGCTATGATGTTGGGGCCGGTGGTTTATTTTCAGTCACTGTGACGCCCCGTCCCCGAGTAGGTGAGAGTAGTGATGAAGAGGATGACGGTGAAGGAGAAGACAGGGATGGGGGGGAGGATCGTGGGCCCCCCAGAGTGACGACTGGGCCACCTGCCTGAGACCATGAGCTCCTCCTCCTCCTCCTCCTCCTCCTCCTCCTCCTCCTCCTCTTCTTCCTCCTCCTCCTTTTCCTCCTCCTCCTCCTCCTTCTCTCTCCTCCTCCTCCTCCAGGACACGGAATCCCCGACACTGGGGAAATTGAGGCTCCCAGGAGCTGGTACATGGGGGTGTCAGTCCTGGCCAATCCGGAACGAAGCCGAGTCTCGCCTCCACACCAGATATTCTGAATGATTTGGGCCTTTAGGCCCCTTTTCTATTAGGGAAACTGAAGACTTGGGAAAGGGTGTGGAGGGCTGAGGCTGAGACACCAGCTTTACGGGCACACGCCCTGGAAGGGCGCCTGGCATCGCAGGGTCCCGCAGGCAGCGGCGGGGGTGATGACCTGAACCGCACCCCTCCCCTGCCATAGGGGTGCTGTGAGTTTTGATAACCCTGTGTTATTGGATGGAGTGTTTGATGAGAGGATAAACGCGTGTGTGAATGTGTGAGATTCGAATTGTAGAACTCCGGGCTCTAAAATGTGATTGAACCTTGGCTGAATGGAAATAAAAGGGGCATCTAAGCCCCGCCCCATCCAGGACACAGATAGGGCTGTTTGGCCTGTCAATCTCTCCCCTATGTGCCGGCCCTGCCACGCCCTCCCCGCTGACCCCACCCACAGCTCCAGGGGAAGGCACTTTCTGGAGCATGTTTCCCGCCACAAGGAGCAGAGGACCAGTGAGCTCAGCACTGCTAGAAATCGCAGGCGAACTAAAGCATCTTTCCTTCTCGGGTTAGCTGGCGGATTGGAATTCCAGCTTGGAGTTGCTGGAAGCCACCCTGTCACCGGGAGGGAAGACATGGAGCGAAACAGCACAGTCTGACAGGATGTGCCGAGCCCCCTGGATGCAGCCGTGCCTGAAGCCCATACACATCTGGCTTTCCCCGTGCCTACAGGATCCCGGGCGTGGCAGATACAGCTGTCACCTCTTCCGTCCCTCCCCTGACTCCACTTGAGCAGCAAGGCGGTTAAGGTGACTTCTGCAGCTAGACTTCTTGTGACGCTAAGAGGCCGCGAGACTTGGTTCCAGACAGTGGATTGAGTCATCGCTCTTGGGGACCAAGACTTAACCCGAGTAACAGACAAGGCTCTGGCAGAGGCTCTGCTCCCTTTGCTTCCTGACTTCCCGCCTTTGCGCTTGTCCCGCCTGGCTCACATGTACAAGACTCCTTTTTCTTTTCTTGCTTTTTGGGTCACACCCGGCAATACTCAGGGGTTACTCCTCAGCTCTGCACACAGGAATTACTCCTGGTGGTGCTCAGGGGACTCTATGGGATGGAACCTGAGCCAGCTGCGTGTAAGGCAAACGCCCTCCCGCTGTGCCATGGCCCCAGCCCCTCATCTCCGGACTCCTTGCTACCTGCCTCGGCTCTCCCCAGCTTGTTCTGCAAACCTGTCTCAGGGGCCCCGAGACGATCCTAGCAGACAGGGTACAGGTTCTGCATTTGCCACTGGAACCCCCCATACTCCTCCCTGGGGAGGGATGGGAGAGGAAGAGCTGGGTTGAGGGATGTGGAGTACTCACCGGGGCTTCTCCCGCTCCCCAAGTCATCACGGCCCCTGTTCTTGCAAACTGAGACATCTTGTAGCATCACTGTTGGGAGGAAACTTGTCCCCTGGCAAGGACGAAGCTGCGGGAAGAATGTCCACCTTGGGACAGGGCAGAGGAGCCCCCAGTGCCAGGAGGTGTGAGAACTACCCGGGAAGACACTTGGGCACAGCCTCTGGCCAATGACCTGCCTTCTCCAGGAGCAGCCAGACGATGGCTGAGCCAGGCTCAGGCCCCTGCAGCTCCAGCGGATGGAGGTGTGGCAGCCGGGAGTGAGGGTGGTTGGGTGGTCTGGGCTAGCTCTGGCTTGACTCTGGAGCGGGTCATGCCCAGAGCACTGGGCTGGGGCAGGCTGGGGCGGGACCAGTGCCCAGAGGCGTCTCCAGCTGGGGGTCCTGCCAGAGCCCTTGATTCTCGCCATCTCTGAACAACAGGTTATTAGACGCTGGCCTAAGAGAAACTTAGGACCAGGTTCTTTTGAACGTGAAGAGATCTAAGCGCCCGTCTTTCAATGACAGCGTTCTAAAGACCCAGCAGAGAGGCCAGAGTTCAAGGACTGCCTTGAGCCTGGCTGACCAAGGTTCGATCCCCGGCATCCCATACGATCCCCCAAGCACCGCCAGGAGTGATTCCTGAGTGCAGAGCCAGGAGGAAGGCCTGAGCACCCTTGGCTGTGGAACCAAAACAATAAAACAAATCACTTGATCACTTGATCACTTGAATCCCGTTACTCATCGATTTGCTCGAGCGGGCGCCAGTAACATTTCCATTGGACCCTATCACGTGCCAATGTAGCCCAATGGCATCTGGTTGATTCAGGAATATGAAGAGCCTCAAACCGTTCCTTCAGGGTCTTAACAAGGAAGTCTGACCATCTTGTAGGTGGGCGGCCACGTGATCTTTTGACATCCCGTGGGATCCAGTCGGTAACGGCTCTAGTCCAGCGGTTGTCTCCAAATCGCATTACATGTCCAGCCCATCTGATTTTCGATGCCTTGGCAAACGAGACAGCGTCCCTGATTCTGGAATAGCGACGGAGGTCAGAACTCCGATTCCTTCTCTCACTTGAGTGAGACGTGATATTCCAAGCATAGCTCTTTCGATGCCTCTCTGGGAGACCCGAATAGCATTCTCATCCTGCTTTCGTAGGGCCCAGGTCTCTGAGGCGTATGTTAATGCAGGGAGAACGGTGGAGTCGAAGAGATGTGCCCGGAGCCGGAGGTTCTTTTGTCCTTTTTAGCTATTTCTTCGATGCCTTTGAAGGCATTCCATGCCGCTCTCTTCCTCCTGCGCAGCTCAGGTTTTAGGTCATTCATCATGTTGACTTCTCGACCTAGGTATACATAACTGCTGCATTCAGAGATGTTTGTTCCATTGAGAGAGAATGGGGCCTCTGGAACTAGTTCATGAGAACTAGTTCATGAGAAATGAACTAGTTCCAGAGGCCCCATTCTCTCTCAATAAAACAAATACAAATAAATAAATAAGGAGCTCTGATACAAGGAAAGAATTAACTGTTGTTAGCCAGTGGGAGGCTTCCTATAACTGCTGGCTCATGATCTTTGCTAGCTGAAACAGGGGCCGGAGTAATACTACAGCGGGGAGGGCGTTTGCCTTTCACGACTTGGGATCGATCCCCGGCCTCCCACATAGTCCCCGAGCACCGCCAGGAGTGATTCCTGAGTGCAGAGCCAGGAGTAACCCCTGAGCATGGCTGGGTGTGGCCTAAAAAAGCCAAATAAATAAATAATGCTCCCAGCACATTGGAAGAAGCAAAAGGAACAGACGAAACGAGAACCGTGAAGGGGATGTGTGCGTGGCAAGAAGACATTCCCTCCAAGGAATAATTATGCAGCCCCGCTGACACCCCGACAGCACCGCACCCTGGCTGCCCTGGGCCCGGGAGATGCTGGTGTCCTCCTTCTGCCAGGGCCTCTGCCCTGCTGTCTGTGTGTGGGCGACCAGACGTGCCCTCTCTTGTGGGCCCACATCCCCGCCAGAGTGGAGTTCTGAGGTGTGGCAGACCCCATGGGGCAAAGCCCGACAACCGGGTACAGCTGGGGCTTAATGAACAAAACTCTTCGTTAAAACTTGATGGTGCCCTAAAGCAAGATGCTGTCCTGAGATTCAGTGGTTTCACTGGGCAAGTGTATCCTTTTGGGTACAGGAAGTGGTGCTCGGGCTCTTCCTGGTGTATCAGGAGTCACTCTCGGCAGGGTTTGGGGTGGCCTGTGTTGTACCCGGATTTAATCAGGTTGGCTGGCTTTACACACGCTACACGCTTCTATACTATCTCTGTTTACCCCATTAAATTTTTTCTTCTTTGGTCACACCTGGCGACGCTCAGGGGTTACTCCTGGCTGTTCACTCAGGAATTACTCCTGGTGGTGCTCGGGGGACTATATGGGATGCCGGGGATCGAACCCAGGTTGGCCGCATGCAAGGCAAACGCCCTACTCTCTGTGCTATTGCTCCACTCCCCTCCCCCATTAAATTTTTTTTTAGAAGATTTGGGGCTGGAGAAATAGTACAACTGGTAATGTTTGTCTTGCACGCGCCTGGCCCAAGTTTGATCCCAGCAACCTTTAAGTTTATCCAGCCTTGCCAGGAGTGAGCCCTGAGAGCAGAGCCAGGAGTAAACTCAGCACCACTGCATGTGGCCCAAACACACACACACACACACACACACACACAATTATTGTTTCTTTTTTTGCACCACACCTGGCAATGCTTAGGGATTACTCCTGTCTCTGCACTCAGGAATTACTCCTGGCGGTGCTCGGGGGATCAGACCTGGGGGTTTGCAGGGCAAATACCCTCCCCATGCTGCACTATCTCTCTGGCCCCTCCAAATAAACTTTATTTATTTATTTTTGCTTTTTGGGTCACACCCGGCAATGCTCAGGGGTTATTTCTGGCTCTTCGCTAGGAATTACTCCTGGTAGGGGACCATATGGGATGCCAGGGATCAAACCCAGGTGGGCCGCGTGCAAGGCAAACACTCTACCTGCTGTGCTATCGCTCTGGTCCCCCAAATAAACTTAGAAGATATCTGTAAACAAAATAGAATACTGCAACAAGAGTTAGACTTGGAGACGCTGTTCAACAGCTGAATGTAAGGTAGCAGCGTGTTTGCCCAGTAAGTTCGCTTAAAGCCCCATGAAAGAGACCAGGCTCTGCGTCGGTCCCAGGACACATGGGCTAATGCATGAGGCCCTGGGTTCTACCCCACGCACCAGCTCCAGCAAAGGGGAACCAGATAGAAGGACATGAAATTTTGTATTTTGAGTCAACGTGAAAAATAAGGTCTGGATTGTTTGACAAGCCCTAAGTCCCCCAACCTGTGAGAGACTCACAGACATGGGGCAGAGCTGCTACTTGCTCTCCCTGTGCCCAGCCACTCACAAGGCACCCAGGAGGGATAGCGGGTTCTAGCCCTGGCCCGCCACCCCAGCAGAGCCTTGCAACAAGCCAGTTGACCCCCCCACTCCATGAGGGCCTCCATTTTCCAAATCAGAACTTCCCTCTCGTCAGAACTCCACCCAGCACACCAGCCTATCACAGCCCGGCTCAGCGTGGCCACAAGCGGCCGCACGGTTCATCAATAAATGCTGGATTTAGAGATGACTACAAGAGTATGCTACCTGCACGGCAGAGTCTGGCAAGCTACCAGTGTTGTATTTGATATGCCAAATACCAGTAACAATTATAGACCTCATTCTGGAATGGATTGAGGCTCTTTATGTTCCTGGAGCAAGCAGATGCCCTTGGGCTCTACTAGCATGAGACAGGACATATGGAGATGTTACTGGGGCCCGCTTGAGCAAATTGATGATGAACAGGAAGACAGTGACAGTGACAGTGACAGTGAAATAAGGAGCTGAGGGAAGTCTTGTGGGGTTGGAGGGAAGAACGGTTAAGGTCTGGTCCTATCTGGCCACCCACTCGGGTGAAGCCCCCTGGTACTTCTGGAGTAACCCGATTCATGCCCTCCAATCCCCCCCAAAAACTTCCTAGATTTAGTATAATCTTCTCAATTAGAAATGTGAGACTCCTAGGTTGTATAAAATCTGAAGGCACAAAATTTGATAAAGAAAATCTAGTTCGGTGGGAGCCTAGAAAGTTGCTTTAATTAACTGCTTAAGTATTAGCTTGTAGAGGCCGGAGCGATAGCACAGTGGGGAGGTCATTTGCCTTGCAAGAAGCCGACCTGGTTCTATCCCCAGCATCTCATAGAGTCCCCTGAGCACTGCCAGGAGTAATTCCTGAGTGCAGAGCCAGGAGCAACCCCTGACCATTACCAGGTGTGACCCAAAAAACAAACAAAGCACTAGCTTGTCTAAGTGGTGTAAGTACTACCCCCCCTGTTCTTAAAGTTTTAGAATTTTGTGAGACCAGGAGACCAGAGAATTCCTGAATATTTAACCAATAGAATCTTGGAAGTAAATAGCTGAAGACAAATAATTAATTAATTAAAACGGGCCGGAGTGATAGCCAAGCAGTTAGGGTGTTTGCCTTGCATGCGGCCGGCCTGTGCTGGTCTGGGTTCGATCCCCAGCATCCCGTATGGTCCCCGAGCACCGCCAGGAGTGATTTCTGAGTGCAGAGCCAGGAGTAACCCCTGAGCATCGCCGGGTGTGACAAAAAAAAATAGCTGAAGACATGTGAGACTTGCAGAATTTCAAAGCCTTGGCAAGGTACTTTCAGAGCCTAAAGATGTTACCTAGGAGCCTTCCAACCCATCTTAGCCTAAAGCCTGCCAGAGGCCGGAGGAAGGACAGCAGCGTCCACCACGCCTGGCCTCGCTCTGGACAGCAGCTCTGCTCAGGCTTGCAATAGATGTCAGCAGCTAAGAATTCCTTTTTATTTTTCTTAGGTGGAGCCACGGAAACGGGGGAGATGTAGGGCATGAAGAGAATAAAAAAAAAAACCTGCAGGTGGGGGTGGAAGCTTGCAATCCTCTGCCTGTCCAGGACAGCTCTGCAAAACAGACACAGAATTGCAAAGCAGACGCTCAACAAGAAAGTGCAAATTATTCTCAGATTATTTCTCAAGTAAGAACGTGCAAGTAAGAACACTGGCCCACCATCCTAGCAGAGCCTCGCAAAAAACCAGAAGAACCCCACACCATGAAGGCCGCCATTTTCAACATCCGGAATCCACAGCTCATCAGAGCACCAACCAGCAGAAAAGCTGATCTTTCCCCATTGTGGTTCATCAATAAATGCACAAGGTGAGCGGCTACTACAAGAGTATCCCGTCTGCACGGTAGAGCCTGGCAAGCTACCCATCAAGTTTTTGATATGCCAAAACTCAGTAACAATTATAGACCTCATTCCCATGACCTGAAAGAATGATCTGAGGCTCTTCACATTCCTGGAGCGAGCAGATGCCCTTGGGCTCTACTAGCATATGACAGGACATATGGAGACGTTACTGGTGCCCGCTCGAGCAAATCGATGAACAACGGGAAGACAGTGATACAAGTAAAGAACGTGCGGCTCTAATTAAAAATTGGCCCATGCTGGCGAGAGAGAGGCAGGGGCGGATGGCATTTGCTTGGCAGTCTCTGCTGAGTCTGGTCCTATCCCTGGTACCACATACGGTCCCCTAAGCACCGACCAACCTAGCACAGAACCAGGTGTAACCCCTGAGCACCGCCAGGCATGGCCCAAACAAACCAAACCTGGATCAAGGGGGTAAATGCCTCCCACACCGACTGCCCGTGTTCAATCCCCAGCATCCCACATGGTGCTCTGACACAGAGCCAGGTATAAGCCCTGAGTACAACTGGGGAGTGACCCAAAAAACAAAACTGGGGCCTGGAGCGATGGTCCAGCAGGTAGGCATTTGCCTTGCATGTGGCCAACCCAGGTTCGATCCTTGGCATCCCATAGGGCTCCCTGAGCACTTCCAGGAGTAATTCCTGAGCCAGTAGTAACCCCTGAGCACTTGCCGGTATGACCCAAAGAGCAAAGGATAAATAGATAATAAAATTTTGAAAATTAAATAAAAGCAACAACAATGGGATAAGGGGCTGGAGAAATAGCCCAAGCTTAGGGGCTGGTGTGATCGAGTCAAGTTTGAACCCTGAGCATGGCCAGGTGTAACCCCACAGGTGCCTGAGCTTGGAGTAAGCTCTGAACCCTGCTAGGTGTGGCCCCCCAAGCCTAAATAAATAGTGAAAGTGGATGTCTGATGCCCCTGGGGATGCCTCAGTGGCAAAGACCCTGTGAGTAAGGTCCGAGGGGCGCCTGCAGTCCTGAGCGCAATCCCCATCACCCGATCTCCAGGCACTGCTAGTGTGATGTCCAGTGCCCTGTGGCCGATGGGCACCCCCAGCATGGTGCGACCTGACAACACAGGGTGGAGAACAGTGAGTGTCTCTGAGAGCAGCTCAGGGCGCAGGGATGTGGGGGGCCAGCCCTGCCCACAGCCTTCTCTTATGACTGATTCCCCTCCCCAGGGAGCCCCGGGAAACAGCCTCATTAGTTGAGGGTCCGGCCTCCTAGAACTTCATGTTTGTTAAAGATTAATGGGGTGTCTCTGGTGTGAAAGCGGAGGGGTGGTGCGGCTTCGCTTCTTCCAAATCAGCCCCCGCCAGGAGCCCTCATCAGTCACGGGGACTGCGGAGCGCCAGGCGCCTGGAGCCAGGCGGGTCCCCGGAGCTAATGGGGCTCTGCCGGCGTCCAGGGCTCCCCGGAAGTGAGTGAATGAGTGAGTGAATGAATGAACTTCCCGGACCGTGGAGGGTGTTTGGAGCAGAGACCAGAAGCCAAGAAAAGATTCTCTAAGCCTCTTTCCCCACATCCCAAATCCCTACACTAGAAGGATTTGGGGGTGCCAGAGGCACCCTGAGTGCCTGCAGCTCTCCTGGCGGCTGGCGTGGGGAGGGGCACCGCGGCCCTGCCCCACGCTCAGGCCAGGAGGGCCCAGGAGGGGCCCAGAGGCCGCGGAGCTGTCAGCAGCACAGATGATGAACAGGCTTTGCTCTGGGCCCAGCCCGCGGAGGGGGAGACCGGGAATTAGTGGTGTTTGCTGAGCAAACACTGGCGGGCGGAAGAAGCCTCTGCAGTGTTTAACACACGTTGTGTGTTTACTGGCAAATAGCCCCCTCTCCGCCCCCGCCCTGGGGTGCTGCCGGTGCGGGAGGCTGGGAGCAGGGCCCTGGTGCCTGCCAGGAGGGACCCCGTTCTCCTGCCCCTGGTGTCCCAACCAGCCCCTGGTTCACCAGCCTTTGGGGGCGAGACAGGTGGGGCCCCAACTCCCCCTTTGTCCCGCACAGTCTCCCAGAGGTCTCTGGGCGACCATCAGCGACTATTTCTAGAACATGGGCGGAAGGGGCGGTGCCTCCATTCCCCATCAGTAAAGCAGAGACGTGAAGGCTGCCACCTTGAAACACTTCCTTCAGCTGACAAAAAGCCCAGGTCTGTTGGGAATTGCCATCACCAGCGGACACCCACGTCCCCTTCCTGGCCCCTGGGCTCGCTTCCTGCGTGCGGCCCTGGCGTGCTCTCTCCACCTGTCCAGGGTCTCTCCAGCTGCACACTGGCTGGGTGGGGGCTGCCTACTGTGACATAGGGGACAGCTGCCCCAGCTCCCCGCACCGAGCCCCCTGCTGCAGAGCTGAGCTTTGAGTCTCCCCTCCCAGACCGCCTTCTGGACTTCTGCGGGGCACTTCCCAAGAGGCAGAGCCCTGAGCCTGGGGGTTTTTCCACCGTCCATTTGAATGAGGCACACTGGGCCCTGCGCGGACAGTCCCGGTGCTCTCCGTGCTCCTCGTCTTCCCGGAGGAGTCCCTGGACTCAGCCTTGACCCCCGCGGGGCGTGTCTCTGCGCTGCCCCTTCATGGGCCCGGGGCCCACTGGGCACTCAGGGATTGGCCGGCACGATGGCGCTTTGCTCTTGGCATCTCCTGCAGGCCTGGCAATCGGGACCCCCAGAAGGGCACTGCCAGATAGAAGGGAATTGGGCAGGGGTGGAGGTGAACCTCACTGAAACGGTCCCTTAAATACACTTAAATCAACTGAACACAAAGAATTGAAGCACGTTCTGTTGGCGACAACAAAGGTCCCAGGCAGAGCTACAGCCTCGGTTTCTCCCTCCGTTACTGGTGTCACCATTATCCACGCTCTGGGGGTCATAAAGCATTTTGGGGGTTTGGGTTTTTGTTTTAGGGCCACAACTGGCGGTGCTTGGAGGACCAATGGGATGCCAGGGATTGAGCCGGGGTTGGCCACATGCAAGGCAAACACCCTACCCGCTGTGCTATCACTCTGAGCGCCAAGGCTATAAACTATTACATTGGCTTTCTCCCACAGGGGAATAACTCCACAGAGGGGCGCTACCAGCCCCCTCTTCCTGGGCTTGTGGGGGAGGTACCTGCCCTTAAGAAGTAGATAAAAATCTAGGGGCTGGAGCGATAGCCCAGCGGGTAGGGCGTTGCCTTGCACGCGGCCGGCCTGTAGCGGCCCCGGGTTCGATCCCCGGCATCCCATATGGTCCCCCCGGGAACAGCCAGGAGTAATTCCTGAGTGCAGAGCCAGGAGTAACCCCTGAGCATCGCGGGTGTGACCCAAAAAGCAAAAAAAAAAAAAAAAAGTAGATAAAAATCTAGTGACCAGAGAGCAGGTTTTCCCCTTGTTATTTTTTTGGATCACACCCAGCAGAGCTCAGGGGTTACTCCTGGCTCTGAAGTTATTTGTTTCTGATGGTGCTCGGGAACCCTATGGGATGCCGGGGATGGAACCCGGGTTGGCCGCCTGTAAGATAAACACTCCACAGGCTCTGACCCCCGGCAGCGGGATTTTGAGAGTCCCTTGGAAAGACCCCCTCACCCCCACCCCCCATCACCCTGCCGGAGGCCTGAGGGTCCAACACCCTAGACAAGGGAAGTCATAGAGAGCAGCAGCCTGGCGCAGTTCTAGCTCCAAGCAGGAGGGAAAAGAATCCATTAACTGGTTCTCGAACCATCCACTCATCTGTCTCCCCGGCCCAGCAAAGGCCAGGCATTAGCCTGCAGAAACATCCTCATCTTCCTCCAGAGCCCCGTAACTGCCTGCCCGGACCGCGCCTGTCCCCAGCGCACTCTGCAGTCGGAGAGTGAGGCAGCGGTTTTCATCCTAAGAATGACTTCCCGTAATTGGGGCTCTGACTTGCTATTTCTCGGCTTTCTATTTTGCCCGAAAAATGCCTGGTGGTAATTGCCCATCCTCTGGCATTGAGAAGGAGCCGGCCCCTGCGTCTCCTTTGCAGACACCCAATTGGGCTATTAGGACCCGGCCCACTTTCTCCTAAATGGCCCTGCGTGGATTTGTCGGCATTTGGAAGAGGGACCGTCATTGTCACGTCTCAGACAGAAAGAAGAGCAGAGAAGAAAGCTCGCTTTCGCCTCCAGGTCCGGAGGCAGGGAGGTTGCTTCTGGCTCCTGCCCTACACCGCCCAACTGTTCTTTCTCAATGACAAGCCTGGCTTCTCTGCCATCCCAGTCAGAGATGGGGAAACCAAGGCTAGGGCTGACCGCTAAGTTTCATCATGGGAGGGCAGCCTCATTTTCTTTCTTTTTTTATTTTTTGGGTCACACCCGGCAATGCTCAGGGTTACACCTGGCTCTGCACTCAGGAATTACTCCTGGCGGTGCTCGGGGGGACCATATGGGATGCGGGGATCGAACCCAGGCCGGCACAGGCCGGCCGCATGCAAAGGCAAACGCCCTACCCACTGGGCTATCGCTCCGGCCCCATCATTTTCTTTTTATTTAATAAAAGGAGAGGGGAATCTGAGTGATAGTACAGCAGGGGAGGCGTTTGCCTTGCATGCGCCAACCAGGTTCAATCCCCAGCATCCCATTTGGTCCCCTGAGCACTGCCAGGAGTAACCCCCTGAGTGTCAGCGGGTGTGACCTAAAAAGACCCCCAAAAAGTTATTGTTGTGTTTTTGGGAGGCCACACTGGGCAGTGCTCAGGGATCACTCCTGGTCTGGTGGAGCTTGGGGGACTGTGTGTGGTGCCAGGGATCGAACCCAGGTTGCTCGTGCAAGACAAGAGCCCTCCCTGCAGTAGCAGGCGTCAGATATTGGCAGGCAACCAGAGTCCTCCCTGCAGAGGCGTCCTGAGAAAGCATGACACGGAGTTTTTCTGGGCGCACACCGGCTCAGTGCTGGGGATTTCTCCCAGGGGGTGTACAGTGGGCTCTACAGTGCTAGGGAAGAAACCCAAATCTTTCTCACAAAACATGTGCTCGGCCCCTTTGAGACACCCCCACCCCCGGCCCCGAACTCCCTGCAAACTTTTTCCTCATTTCCTTTTGTTCTCATCCTGGTTGTTGGGCCACACAGTGGTGTCAGGGGCCCTTCGGCAACCCACCCACGCTCAGGGTGTCCCTGGAGGGGCTCCGGCATCATGCACAGACCCCCTAATGTGATTCAGTCCTTTGAGCTTTTCCCCGGCTGCCCCTCAGCAGTTTTTAACAGGGCTCTTGACATTATCCTCTCGCAAGTTGGTATAAGACACTAGAAAGACAGAGGGAGAAAGAGAGAAAAGAGATAAAGAACCTGCCACAGAGGCAGGCTATGGGAGGGGGAGGGAATTGGGGACATTAGTGGTGGGAAATGGGCACTGGTGGAGGGATGGGTGCTGGAACACTGTGTGACCGAAACCCAAACATGAACAATGTTGTAATTGTATGTCTCACGGTGGTATAATAAAATATTGATAAAAAGAAAAAGAAACTAGTCAGGGGCAGGAGCGATAGGACAGTGGGGAGGGAGTTTGCCTCACGCCAGGTTGACTGGTTTGGGTCTCCGGTATCCCTTATGCCCCGGACTTCACCAGGAGAAATTCCTGAGTGTAGAGTCAGGTGTGACACCCACCACCACCACCACAACAACAACAAGAATCTAATGAAGAATGGCCGGTGCCTCTGCGCAGGAAGCTCCGGCTGACTGAGGAGACCCTGAGGATGCTGCCCGGAAAATAGACACAGTCATAAAAACAACAGTGACACGGTTTCTGAAGGACAGAATTTAGAGTAAAGAAGATTGAGACAGGGTTGGAGAGGAGAGAAAAGTTGCAAAACAGGTTTAAGTTACCAGCACTGGGAGGCTGGCATTGGTTATTGGGTGTTAGGGAGGGGGAAGGAAGGAAGGAAGGAAGGAAGGAAGGAAGGAAGGAAGGAAGGAAGGAAGGAAGGAAGGAAGGAAGGAAGGAAGGAAGGAAGGAAGGAAGGAAGGAAGGAAGGAAGGAAGGAAGGAAGGAAGGAAGGAAGGAAGGAAGGAAGGAAGGAAGGAAGGAAGGAAGGAAGGAAGGAAGGAGGGAAGGAGGGAAGGAGGGAAGGAGGGAAAGAGGGAAGGAGGGAAAGGAGGGAAGGAGGGAAGGAGAGGAGGGGAGGGAAGGAGAGAGAAGGAGGGAGGGAGGGAGGGAGGGAAGGAAGGACAGAAGGAAGGAAGGAGGAGGAGGAAGGCAGGCGGGCGGGGGGGGAGGAGAGGGAGGAGGGAGGGAGGGAGGGGGAGGGAGGGAGGGAGGGAAGGAAGGAAGGAAGGAAGGAAGGAAGGAAGGAAGGAAGGAAGGAAGGAAGGAAGGAAGGAAGGAAGGAAGGAAGGATGGAAGGAAGGATGGAAGGATGGAGGATGGCCTCTGTCCCCACCTGCAGTGCCTCACGTTCTTTTCCCGTCACCATCAGCCACTTCCCCGCAGGGAGCCAACACTTTCCTGGGGCAAGTGCCTGGGCCTGGCCTGCTCCAGCTCTCCGAGGCCTGGGGCTGTTCCTGACCGTTCAGCTCTTGGCTGGCCGCGCACACCAGCACCCAACCCTCTGGCAAGTCGTGGGTGCTGTGGGAAGCCAGAGTCGCCCCAGGACTGGCCAGGTGAGGATCAGGAGGACCAGAAGTCTAGCCGGGAGCACTCCCCCAATCCTTTCTCCTAACTCAGGCCCCGTCGGTGAAAGAAATGCGCCCGAGGACGTTGGGTCTTTGTGGGGTGCGGCATTAAGGGTTTGGGGGAGGGGTGAGGGGGCGACAAGGGGAGCAGACGGAGTCTCCGTATCTAAAAGGGAATTAAAGTGCTTTTACTGGAGTGAAGAAATCAGCTGAAGAAAGGCCGGGAACAAAGGCGGGGAGCCGGGACACGCCGCGCTGAATGGGGCCGACCCCTGAAGTTTGTAAGCCCCTCCCGCCCTAAGCCCCTTCCTTCCTCACCCCAGAACAAACGCCCCGAGGACAGCGCGGCGGGGGAGGGGGCAGGATGGCAAACCTCGGGAGAAAACCCTAAAATAAAAGGTAATCCCCGCACTTTGCCCTCCCGGTGCCCACCAGGGATCTGATTAAAGGTCCCAGATGAAACCGTTGGGCTATTCACATGCAAGGGGCGGGATTTACAAGAAAAGGGAGAGGGAAGAATAGGCATGAGGGAGAAAAGGGGGAATTATTTGCGTCCCTTAATGCTTGTTAAGTACCCCTCTGCGGCAAACCACACAAGACCCGGCCCCAACCCGCGGAGAAACCTCGAGCAAACGCCCCTGCCCCGCCCCCTCCTAAACCAGACTGACCGGCGCACGTGGGGCGAGGCACGCGGGGACGCACGCAACACGCGGGGAGCACAGGTGCAACACGAGGGGAGCACGCGACGCAACACGCGGGGAGCATAGATACAACACGAGGGGAGCACAAACGCAACTCGCGGGGAGCACAGATGCAACACGAGGGGAGCACGCAACACGCAGGGCGCACGCACGCACACGGGCAGCACGCACACAACACGCAGGGAGCACGCACGCAACAAGCAGGGAGCACGCACGCAACACGCGGGCAGCACGCACACAACACGCAGGGAGCACACACAAAACAAGAGGGGAGCACGCCCGCAACACGCAGGGAGCACTCACGCAACACGCAGGGAGCACTCCACGCAACACGCAGGGAACACGCGGGGAGCACGTACGCAACACGCTCACGCAACACCCTCGCGCAACACGCAGAGGAACACTCGGGAGCACGCATGTAGCAGACGGGGAGCACGCAGGGAGCACGCTCGCAACTGCGGGGAGCACGCACACAACAGCCAGGAGCACGCACGGAGCAGACGGGAGCACTCCGGGCAACTCGCAAGCGACATGCGGGAAACACGCCCGCGAGCTCTCGCGCCGGCAGCCCTGTGGCCCGCCGAGGCCGGAGACGCAGAGAATAGCAATTAACCCCTGTCCCCGCCTGTCAGCGATCTAATCGGGGCCGCCGCCCGCCCGCCCCCCCCCCGGTGCGCCTGAGAAGGTCCGGGCTGGCGCGGGAGAGGGAGCACCCCAGGCGCGGGGGACAGTCCGATCCTGGCCTCCCTCCAAGGGGGCGACAGTGCCCTTGCGGCTCCCACGGACTCAAGAAACTGGGGGAGGGCCAGACCACCCCGCCTCCATTCCTGGCTTGCCTCTAATTGCTCTAGGGTCCTGTTTGAGGGGGCACAGCTAAACCCCACCCCTCCCCCCCAGACCACCCTGTGAGAACTTCTCCCGGCTTCCTGACAGCGTGTGTCTTTCTGGAAGTTGCTTTTCCAACACCCGACTCAGGGGCTCAGAATCTCAGCCAGGGAAGGCAGGGTCTCCGTGGGTCGCCCGGGACCTCCCAGACCTTGGCCTTGAGAAGCTTCTTCTGGTGCGGGGCGAGCGGAGAGAGGGAGAGAACGGAGGTCTTCACAAGATGCAGACACGGCCCCTTAGCACGCCCACCACTGCTCCTGGTCCGCTTTGAAAAGGACCCTGAATGGGCTACCTGGTTTGGTTTGCTTTGCTTTGGTTTGGTTTGGGGGCTACACCCAGCAGTGCTCGGCGCTAACTCCCAGCTCTGTGCTCCGAGACTCCTGTGGGAGGATGGTGGATCCTGTGAGGGGCTGGGGAAGAGAACCCAGGTGGACCTCGAGCCAGACCAGCGCCTGGGCCTCTGCCCCTCCCGCCCCCGTTTGCTCCCTTTTCTTTTTATTGTTGTTGTTGTTGTTGTTGTTTTGCTTTTTGGGTCACACCTGGCAATGCTCAGGGGTTACTCCTGGCTCTGCACTCAGGGAATTACTCCTGGCGGTGCTCAGGGGGGTTATATGGGATGCCGGGGATCGAACCTGGGTGGCCACATGCAAAACAACTGCTATCACTCCGGCCCCTCCTTTTTTCTTTTTAAACGCGTTTAAAATGCCCGCCTTGCTGTTAGAAGTGGTCCATCACGGTGTCGGTATCCTCATGGCTTCTGTTCACTTCCCAAGTGCCCTGCTCCGGCCCCACCCCAGATCCAAGCCTGGCAGTGCCCAGAACCTTGCCTGCCGCCCAACTCTGAGACTTCTGGGGCTGAAGCATCCTTTGCTTTCTTGACACCCCTGCCTTGCTTGTATGGGGACATCCTTGATTCTGCCTTGCTCGTTTCCCAGTTTCTCTCCTCTCACCCAACTTCGGGGCCACACCCAGAGGTGCTCTGGGATCACTCCTGGCTCTGCACTCAAGGATCACTCCTGGCAGGGCTCAGGAGACCTTTGCGGGCTGGGGCTCAGGCTAGGCGAGCACCTTCCCGCTGTCCGCTATCTCCCAGCCCCCGTAGAATCTCGGCTCTCTCCCTCAATCCGGCACACAGTGGGCTGGTCTCTGCCCCGGCCCGTCCTGCACAGCTTCCTCTTCCACGCCCCTCGTGGACTCAACGCTTTGCTCCAGTTGGCTTCCCCACGAAGTTGTACCCTCCTGGAGGCTGAGCCTGGCTTTGTTGATGCCTGTCAAATGCTCAGACCTTCCAGCAGGTTCCATGCAAGGCAGGTGCTCAGGAAATACTCGTGCCGAGCCTGAATGAGTCACCTGTTTCTCTTTAGAGGACATCCTGTGGCCTCTGGCCAAGCGCCAAGCAATATTCCCATCCCACATGCTGAGCTTTATGTCTCCCCCCTAAATCCCTCCCTGGGGGCTGGGGAGATGGCTCGGAGGGCTAATGCAGGCTGTGAGTTCAGAAAGGCCTGATGCCACATTGCTCCTATGACCTAGGCACCAAGACTAACAGGGCCTGAAGCAATAGTACAGCAGGTAAGGAGCTTGCTTTGCACACAGGTTCAATTCCTGGTATCCCATGTGGTCCCCGAGCACCACCAGAAGTAATCCCCAACACACAGCCACCAATAACCCTTCAGTATCACCTGGTGTGGCCCCCAAAACCAAAACTAAAAAGCGAGGGCCGGAGCGATAGCCCAGCGGTAGGGTGTTTGCCTTGCACGCGGCTGGCCCCATGCCGGCCTGGGTTCAATCCCCAGCATCCCATATGGTCCCCGAGCACCGCCAGGAGCAATTCCTGAGTGCAGAGCCAGGAGTAACCCCTGAGCATCGCCGGGTGTGACCCAAAAAAGCAAAACAAAACAAAACAAAAAACTAAAAAGCAAAACTTACATCCCTCGGGGCTGGAGCGATAGTACAACGGGGAGAGCATTTGCCTTGCCCGGCTGACCCGGCTTTGATCACCCACATCTCACAAGCACCGCCAGGAGTAATTCCTGAGTGTAGAGCCAGGAGTAACCCCGAGCACCGCCGGGTGTGACCCAAAAAAACAAACAACAATAAAAAAAAACTAGCCTCCCTCATCTTCCCCTTTAGACCCCTTTGTCTTTTTTTTTCTTTTTGGTTAATACTCAGGGGTTATTTCTGGCTCTGCACTCAGGAATTACTCCTGGCAGTGCTCAGGGGACCATATGGGATGTCAGGGATTGAACGCCCTCCCCACTGTGTTATTGCGGAGCCCCTAGACCGCTTTATCTTGAACTGCAGACGATGTCCTGAAACCGCTCTGAGCCTGGATGATGGAGCCCCTTACCCTCCCTCATTCTGGCCCTAAGCACAGGAGGAAACAAATGCATAAGCCAAGCAGTCACTAGTCAAATGCATACATAAAGGAAGCATATACCTGAGTTGGGGAGAGCAGGGAGGGAAGTGGGACCCTAAAGCTGAAGGCACAGGGTGGGGGTGCAGTGGGGAGAGAAGGGGATGGGTTAGATTAGGGGGTTAGATTAACCCCATCTGCTTCAGAGACGGGGGCCCCTGTGCAAAGCCCACCCCCAGTGCTTCCCACCGTGTGGCATCAGCGAAGTTCATCTCGCTCAGCCCCTGTGGCCTCGCCAGAGATCCGAGAATCAGTGATAGGCCACAAGTATGTGCGGCAAGGGGGTACAAGGCAGTGAGTTAGCCTGACACAGTCCTGCATGCACACACACAACTCACATGCATTCATGCACACACACTCATATGTACACTCATGCACACACACTCCTGCGTGCATACTCCAACACACTCCTATTCACACACTCCTGCACGCACAGTCACACACACACACCCCTGTGCACACATACACTTCTGCATACACTCCTGCACACACAATCTCTCACACACCTGCACGTACCCCTGTGCCCACACGCACACACCTCAATTATGCCTCGGGAAGCAGAGTTAATGGAGGCTAGATTGATTCAAAGATAACAATTAGGGAACAATTTTAGTCCCTGCTGTGATTGAGACACACAGTTTATTTTAATTTGTATCCATAATAAAAAATAATAATTAAAAGGGTTGACAAATCGCCGCGTTGGCCAGGAAATTAGATTCATGCTGCCCACCTTCACCCCACCAGGAGCGGCACTCCCCTGGCCAACCCCTCCCCAGCCCCTCCCCGCACCCCCTGCTCTGAGTGAATACCCCAGACCCTCTTCTAAGCGGAGATTCATTAATTCTGTGAGACGGGAAGGCGCTTTTTTTAGCATCTGCACTGTGCCAGGTGCCAGCGACAGTCACGTACATCGTCTCATGTAACCCTCCCCGGCAATTCTGTGCAAGGAGAACCCCGTCATTCTCCTCTGCAGACACAGACACGCCCCCAGCTGAAGGGAGCCTGGGAGGCCCTATGGGATGCAGCTGGGCCCGAGGCTCCTTCCTCTCGCACAGGACTTTGCTGGGGATGAGGTTTAAGCATTTGTCCTCACCAAAGGCGCTGCCTCACCTCCCACGGAGTCCACCCGTTTCTATTTCGATTCTAAGTCTGTAAAAGCACGTGTGTTGCATGCAGGAAACCTGGGTCCCCATCCCTGCAACTACAGGAAGAGAAAAGAGGAAAAAAGAAAAGAGAGAAACCAAGTCTGGGCTCGCAAACGAAGAGCGGGAAGACTTCACTGTGTTCTGAGTCACCGACTGATTCCCTGATCACTGACTTCCCGTTCATCATCGATTTGCTCGAGCGGGCCCCAGTAACATCTCCATATGTCCTGTCTCATGCTAGTAGAGCCCAAGGGCATCTGCTTGCTCCAGGAACATAAAGAGCCTCAATCCATTCCAGAATGAGGTCTATAATTGTTACTGGTATTTGGCATATCAAATACAACACGGGTAGCTTGCCAGGCTCTGTCGTGCAGGTAGCATACTCTTGTAGTCATCTCTAAGTCCAGCATTTATTGATGAACCGTGCGGCCGCTTGCAGCCCGCGTGAGCCGGGCTGTGATAGGCTGGTCTGCTGGGTGGAATTCTAACGAGAGGGAAGTCCGGATGTGGAAAATGGAGGCCCTCATGGAGTGGGGGTCGTCTGGCTTGTTGCAAGTCTCTGCTGGGGTGGCGGACCAGGGCTAGAACCCTCCATCCCTCCTGGGCGCCTCGTGAGTGGCTGGGCACAGGGAGAGCAAGTAGCAGCTCTGCCCCATGTCTGTGAGTCTCTGGATTGGCATACCTGAGCCGGATTTAAAAAAGACTGCTGCAGGGTGGAACTCGATGAGCCGGGCTGTGATAGTCTGGTCTGCTGGGTGGAGTTCTGACGAGGGGTAAGTCCAGATGTGGAAAATGGAGGCCCTCATGGAGTGGGGGGTCGTCTGGCTTGTTGTGAGGCTCTGCTGGGGTGGCAGGCCAGGGCTAGAACCCGCCATCCCTGATTCCCTGATAGACGCAATCAATCAATTATTAGGATGGAAAGAGAAGGAAGTAGAGAAGGGGGCAGAGGAAAGGAGAAGGGGCGGGAAGGAAGGAGGAGGAGAAAGAGAACAAGAACAGAGAGGAGGAAGGAAGAAGCGGTGACAAGAGAAGATTTAGAAGACAGAGAAATACAGAAAAGGAAGAATGGGGAGGAGAAGGATAAAGAAGGTGGAGGAGGAAGAAGGAAGAAAGATAGAAGTGGGACAGATAGAGGAGGAGGATCAGGAGGGGGAGGAGGAGGAGACACAGGAGGGAATGGAGGAGGAGGAGGGAAGGATGGAGGAAGGGAAGAGCAGGAGGGAATTGTGGTGGGGCAGGAGAGCAGAGAGCAGGAAGAAAGGACGGAGCTGCCCCCTTGGCGCCTGCGCAGAGCCGGGGGTCAGGGTAGCCTCAGCTCACCTGCTCTGATGCTCCACTGTTTCCTCTCCTTCGTTCCTTCACCCTTTATTTCTTTGCTCTTCTTTTGCTTTTTGGGCCACACCCAGCGATGCTCAGGGGTTACTCTCTGCACTCAGGAATTGCTCCTGGCAGTGCTCAGGGCAACCAGTTGGAATGGCCAGGACTGAACCCGGGTCAGCCGCGTGCAAGGCAAACGCCCGCCCCACTGGACTATTGCTCCAGCCCACCATGCTATGCTTTTACCAGCAACATTTCTTTCGTCTTCAGGACAAGACTATTAGCACCCATTCCATTCTGTAAACTTTCCTATGTGGTAGTTAGGGAACTAGAAAGATGTAAAAGAATTAGAGCTCTTGTCCTGAGAGGCAGAATGAGGATTGCCAGCTAAGGAGACCAGAAATTGGACAAAATGACCCAGGAGAGCCCCCCAGGAACCCCAGGGTTGGAGTGTAGCTAACCTGAGATTGTCCCACTGAGCTGTCCTGGCTGAGGCCCCACTTGACCTCTGTCCGAGGTGCTGAAAAATGCAGTCCCCGAACTTGAATGGGGCCAGGGGGCTCTTAGCCCGTAGAAGGTAGTAACTGCATCTGGGAGTGCAGCCAACTAATTTATTAGGACCCCAGGGACTGGATGCAGTAACTTACCAGGATTCTTCAAGTCCTGGCCGTGCAGCCATGCCCCCGTCCCTCAGGAAGAAACTACTCTGACTTGATTCCCAACGACGCCATCCCCACGAGTACCCTCGCAAGCCCTGTACACGCCCGACTGAGGGTGGGAGAAGTCATTCTCATTTTCTCAGCATTGAAAAGACACCAGAGGGCCTGGCAGAAGCAGGTCACGACTGCTCTGTGCGCACATGAGCAGATTCAAAGGAGACGCAGGCTACTAAGACTTCAGTGAGATTCCTGACACTCTCCCCCCAGCTCAGCCAAGCCTGATGCAGGTGCTTTTTTTTTTGCTCAGGGGTTACTTCTGGAACTCTGAATGCAGGAATTACTCCTGGTAGTGCCTCGAGGGACCATATGGGATGCCGGGATCAAACCCTGGTCGGCTGCATGCAAGGCAAATGCCCTACCTGCTGGACTATCACTCCAGCCCCCCATGCAGGTTTATTGGACACCAGGGTCAGATTTACAAGGTCAAAGATCAGGATCAGACGGGTCTCGAGCCTGGTCTAAGGGGTGAGTGCTGGAGGCCACTGTGAGCTGCAGGACTTGGGATTTTGAGGAACTGGGCATGAGATGCTCATGGCCTCTCCTGCAGGAAGGCTGGACTTCCTCAGTAGGGCGAGGATCAGGAGTAATGGCCAGTCTTCCAGATATGTCCTTGCCACGGGACCCCCAATCTGGCTCTACTCCTACCCCAGGCACCCAATGTCCAAAAAAATCTAGAGACCCCTTCCCCTTGTCCTTATCTTTTGGGGGTGGGGTCTGTTCCTTTAAGGACATTTCCAATGGATTTATTCCTTATGGAAACTCCCAACCTGCCTAGGAAGTTTCCCATTACAGAAGTAAAAACAGGGCCAAGCAATAGTGCAGTGGGTCGGCATCAACCTCGCATGCAGATTACCCAGGCTCGACCCGGCACCCCATAGGGTCCCGTGAACCTGCCTGAAGTAATTCCTGAGTGTAAAGCCAGGAGTAAGTCCTGAGCACCTCTGGGTGATGACCAACTACTAACTAACTAAATATATAAATAAACCCAAAGGGCTGAACTTCTGGCTCCAACAGCAGCTCAAAATAGTCAGTGATTGGGGCTGGAGCGATAGCCCAGCGGGTAGGGAGTTTGCCTTGCACGTGGCTGGCCCATGCCAGCCTGGGTTCGATCCCCGGCATCCCATATGGTCTCCCAAGCACCGCCAGGAGTGATTCCTGAGTGCAGAGCCAGGAGAAACCCCTGGGCTTTGCCGGGTGTGACCCAAAAAGCAAAAAAAAAAAAAAAAAAAAGCCAGTGATCAAAGGTGGGGTGGAGGATGGGAGAAGGATCCGTTCTCCTATTAACCTTCAGGACAACTCCCCAAGCACTCCACACCCAGCCCCATGCCTCTGTCCTCCAAGACGGATGCGGGCTATTCCGCCATGTTTAAAGGAGGAAAGAGATGCTTCCTCATGCTTAGCAACAAATTGGCTTAAATAATCGGCCTCAGCGTCTCCTGTCTGCTCGGCTAATCATGTTGGTAAATGGTTGGTATTTTTTTTTCCCTGTGGCCGCTGCTCAGGAGGAGGGAACAGTGGGGAGGAGGAGGAGGAGAATGTTTTGTGATAGATGACTGATTCGTGAATGTGTCTAATCGTCTTGGTTAACTTCCTCGCAGACACGGAGATCGGGATTGGTTGGACAGCTCCCCTGTGTGGCACAAACAAGAAACATTAATTAAAAATAATTGCCACCCCCTCCCCAGAATTACGAGTGTGATGTTCAGATTCGTTTTAAGAAAGGTAATTTGATGCCAATAAATTACAATTATAAAAACTTCATTACAGTCAAGAGCGAGCTCACCACCATTGTCCTAATTGCACATTGTAGGGATAATGAATGCTAATGATTTAATGTATAATAATTATCACAATTGGAAAATAAAATATAATAATCACCACTGTTATTGTTATCAATAATACTGATATTTTGGCATAACTGATCTCTATGTAAGTCAGACACAATTTGAGGGTTTTACCCGCCCCCATTATAAACATCGCCTTCTCAGTAGGGCACGTGACCCTCCGGGATTCAATTCCCAGCCCTGCCTCGGGTTCCTCAAGCCCCACTCAGAACCAGGTAGCCCTGAGCACCCTTGGGTGTGGCCTCAAACCCACCCTCCAAAAAAACAAAATAAATAAAGACAGAAACGTTCCCTTTCCCCCTGACCTTCCACCCCTCCAACGAATCTTTCTTCTTTCTTTCTTTCTTTCTTTCTTTCTTTCTTTCTTTCTTTCTTTCTTTCTTTCTTTCTTTCTTTCTTTCCTTCTTTCTTTTCTTTCTTTCTTTCTTTTTTGCTTTTTGGGTCACACCCAGCAATGTTCAGGGGTTACTCCTGGCTCTTCACTCAGGAATTACTCCTGGCGGTGCTCAGGGGACCATATGGGATGCTAGGGATCGAACCCGGCCAACGAATCTTTTTTTTTTTGCTTTTTGGGTCACACCTGGCAATGCTCAGGGGTTTCTCCTGGCTCTGCACTCAGGAACTACTCCTGGCGGTGCTCGGGGGACCATATGGGACGCCAGGGATCGAACCCGGCGGGCACAGGCCGGCGGCGTGCAAGGCAAATGCCTCTACCCACTGGGCTATCGCTCCAGCCCCCAACAAATCTTTTAAGACAAGAAATCTTTGCCTAGGATGGAAACTGTTTGCTTCTTCCTCAGAAAGACTGACTCCAGAGCTTCTATCTGGTGACCAAAAGGTAGCTTTCTTGCTTTCTTTCTTTCTTTCTTTCTTTCTTTCTTTCTTTCTTTCTTTCTTTCTTTTCTTTCTTTCTTTCTTTCTTTCTTTCTTTCTTTCTTTCTTTCTTTCTTTCTTTTTCTTTTTTGGGACACACCCAGCAATGCTCAGGGGTTACTCCTGGCTCTATGTTCAAGAATTACTCCTGGGGGCCGGAGCTATAGTCCAGCAGGTAGGGCATTTGCCTTGCATGTGGCCAGCCCATACCGGCCGGGTTCGATCCCGGCATCCCATATGGTCCCCCGAGCACCGCCAGGAGTAATTCCTGAGTGCAGAGTCAGGAGTAACTCCTGAGCATTGCCAAGGTGACCCAAAAAGCAAAAAAAAAATTGCTCCTGGCGACTTGGGGGACCAGATGGGATGCCTGAGATCAAACCCAGGTTGGCCACGTGCAAGGCACACACCCTCCCTGCTGTGCTGTCGCTCTTTTATCCTGGACACCAGCGCCTCTTCCTCCTGCTTTCTGCTGTTGCTGCTGTGAGCCCTGCAGCCACACGCACTCAGTGAGAGCGTCCACACACTCTGCTGGGCCTCTCGCCTCCAGGGCTCACGCATCTCTGCTCTGGAGGCCCCACCCAGTGCCACACTCTTGTCCTGTGCCCCTGCACATTCTGGTGGCGTTCCGGGGCCGCTGTGGCACGCTCACTCAGTGCTCACTGGGCGCTGCTGTGGGGCTCACTCACAGTGCTCACTGGGGGCCGCTCCTGGCCATGGAGCTGCTACTTGCACAGACCTGACTGTGAGCCGGAGGTTCACCACCGTAGGGTGGCCTTGGGAGTCCCCAGAAGCAGTTTCTAGAATCAGGTTCTGTGCGTGGGGGTGGCCCTAGGGCTGAACTAATGACCTCACATCCTCACCATAGGTGCTTTTTGCTAGGCACCATCTTCTTCCTGGGCCCCTGAAGAGCCTTTGGGAGACAGAAAGGAGGGTAGCTGTTCATGGAGGGTCGTGCACAGGACTTTTTTATGAAACCAGCCACCTCTCTCCTCGGGCAGAGTCAGAATTTGCAAACTCTCTAGCTGCCATTCTCAGGTCTGGACAGAGCGAGATTGGCCATCAGGCGGCTGGGTAGAGTTTGGGCCGCAACACACGCTCCTGCAGCAGAAACTTTAACCAATTCACTAACCATTTCTAGGCCGGTTTGCTCTGAGTTTCCCTTAGGATTCTGTTTCAGTTCCCATGAAGCACCACGAGCTGGGGAGGGACCTGGCCCTTAGCACCCTTCAGCTTTGCAGGCAGTGGTCAGGAGCAGTAGTGCCTGGTCGCTTGGCACGGAGCCTACCTGGGGTTCACTCCCTAGCACCTTGGAGTGTGCAAATCTCCCTGAGCAGAGAAAAGCCACATACGCTCTCCCGAGTCGCAGCCAGGCTGGTTTGGGGTACACAAGGTCCCCGTGAGGGGACCCTCACCCAGCGCTGGACAACCGCGGACTCCACAAGGGCGCTTCTGAGAGGGCCCGGCTGTCTGACCCACGGGGCATGTTTTCATTTCCACCCTCCAGACTGGGGATGCAAAGGAGTCCGAGAAGAGGACGCTCCGACCCCCACTCTGGGACGGGTCACGCAGCTGACCCCCCACTCCGGGCCCGGGCCTGGAATCTGGGGAGCAGGCGGAGGGGCGCTGGCGGTGCTCACGGGGGCGTCCTCCCACCGTGAGCTCTCGGAGGCGGGCGGAGCTGCAGGTGAGCGCAATGTAATTAAGAAATTAAAAGGTAATTTCCGCAGACGCCGCCGCTCACCGGGCCGCGCCGCCGCCTAATTGATGGTGCGGCCGGCGGAGCCCACGCAGCCGCGGCGCGGGCCGGTCCCTCCCCGCAGGCAGGCGCCGGGGGCTTCCGCTTCGGGAGCGGCGGGCGGGAGGAAGAGGGGAGGGGCGGCGGCGCCCCGGACCCCTTCCCGTCGGCTTCTTCTCCTGCTGCAGCCCCTACCCGCTCCCGGCGCCCTTTCTGTCCGCCCTTGCTCTCTCTCCCCGCCGCGGCTGCGGCTCTCTGCTTCGTGTCCTTTTACGACGAGCCCCTCTCCCGCTGGATTTGCTGACTCTCTCTCTCTCTCTCTCTCTCTCTCTCTCTCTCTCTCTCTCTCTCTCTCTCTCTCTCTCTCTCTCTCTATGATCTCTCCAGCCCTCCTCCACAGTCTCTCACGTCCCCTGTGCCACCCCAATTTCATTCTCCCCATTTCCTTCTCCCAGATCCTTGCCCTGAAAGAGAAAGCCTTTGCCCTGGCGGAGATGACATTGAAGTTCCAGCACGCGTCCACCTGCTCCTGGGATCCTTCAAGCCTCTGCGTGTGGGTCACTGAAGTCCCCTCCCCCCCACACCATGGCTTAGGCAGACCCAGGTGGGTCCCCCCATGGGGCTGGGAGACTTGATTTGTGCAAAGGTTGTCTGTGGAATTTTGCAGGGATGGAGGTGAAGGTGGGTGCCTGGATCATAACAAAGGAGCAGCTTGAGGCTGGGCAGGAGGGTGGGTGGGTAGCTGGGCATGGGGAGGGGGACCGGTGAGTGGGTGGAGATGTGTGGGTGCTGCAGGGTGATGGGTAGTCAGGTGTGGGGAGTAGGGAGTGAGGACGGAGAGTGGCCAACAGTGTGGCAGGGAGGAAGGTGAGTGGGCCTTCGGTGAGTGGGAGTATATGCAGGGTTTGTGCTGGATGGGTCATGGTTTACAAACGAGAGGCATTATAGATGAGTGAGTGGATGGAAAGACGGACGGGTGGATGGATGGACAGATGGATGGATGGATGGATGGATGGATGGATGGGTGGGTGGGTGAATGGATGGATGGATGGATGGATGATGGATGGATGGATGGATAGATGGACGGATGGACAGATGGATGGTGGATGGATGGGTGGGTGAGTGGGTGGATGGATGGATGGATGGATGAATGGACGGACGGATGGACAGATGGATGGATGGATGGATGGATGAATGGATGGATGGATGGATGGACAGATGGATGGTGGATGGATGGTTGGGTGAGTGGGTGGATGGATGGATGGATGATGGATGGATGGATGGATGGATGGACAGATGGATGGTGGATGGATGATGGATGAATGGATGGATGGATGGATCGGACGGATGGATGGACAGATGGATGGTGGATGGATGGTGGATGGATGGATGGATGGATGGATGGATGGATGATGGATGATGGATGGATGGACAGATGGACAGATGGATGGTGGATGGATGATGGGTGGGTGGGTGAGTGGGTAGGCAAATGAAAAAATAGATTAATGGATGGATGGACGGAGGGGAAGTGAGAGACCGAGAGACCGAGACTGACAACTGGGTGGGGGAGTGGAGGATGGGCACTGAGTTGATGGGTGGGCAGGTGAGAGGGTGACTGGAATGATGAGGCGACATAATGGTAGGACTCTAGTGACATTAAGGTTTTCCTGGAGTGATACTAAGGTGTGCAGTTGGGTGTCTGGGTGAGGACCTGGCAGGCTAAAAGGGCCCCCTCCCCACCCCACCCCAGCCCAGCTGTCCTGCACAGGGGCTGCCCCTGGCAGAGGGAGGGAAGGAGACAGGGGTCAGCACTGGGACTTGCCCCATCCTTCTTTTGCCAAGAAGGCAGCCTGGTGCCAGGGCCTCCCTGGGCTGGAGGAAGAGGGGGAGGCACTGGGGTAGGGGAGTCCACAGACCCCCCACACACCCGCACACCCCAGTTCGGCAGTGGCATAACCCCAAGCATGGGCCCCAGCAGGACTTGGGGACCCTGTGTGGTGCCAGGGATTGAACCCGGTGGGCTGCGTGCAAGCCAGGCCCGTTTGCTGCCTCTCTCTCTCTCTAGTGCCAAGGTGTGTGTTTGGGGAGATGGTCCAATGTGCCACCTGGCTCTTGGCACAGCAAATGGGGCCGGGATTCTAGGGTTCTGTCCCCTCCTGTCTTCCCACCTCCACGCACCCACACCAGAGAAACACACTAGATGTCAGCCCTCCACACACATTCTCTATAAGCACTGGGGTACAGAGTGCCCGGATGTGGCTTAAACTTAACCTGCATTGGCCAAACAGTTGAACCTGATGGGCAAACTGAGTCCAAAGAGATTGCCCGACCATCCCACCCAACAGCTCTGCTCCCCCTCCCCAGGCTGAGCCAGTGGTCTGGAATGTGGCCCCCTTTGGCCAGCTGAGGATGTGTGGAAAGGGCCCTTTGTTCCCCAAGAGGGAGCTGGGGGGATCAGCTGCAGGGGATTAGGAAGGGCCCCAGGGAATTCCTTTCTCCCTGGGGCTCTCCAGGATGGGGCATCTCTCCCCAGATAAGAGCCTGAGCTGTCTCCCACCTGCTGGGAAAATCCTAAGCCTCTAAAGCAGAGAAGCCCACCTGAGAGGGACTGAGTTGACCTGGAGGCCGGGGAGGATACCTGGGCAAGGAGGAAGGGGAGACTCAGACACGCACCCCTGTATCCCTCGCAGTTGCACGTGCATGTGTGTGTAGGAGTATGGCGTGTGCTGTGTGCAGGCATGTGCACGTGTGTATGTGTGTATTGGTATTTCATGCATGTGTGTGCAAGTGTGTGTTGCTTGTAGGTATTTATGTGTGTGCATGGGTGCAAGTGTGTGGACACTTATGAGTGCATGTTTACAAGTGTGTGCATGTGTGCAACTGTGTGTACGAGTGTGTTTATATGCAAGTGTGTCCACAAATGTGTACAACTGTGTGTGAGTGTGTGTGCAGGAATGCAGGGACTAGAGATTTCTCTCTTCCTCCTGTCTAGATCCGTGCCCATCTGCACATGCATCTGCGTCTGTGTGTGCGTGAACACGCCTTCACATGTGCACACGCAGGTGTACAGTCTCACGCATGTATGTCCCCACACACTCACCCCTGGCAGCTTCTCACGGGATGTGTGTGCCTGTACGCTGGGACCCATCTCTGTCCTTCCAAATGCCCCCCGTGGTCTTCGGGCCCAAGTTTAGGCCCCTCGGAGCAGGTGTTGGGGGCAGGGGTGGGGTTCTCCTCCTCAGCTCTCCCCAGCAGTCGCTGCTTGGGGGTGTGCTGTTTCTGGGGCAGTGAGGGAGGGAGATAGTGAGTGAACTGTGAGTCCAGACATGGTGCCAGGTAATATCCAACTTGTAAAGCCAGTGGACGAGAGGGGGAAGCCCCATATACAGGCAGGACACCCTGTTAATCAGCTGAAAAGTCCACCTTCATTCCCCACCCCCAAATCGTCCCTCTCCTGAGTTTGGCATTCATGTGCCCTCCCATTCATTCAGGTCCTTACTGGGAGATACACAGAAGTTAGGGCACCTGCCCCACCCAGGTGCCCCTGAGAGCGGCTGGTGCAGTTCTCAGGCCACTCCGGAGTGGCCTGGGGGTCCCTGCACTACTTGGGGGACACCACCTCCTTCAACCGCCAGCTGGTTGGCTGAGAATCACCAACATTCCCCTGCCCCAGCCTCCTGAGCACAGCTTGAGAACCCCCAGCCCCCCAGAATATTCCCAGAGCGTATGATACTATGGGAGCCCCACCTGAGCCCTTCCTGTGGGGAACCATCAGTCAAGATGCATCCAAGGAGAGTTTGGCTGCCGCGTCCCCACCTGTGGGTGGGGGACAGATGCCGAGGTGGGAATTCCATGCTTGCTCTCCCTCTGTACTACTTTCCAAAAGATGGGGTGCCTGGGTCTGCCTTTCCCAGGGACCAAAGACACAGTGCCCCCCACCCCACAATTGTTCCCTCCCATGTTCAGTGTGTGTGTGGCTTAGCCAAAGTTTGAGGAGATACCAAACTCTCGTTTCTCTTTCTAGAATCAAAGGGCAACTCTGCCATTGTCTGCTTCTGAATGCCTCCGTTCCCCTTGCCCCCAGGAAAACAGGCCTACAGGGAGGACGCTGCCACTTCTTTTCTGTGAGAATGGGGAGACGTTGCCTCAGAGGCTGTACCTCTCCCCACTCAGTAGTGAGCCCTCAGCCCAGCACTCCTTTGCTCAGAGCCCCGTAGGACCATTGACAGACCACGGGTCTCTCCCCACACCCTCCACAGCCACCTTCCCTCTTCGTGGAGAGTCCAGTTTTCCAGCTGGAAGGGGCAATTCTAGCAGGGCCAGGAGCTAGCTGAAATCCACAACCAATCCACAGTGAAATTTATGGGCCATCTACAATGAAATCTACAGATAATCCACAAAGAAATCTACAGGCAATCCACAATGAAATCTACAGGAAATCTACAATGAAATCTACAGGGAACCCACAATGAAACCTACAGGCAATCTACAATGAAATCTACAGGCAATCTACAATGAAATCTACAGGCAATCTACAATGAAATCTACAGGCAATCTACAATGAAATTTACAGGCAATTACAATGAAATCTATAGTCAATCAATGAAATCTATATAGTCCATAATGAAATCTACAGGCAATCTACAAGGAAATCTACAGGTAATCTATAATGAAATCTACAGACAATTCACAATGAAATCTACAGGAAATCCACAATGAAATCTATAGTTAATCACAATGAAATCTACAGGCAATCTACAATGAAATTTACAGGCAATCCACAATGAAATCTATAGTCAATCACAATGAAATCTGTAGCAGTCTATAATGGAAATCTACGGGCAATCCACAATGAAATCTATAGTTGATCAAGGAAATCTACATTAGTCTATAATGAAATCTACAGGCAATCTACAAGGAAATCTATAGCCAATCCACAATGAAATCTGTGTACCACTAGGAGGCTGGGTCAGAGGTCACAGCGAGAGACACACCTTCCTGGCACCTTCCTTCTCCCAGCCCCTCTCCCCTGGCCCTGCTGGCTTCTGGGGTCACCCCCACCCCTCCCTGGCCTGGCTCAGGGCCGGGGAGTGTGAGTGTGACCTCAGGGCTGACTTGGAGGGAGAGATGGGGGTGGGGCTGAAGTGTGGTCACCAGCCCCCCTCCCCCCAACTTCTCCGGTCCACGGTCTCCCGAGAGATGGAGAGAAGGGCTTTCACACGTGTCTGGGCTGATTCCAAGTGTGTGATGGCTCTCCCCAGGTGTCAGCGCGGCTGGGGGATCAGTGATGCTGCCTGGCTCCTAATTACCTCCCTTTCTGCACTCTTCCCCCAGACCGACTGCCACCCCCTCCATCACCTCCACCTGCCGGTCTGCTGGCCCCTCCACAGAGGCTCAGAAGGGGTGGGGTGCGAGAGGAGATCGGGAGTGCCTGCTGCGAGAGGCCACGGCAGTGGGCTACAGGTAGGTACCACACTCCCGCGTCCCCTCTTGCCCCCGGAGGCTGACTGCAGAGAGCTGACCTGCTTCAGAACCAAATCGCCTTGTCTTTCACGTGCATTATCAGATGGAAGGAGACAGGCGTGGTCATCAGAGTCCAAAAAGCTGACATCAGGAAACATCCAGCTGGAGCGATAGCACAGCGGGTCCGGCGCCTGCCTTGCAGGGGACCAAAGCGGATCTGCTCCCCGGCAAATCCAGGGATCGTCCAGACGATCCCCTGAACCCACCAGGAGTCATCCTGAGCTCAGCACCAGGAGCTACGCTGAGTACCGCCCAACCACCCTCCCGAAAAAAATAAAAGGGAAAAAATCCTGGTCTGGGTGTCACAAAACAGAAACTGGTCCGAGGGCACAAAGGCAAGGTGGCAAGTAAGAGGGAAAGGTGGAGAGCAGGTGGGTGAAGGCTGAGCTCTGCAGGAGCAGGCCTGGGGCTGTCTGAGGAGGGAGGCAAGAGGCGATGTGGTCCTGTTTCTCTTGTGGTCCTGTTTCTCTTGTGGTCCTGCTTCTCTTGTGGTCGTGTTTCTCTTGTGGTCCTGTTTCTCTTGTGGTCGTGTTTCTCTTGTGGTCCTGTTTCTCTTGTGGTCCTGTTTCTCTTGTGGTCCTGCTTCTCTTGTGGTCCTGCTTCTCTTGTGGTCCTGTTTCTCTTGTGGTCCTGTTTCTCTTGTGGTCCTGCTTCTCTTGTGATACTGTTTCTCTTGTGGTCCTGTTTCTCTTGTGGTCCTGTTTCTCTTGTGGTCCTGTTTCTCTTGTGGTCCTGTTTCTCTTGTGGTCCTGTTTCTCTTGTGGTCCTGTTTCTCCTGTGGTCCTGTTTCTCTTGTGGTCCTGTTTCTCTTGGTTCAGGGGCATCTTGCTGGTGGTAGGGGCAGGGGCCACACAGTGAGGGCTTTCTCTCCACTCAGTGTTGGCAAAAAGGCAGAGACTCTGGGTTTGGAAATGCTCAACTTTCAGTGGCCTTCCTGAGCCCAGGGGCTGCTGAGCTGAGCAAACAGGTGATATCTGGGAAGCAGGAGAGACGGGAAGAATCAGAGGCTCAGAGATGTGTCAGGTATGATCCGCGCCTGCTTCATGTAGGTAGACTTGAAGAACTCTGGCGGGTTTGGGGCAATAGCACAGTGGTGAGGGCACTTGCCTTGCTCACGACCAGCCCAGGTTTCATCTCTGGCACCACAGATGTTCCCCAGAAGCCCCAGAGTGCTCCTTAAGTGCAGAGCCAGGACTAAGCCCTCAGCACCACTGGATGTGACCCCACTCCTCCCAAAAAAAAGACACTTCCACTTAGATTCAGAACTGAGACCATATTAGCAGAATTGCCGCTGTGATTCATCCCTGGACACCATGCAATACGGCAAGAAAAAAGAATAGGCATGCAGTGTTCAGAAAGGAAGAAACTGATGTGTCATTGTGTATGGCCATGACAAGACTCATCTCCCAGAAAGAAGAAAGGAAATGTGGAATGGCAACATATTTGAGTTCACAGCCATGATGTGTTCACACTCACGTCCCATCTTTGCACAATATACTCCAAGAAAACTCACCTCTGACCCTTGCCATGCGCCTCATTGACCTCCTCACCCCACCTGAGCTCCTTCTTGTCTTAATGTCCACTGCAGATACCACCATGCTCCTCTCAGGCCTTTCTTGTCCCCCCAACCACAAATAGGCCCCAATCCCTTAAGCTGGGACAGCCTGAGTCTCTCTCGTTCTCTTCCTTCTCTAAAGGTCGCTCCCCCGCTGTCTTCTACACAGGATGTGCTCAGGTGTGAAAATCTTGAGGCCAGAGATTTGGGGGAAGAGAATAGAGTTGGGTAATAAAAATGCTCTTGGGAGCAACTCCCTAAGCATCACGGGATCTCAGGTGCCACCTGGGCACCCAGTTGTACCCGTGGCTGTCTTGTGTGGGAACCCCTGACCCCACAGCCAGGGGTACAAAGCGTCTCTGCACCCCAATAAGGCATGTGTTAGCGTCACCTGAGTGACCCCCTCCCACCTGCAAGTGCTACAACCAAAGCGTGTGCAGATACCACAACAGAAGTGTGTGATCGCCGGGGGACACAGGTGTGCAGGACCAAGTATATCGAGGTCATTGCTGCAGCTGTGGACGACGATGGGATGTTCTGGAAAGCAAATCGTGTGGTTTTCTTTGACCCTTTACCCTATTCCTGAGTCAGCTTAAGCCTGGAGTTAAGATAAATCAAGTTGATTTTTCAGTCATTTCTGGAAAAATCTGTGTTCCTCACCCCAAATCTGCCTACAGTAAGGCATCTCTTCCCAGTGCCTTGGGTCACCTGTGCCATCAGCCCCCATATAAATAAGGGACACAGCATTAAGGGGCTCCCTTCTCTCCCTCTGGGCTCTCTGTTCTGATGGGTGGGAAAATGAAGGCAATCAAAGCAAAGAGTTGGGGCTTTGTTTTGTTTGGGGGCTACACCCAGCAATGCTCAGGGGTTACTCCTGGCTCTGCACTCAGGAATCACTCCTGGCAGTGCTGGAGGATCATATGGGATGCTGGGGATCGAACCCGGGTCAGCTGCATGCAAGGCAAATGTCCTCCATGCTGTACTATTGCTCCCACCCCTGAAGCAAAGAAAATGCCGGAAGGCTGCTGGGCTCAGGCCACCCTCCCCGTTATTAAAACAGGCTGCAGAAACTCTCAGCAGACCCGAGCTGTTGTGCTTGCTGAGGTGGGGGAACGTTCTCAGGAACCCTTTCTCTCGAGGACAAAGACGGGTTTCCTCAGGTTGTTGCCTTTTGTGGCCAAGAGCTGCGGAGTATTGGGGGGCGGGGGGAGGCAATTGCCAGGTTGCGTGGTCACTCTGTTGACGTCCCTGAGGGGCTCCAGACTGTTCCAGAGGGGCTGACCCAGCAACAATGCCAGCATCCTGGGGAGGGTGAATGCTCCCACCCTCCGCACCCTGCCAACAGGCTGTTCCTTGCTTGGTGTTTTTGACGTGTGCCTGTCTCCCTGTGTAAGGCACCATCTCATGTCCTCCTGATTTGAATTTCCCTGATAATAAGTGATGGTGAGCGTTTTCCCATGGCTCTGTTGGCCACCTGTCTGTCTGTCTGTCTCTCTGTCTCTCTTTCTCTCTGTCTCTCTGTCTGTCTGTCAGAGAACTGTCCATTTCCTCTCCCCATTATTTGATGGGGTGTGGATCACTACAGCTGACCTTTATAAGATATATCTTGGATTTTAATTCTTTATCTGACGTGTTAGTTGCAAATATTTTTCCCCATTCAGTTGGGGGTCTTTTAGTCTTTGTTTTCTTAACTGTGCAGGAACTTTTTTTTAGTTTTAAGTCCCATTTTTATTGGTTTTGGGTCACACCCAGTGATGCTCAGGGGGTCATTCTTGGCTCTGCCCTCAGGAATCATTCCTGGAGGGGCTGGGATGGAGCCCGAATCAGCGGCATGCAAGGCAAACACCCTCCCCACCGTGCTATTGGTCCAGCCCCATGAAGCTCTATTTCTTTATCTTGGTCTTTGCCAGTGGGGTCCTATCATTAAAAATCCCTTTGAGGTCCAAATCTTGAAGTGTTCTGCCTGTATTTTCTCCGTGCAGTGATGAGGCTTCTGAATAGATCTAAACTACTGAACCAGCAACACAGCAAATACAAAATCCGAAGGACCACAATCAAATTCAAATTTTAAAATGTGCCTGATAAAGAGGCGGACTTGGGGCAGTGGCAGGGGACCCGGGACGCCGGTGGAGGGAGCTGGTCCCGGTGGTGGTTGGACACTGTACGCCCACAGCCCAGCTGAGAGTGACTAGGTAAACTGGACTTCTTAACCGCTAATGAAATACATTTCAAAAGAAAAGGGAGTCTTTGGCCTTGGTGACAAAAGAGCTTCTAGAACCTTCTGTTCCAGGGTGGGAGACAGTTGCTTCCTTGGGAAAAGCCCAACCTCCTGACACAGGGGGGGTTGACTCAAGCAAGAACCCTCCCTCCCTCCCACCTCCCCCTTCCCCCCTTCCCCTCTCTCTCCAACCTTTCTCTTCTCTTCCCCGTCTTGCTGACTGCCTCTGTGTGAGTTTGTTTCTCTTCTTTGCCTTTTACTAGATTTCCTTGTCTCTGTGTGTGTGTCTCTGTCTCTCCCTCCATCTCTCTCTCCCTCTCTCTTTCTCTCCCTCTCTCTCCCTCTCTCTCCCTCTCTCTCTCCTCTCTCTCTGTCTCTCTGTCTCCTTCCATCTCTCTCCTCTCTCTCTCTCTCTCTCTCTGTCTCTCTCCATCTCTCTCTCCCTCCCTCTCTCTCCCTCCATCTCTCCCCTCTCTCCCTCTCTCTCCCTCTCTCTCTCTGTCTCTCTCTTCCCAACCCCTCCCAGCCCTCTCCTTCTTTCCCTCCCCACTCCGACCCCCTGCAGGGGCACACAGAGACCCTGCCCAAAGCTTCAGGTACATCTTTCCATCCCCACACAGTCGGGCACCAGAAATCATCCAGCGAAAACCTTTACCCCCACTCCTGGAGAAGAGTGGGAGACCCCCCCTCACTCAGGTCACCGGGCACTGCCAGCCAGGAGGGCGCCTCCCTGAAGCAGGGGCCTGCGTGGCGGGGGTGGGGAGGCTGCAGGGAGCAAAACGAGGTGCCAAGCACGTGGCCAGATATTATTTTAATAAACTCGGCCGGCCTGCCCTGGCCCCAGCTGCTGCCGCCTCTCGGCCGCGGATCTCATTTATTCCTCATTAGCAAAATCACCTGTTTGTCAAATAGGGACAGCTCCGAGAGGCGGTGAGCTCGGCAGCTGAGGGGGAGCCCTGGCGGGCGGCAGAGGGTAATGGGGAGAAGGAGGGGTGCCACGGCAGCGGTTCTCCTCCCCCAGCCCCTGCCGAGGAGGGGGCCAGGTGCCCGCCTAGGCGGTGTTCATTGGTGCGGGTCTGGCGGATCCCGGCCAGGGGCGGCCTCTGGCCAGGAGCAGGAGGTGGTGATCCTCAGCCCTGGGCAGGCAGAGCTGGGTTCCTGCCCACAGCCATCATCCTGTGCCAGCTCGGGCAAACGGCTCCACCTCCCTGGGCACCCCTCCTGCGGGTGCCGGCGCCTGCTGCTGAACAGGGCCACGCACCTAGTCAAGGCCTGATGCCGGGACTGGGTCACTCCATTGCATGACTCGCTCTGTCCCTGGAGACAGGCTGCCGGGAGGCCAGCAGTGCCCTTAGCTGTGTCCTGGACCCCATCTCCTGTCCCCCTCTTTCTAGACCTTCCCAGTCGCCTGCCATTTCCTTCTCAGTGGCCCCACCAGGCAACGCTCACCCCTAGTTAGGTGTGTCCGGGGCTGTTTGCTGATTGGCTCCCAGCCACGGCCTCTCCGACCCTCTAGCCCCACCCCCCCGGACTGTTTTTTGGCCCCCCTGGAAATCTGGCTACAAACATCAGTTGAATTTTTCTTTTCTTTTTTTTGCTTTTGGATCACACCCTGCGGTTGCTCAGGGGTTCCTCCTGGCTCTGCACTCAGGAATTACTCCTGGTGGAGCTGAGGGACCCTAGGGGATGCCAGGGTGGATCCTGCCCTCAGGGCCACGTGAGGGCAAATGCTCTCCCGCTGTGCTGTGGCTCCGCCCCACCATGTTGAATATTTCTCATAGCTCCATTTGCAGATGACATTAAGTGAACTATTTCGTCAGCCCGTTGTATCCAAATACCCTTTCCGCCTCCAATAAATCGCTAAGATGACAGATGAGGCCGTTTGTTTTCCCTTTCCCTCCTGCCTCCCCCGCGCTGCAGCCCACCTTCATGCACCCTCTTTTCACAGCACGGTCTGGGCACTCGGGGTCTCCCTGACGCAGCCCTGGGGGATCTGGGAAACCGCGGCCTCTCAGCTTAGTGCAGATCTCCCCAGTCAGAGTCTAGGCGGGGCACTCAGAGCACCTGGAGCTGGGGCTGGAGTCCTGCAGCGGTAAGAAGGCGGCAAGGAGGCCTTCAGCGCCTGGACCACCACTGCAGGGGCTCGACTGCCCCCTCGCCCCCCCCCGGCACCACTCTCTCACGGCTCTCCCTCCTCCATCTGTGGTCTCCGAGTCACGGTCAAGAGCTGGGAGACGGCTGGGAACAGCTTTGCATGAGGGAGCCCCTGCTCCATCCCCTACCGCGGGGTCCCTGAGGAGCCAACACAAACCTAAACAAACCCACGGAGTTCAGTGGGGATCCTTCCCGCTCTCCCACCCACTCACCCCCTCCCCTTTAGTTTGTGTGTTTGGGACCCACTGAGGGTTTGCTGGTCTGGGCGCCTGACTGGGAGACTCGAGCACAGATGCTAGTCTCTGACTTTTTCTGCCAATTCTTTGGGAGAGAGTAAGTTGTTGTTTAGAACTAGCATTTCTTTTGTGGGGGGGTGGTATGAGGGGAAGGCTCACCCACAGGGCTCAGGGGACAAGAGTCTAGGAACCCTCGTGAGAATGCTGAACCCTCTGAGCCGACTCCCCAGTTTCAGAGCTAGTATTTTTGTTTTGTTTTCTTTGGGGGCCACACTGTACTGGGCTCTGTGCTTGGGAATTATTCTTGTATTGTTTTGGGGGTCATACCTGGCAATGCTCAGGGGTTATTCCTGGTTCTTCACTCAGGAATTACTCCTGTGGGCCAGAGCAATAATACAGCAGGTAGGGCGTTTGCCTTGCATGCAGTCGAACTGGGTTCGATCCCCAGTATCCCATATGGTCCCCCCGAGCACTGCCAGGAATAATTCCTGAGCAAAGAGCCAGGAGTAACCCCTGAGCATCGCCGAGTGTGACCCAAAAAGCAAAAATAAAAAATCAGGGGCCGGAGCGATAGCCCAGAGGGTAGGGCGTTTACCTTGCATGCAGCCGGCCCATGCTGGCCTGGGTTCGATCCCGCATCCTATATGGTCCTCCAAGCACCGCTGGGAGTAATTCCTGAGTGCAGAGCCAGGAGAAACCCCTGAGCATTGTCGGGTGAGACCCAAAAAAGCAAAAATAAATAAATAAATAAATAAATAAATAAATAAATAAATAAATAAATAAAAAGTCAGGGGCCAGAGGGATAGCCCAGCATGTAAGGCATTTGCCTTGCACGCCCGCGGCCTGTGCCGGCCTGGGTTCAATCTCCGGCATCCCATATGGTCCCCCGAGCACCGCCAGGAGTAATTCCTGAGTGCAGAGCCAGGAGAAACCCCTGAGCATCACCGGGTATGACCCAAAAAAGCAAAAAAAAAAATCGGGAATTACTCCTGGCTGTGCTTGGGGGACCATACGGGATGCCGGGGATTGGACCCGGTTGGCTGCGCGGCGAGGCGAATGCCCTCCCCGCTGGACTATCACTCCAGCCCATTCATTGTTCTAACTTGCTCATTCACTCATTCCCCCTCCTCTGACCTGTGTAGCCGTAGTGACCAGGGCCAGGGTCTCAGGGCAGTGCTCACCTGCTTACTGGCCATGCTCCCCCATGCGTGGCACACTTCGTGATGGCGCTGGGGACCCCAAAGGGCTATGCAGCCAGGACCATGGCACATGGGATGATGCCTAGGAACAAGCTCGTGGCCTCAGCCACAGGCAGGAGCTGCCCTGTCCCTGCTGCTCCCCACACTGTACTGTGAAGTGGAGAAAACAATGGACACGGGCAGCCGGTCCTTGCAGGGCGATGTGAGGAGTGCGTGGTTCCCACGTGGAGTATGTGTGTGTGTGTGGGGGGGTCCTGCGAGTTCCCCGGGAGGAGCATCTCATCATTTCATTCATTTGGGGGCAGGGCCACACCCAGCCTGCGTCGGGGCTGCTCCTGGCTCTGTGCTCAGGGATCACTGCTGGCAGGGCTCAGGGGGCACCATAGGTGCTGGGGATGGACCCGGGTCTCCCCCTGCAAGCCTGGGCTCCGGTTCACAGAGCGCCTTTCTGGCCCCATAGACAAGACAGAGCTGGGAGATGGATGTTGAGCAGCAAAGCTCAGGAGCGGGGGACGCCTGAGACGCCGGGCTCCCCCCATGCTCGGGTCCACCTGCTCGCCGCTGAGGGCCCCCTTCCGGGACAGTCTCTGTGCTGTAGATACAGCCTGGGTCTGTCTGTTTCCACATGTGTATCTACATGTCTGTGTGTGTCTGTGTGTCTGTGTGTGTCCTCGTGTGTGCCAATGTGTCTGTGTGCATCTCTGTGTGCGCCCACACATCTCTGTGTGTCGTGTGCGTGTCTGTGTTCACACAGCATGTCAGGCTGTCTGTACTTGCTTTTCTCACCCAGGCATGCATGTGCTAGCCTCGTTAAATGAGAAAAGGAAGTTACATAAGGGAGGTTCCAATCCATGCCGGATCTGTAAAACTGTGCACAGGAAAAGGTGCAGCCGGGCCAGCCGAGGGGTGGATGAGAGCCCCGTAAGGGCCGGGAGGGGCTGGGGCTGCGCAGACTGCCAGCACCTCTGAGACCGTAGCACAGAGCCCCGGCACAGCCAAGTCCCCTCACGACCTTCCCTCCCTGCTCTGGGGACTTGCGGCAGCTGATGGTCGGGGTCGGGGTGCTGCTCTGTGTCTCCCAACACAGCCCCCCAGCCCAAACTCAGTGGTGCCGAGCACAAGCCACATGCCCGGTGAAGGCCCCACAGGCCTCCCCAGCTCCCTCCAACCCCTGCGAGTCAGGGCAGAGCAGGCAACAGGAAGGTGGCCTCATCCCCCTGACGGATACCTGGGCACCACTAATGGGCACGACCAAGATCTCCTTGCAACCTGCAGGGCCCAGGCACCGTCCAGGTCAGGGAGCCCTCGCTGTGCCATCACTGGCTCCTGGGATCCGCCACCCGCCCTGCCCAAGGCCAGAGTCAGCAGGGCACGAGGTGGCCAGCCTGGTGTGAAGCCGCAGCCGGTGGCTGCCCAGCTGCCCAGCCCCCTCCCGCCCCATGAGGGCCCAGCTGCCCAGCCCCAGCCTTCTCTCTCTCTCCTCCGGCTGCTCCTCGTGAGCAGGAATTAACTCAGAGGCGTCCTGTGCAGTTCCGAGCTCATTAGCTCCTGGGCTCATGCTCACAGAAGCCACAGTTCTGCTCCCCCTCGCACGCTCCACTGCTGGGCGCGTGATTGTGGCCCGCCAGCCTCCCCGCCAGCCCACCAGCGGCCGTTCCCGCCCATCTGCCTCTCAGCTCGCCACCCAGCCCCTTTGTCTGCGCCCACTGCTGCCCCCCGACCTAGTCCTGAGTGGTACCTCCTCATCTCCCTTCTCTCCAGGGCTCCGCTCCTGAATCAGACCTTGAGCCCCTCCTGCTGCCCACCCTGACCCCTGCCCCAAGGACCCAGACGTGAAAAAAAGGCCTCCACCATAGAGATGCCAGTTTCATCCACTCTATAAACATGCAACTATAGAGATGCCAAATCCATCCACTCTATAGATGGGCGACCATAGAGATGCCAGTTCCATCCACTCTATAAATGTGTTACCATAAAGACTCAAGTTCCATCTGCCCTATAGACGAGCAACCATAGAGATGTCAGTTCTATCCACTCTCTAAACATGCAACCATAGAAATGCCAAATCCTTCCACTCTATAGATGGGCAACCATAGAGATGCCACAATCCACTCTATAGACGGGCAACCATAGAGATGTCAGTTCTATCCACTCTATAAACATGCAACCATAGAAATGCCAAATCCTTCCACTCTATAGATGGGCAACCACAGAGATGCCAGTTCCATCCACTCTATAGACCGGCAACCACAGGGATGTCAGTTCCTTCTATAGGTGTACAACCACAGAGATGCCAGTTTCATTCACTATGAAGGAGGGTGTTGAGCGGAGGGAGAGGGTGACACCTAGTCGGAATCAGGCCCTGACCCCTCTTTACCAGAGCCTGAGGACCAGTCAGTCACGGGGCAGGTTTAACCCGCACACCTACCCTTGGAAAAGGGAAGTTTCGCTTATCAGGTTCCAGAGACACCCCCATCCCAATCTATCCCAACACTGTGTCCCCCACCTTCATCCCAGCCTGAGCCTCTGTCCAGGGGCTCCAGCCCAGTGGGGTACCCTCCCCACTTCATCTAACCAAGGGAGGATGGGGCTGCCGAGGGCCGGGAGACCCAGCTCATGCCCACAGGGAATCGACTCGTGGAGCCGACTGGGGACTGGGAGGGGCATTAGGCTGGTGACCCGGGTCTGGGGGTCCCCAGCCTCGGGATTCTCCAGCTCTGCACCCCTCCCATGCCCTTTGGCATCATTACAGGGGCTGGTAGGGCAGGACCCCCGATTAATGACTTATGTTGCTTTGTTTTGTTGTTTCGTTCTATGGAATTTGGGGGTGGTGGGTCGGGGGACAGGCCACAACGGCTGTGCTCAGGGATCTCTCCTGGAGGAGTCGGGGACCAGAGGCAGGATTGAAAACCGTTATGCTGTTGTCCTGGTGACCATGAGAACTGGCTGATGGTGGTGAAAGGGCATCCCTCAAGGACCCCATTTTGGTTTCCTTACACACTATTTGTCTTCCATGTTGAAGTTTCCCAAGACCTCTGCCCGTGTTAAAAAGGGACTCAACATCTTGGCAATTTGCACCTTCACATCCCTCACCCACATCGATGGCTGGGTTCATGGTGACCCCCAAAAACTGAAAAATGAAATCAATAAAGTGGGGTAGGAGGGTCCAAGAGTCGATACAGCAGGTGGGGTGCTGGTCCTGGACTTGACTCTCAGCGCCCATATGGCCCTTTAGGTCCAACCAGAAGTGACCCCTGAGCACAGAGCCAGGGTACGCCCTGAGCACCCCGGATGTAACTCTAAAGTCAAACCAAATAAAATAAATAAAATGGGTGTTGCCCTTAAGCAGCTTTTTATCTCATTGGGGGTGGAGCTTTCTCAAGCTGATCCCCAAGGCCCCTGGGTACTGGTGACGCTCAGCCAATCACGAGTCAGCTCACGGTGGCTGCTCAGCCGTTGTGAGGTCAGGGGTCGCCCTGGTATTGCTGCAGCCCCCAGCGCTGCCCAGACGGATCTGGGCTGGAGAAGCCCCCATCGTGGGCTAGTGGACAGATGTGAGATCTGGTCCAGCAGGACACCGGGCCCGAGCTGAGACGGGTCTCTACCACCGCGCAGGCCGACCTGCTCCCAGGAGACCGGGCCTCTGGCTGTGCCTTCACGCTGGCCGGGCTCCTCGGCACCCGAACATCCCAAACAAACGAGGTCAGAATAAAGAGCTTCTGGCCTCTGCGCAAGGAAAACAAACACCACCGCCCTCTGTTCCCTGCTCAGGACATGATGGATTTCTGTTATTGTTGTTGTTGAAGTCACTGCTCGGGGGAAATAGATCAAGGGGCACTTGGCCGCCACGGGAGCCGGCAGTGTCCGCGGGAGGGACGCGTTGCCGCCTGGCTGGTCCGGCCCGTCCTTCCTCTCCGGCAGATGCCAGGAGCAGCAGTGGCGGCCACCTCGGGGCTGGGGAGGCCACCGCCATGTCCCTTTCTTCTCTTTCTGCTCACTTCCTTCCCTCCCTGTGTCCATGGGGGGGTGGGGGACATGCAAAGCCGCCCAGTGATGGGACGGATGGGGGCGGGGCTGGCCGCCAGGAAGGTCCTTTGGGGGCAGCCCACATGGTCTGGGGGTGCCTCGGCTTCCTGTCCTTTCCGTGTCCCCAGAGACGACAGAACGGTCAGTGACTGGAAAATGTCTGCACCCCGACCAGCAGATGAGACGTATGTGTGAGAGTGTGAGTGTGTGTGTCTGAGTGATGCTGTGTGAGGCTGAGTGTGTGTGTGGAGTGTAAGTGCGAATATGTGTACGAACATTGTGTGCATAATTGTGGTGTGTGCGTAGTGTGCGCCAATGTGTGTATGTGAGTGAGTCCATGAGTGTTTGAGTGTGTGAATGTGGGTAAGATTCTCTATCTGTGAGTATGTGTGTGTGCATGTGAGTGTGTGTATGATTGTATGTATATAATTGTGAGTGTGTATATTTAATTGAGTGTGCAAGTGTATATATGATTCTGTGTACAATTGTGAGTGCATATATGTGTATAATTGTGAGTATGCATATAATTGTGAGTGTGTGAGTGTGTATATAATTGTGAGTGTGTATATGAGTGTGTGTATAATTATGTGTGATTGTGTGCGCACACTCAGGCTTCCCGACTGACACTCACACATCATCTGTAGCCCCCTGAGATCAGCCTGCCCCGATCTCCCCCACGCACCACCAGGGTCCCAGAATGCCACAGTCCAACGTGCCTGAAGGAATGAGGCCCCTTGTAGCCACATAAACCTTTGCTTTGGGGAAACATTCAGGGTCACTCCTAAGGGTGCCCCAGCCTACACGCTGACATTGGGGTCCCAGCTGAGATTTCCACTGGCTCGGCTCATCCTCGACTCGGCTCATTCATGACTCTGAATCTCTGAAGTCCTTTGGGGCAGTTCAGGTGACCTGCCCATCTGCAAAGGGCCTCCACAGGGCCGGCTGGGACGGGCCTCAGCAGGCGCAGACACGGCACCGGAAGCCCTTGGCACTCCCGAGCAGGCGGTCGGACTCGCCCCACATCCCCACTTCCCAGCCTCTAGCACCTTCCTGGGAGCCCCGTGATCCCCAAAGGGCCTTTCGCGAGAGGCTGCGAGAGGGAGCAGCCTTCTGTGGCCCAGGCTCCGCGGCCCTCCATGCACCGTAGCTGGGGCGCAGAAAGGTCCAGGTGGGTCCGTAGGAAATGCTGTTTGCTCCGCTTCCACCTAGGCTTGTGCCTGAGGTTGGCTTCCTCCCCTGTTCAGCTATAGCCCAGAGGTGGGGGCGGGTGAGCACAGCGGGAGGGCATTTTCTGTGCATGCAGCTGACCGGGTTTGATCCCTGGCATCCCATATGTTCCCCTGAGCACCGCCAGGAGTAATTCCTGAGTGCAGAGCCAGGAGTAACCCCTGAGCATCGCCAGGTGTGACCCAAAAAAGAAAAAAAAAGACGCAACACTGCCCCTACAGTTTTAGTTTACTTTCTTTTTTTTATTTAATTTCATCATCATCATCATCATCATCATCATCATATTTTGGCTCTTTGGGTCACAGCCAGCGATGCTCAGGAGTTACTCCTGGCTTTGCACTCAGGTATCATTCCTGACTGTGCTTGCGGGGACCCTATGGGATGCCGGGATCCAACCTGCGTGCAAGGCAAACAGCCTCCCTGCTGTGCGATCACTCCACCCTTACTTTTATTTTTCAGTTGAATCACAGTGAGAATCACAGTTACAAAGCTCTTCATGATTGGGTTTCAGTCATTTAATGTTCCAACACCATCCCTTCACCAGGGCACATTTCTCACCACCAGCGTCCGCAGTTTCCTTCCCCCCACCTGTGTCTCTCTGCTCTCTGCTTTCTCTCTCTCTCTCTCTGTTTGTCTCTCTGTCTCTCTCTGTCTCTGTCTCTCTGTGTCTCTGTCTCTGTCTCTGTCTGTCTGTCTGTCTCTCTCTCTCCCCCCTTTTTTTTTTTTTTTGCTTTTTTGGGTCACACCCGGCAATGCTCAGGGGTTTCTCCTGGCTCTGTACTCAGGAATTACTCCTGGCAGTGCTCGGGGACCATATGGATGCCGGGGATCAAACCCAGGCTGGCACGGGCTGGCAGCGTGCAAGGCAAATGCCCTACCCGCCGGGCTATCGCTCTGGCCCCTCTCTCCCTTTTGGACCTTATAGTTTGCAGCACAGATGCTGAAAGGCCATCATACCATGTTCATCCTTTACCTTCTTGCACTACTCAACTCTTATCCAGCGTGACCATTTCCAACTATTCTTGTCATCGTGGTCCCTTCTCTGTCCTAACTGTCCTTCACCCCACACACTTGTGGCAAAGGTCCAACCACTGATCCTCCTGGCCCCTGTTTTCCTTGCCTTAGAACTTTCTTTCTTTTATTTTTTTTTTCTTTTTTGGGTCACACCCAGCAATGCTCAGGGGTTACTCCTGGCTCTGCACTCAGGAATTACTCCTGGCTCTTCTTGGGGGACCATATGGGATGCCGGAATCAAACCCGGGTGGGCCGCGTGCAAGGCAAACGCCCTCCCCTTTGTGCTATAGCTCCGGCCCCAACCTGTAGAACCTTCTACTGAGACTCCTGTCCTGTAGCTGGGCAGCAACCCGCAGCTGTTCACACACACCCTGGAGCCCTTGGGATGGAGTAAGTGTGTCAGTATTTTCCTTAACGTAGCACCCCAGGGCCAAGAGCTGACTATTGGTCCTGTCTGGAGCCCACCCCTAGGCTGGTAACGGTGAAGGCGGGAGGCCCATCCTCAGCACACCCAGGGGGTGGGAGGACCCGCCCACGGAGCCAGAAGGGTTTCGAGAACCTTCTCAGAAGACACCCAAGATCCAGCAGACACCGAGGGTCGAGGGCCTCGTTCCTCCAAAGGGTACATCCAGACCCCCACAGGGCATTTTCTACCCGCTGCCCCTGAGTAGGCAGGAAGTGGGGAGCTGGAGAAGTGACGGGGCACCCCGGAAGCTCCCAACACACTGCTGGCAGCAGGCAGGAGGCCGAGAGGAGAGTCTGGAGACCGAAGCTGCTCTCCCCTCTCCCCTGCCGGCGGCCCACCACGCCCTGCTTCACAAAGAAACTCCGGGGGCCAGCCCCTCCCCGTGGTGCTGTGCCCGCGAGTGCGGACACATGATCTCATACCTTTCATGGCTTGCCGGGTTCAGATAAACTCCCCGCCCCAGCAGAGAGGCTGCAGGTCCGGCTAGGGCGCCTCCCACTTATCCAGCTCATGAATATTTATCAGCATCTGCCGTGCAGGCGATAAAGCCCTACCAATCCTTGACAAATATGGCCTAATCTTTTCAATTTCGGGGTGCAAATATGCCTTCTGAGTCCTGTTTGTCACCTAGATTAATGGCCCAGGGTCCCATAATCCTTTGGTGCTAATTCAAGTGGTGGCTAGCCGGCGTGTGCCTGCCAGAGGGACGCAGGGACACGCACCTCACGCACACACACACACAGATTAGCCACGGGGGACGAGGGACGTGAGGAGACACACACACACGCACGCACATACACACAGATTAGCCATAGAGGGACTGGGGATGCGGGGACACACGCACACACAGATGGACAGCACAGGTGTGTGTGTGTGTGTGTGTGTGTGGGGGCCTGTGTCTCTGTGTATCACAACTCTGTATGTCTCCAGAATGAGGTGCCTGCTCTGCGTGCACATATGTATGATGTGGGTTCTTGCTGTGTTCACAGATTATACTTGCATGTAGAATGTGGGCACTGTGTTCACATGTGTATGACATGGTGCCTCTGCGTGTTCACATACATGATGTATGTTTACAGGTATATCAAGTGGCATTCTGTGTGCATGTATGTGTGTATATAAATGAGGTGAGTACTAAGTGTGTGTTCACTGACACATGTGGGTCTTGTATGTGCTCACATGTGTAATGTGGGTTCATACCTGCATAGGACTGCCCTGTGTGTGTGCATGTGGACACAGGTGTGTGGGCTGTATGTTGACAGCGGGGGCTAAGCCGTCTATCCTGATGGGGTTTTCTTTGATTTCATCATTTTCCCTTGAGGAAAGGTGGAGGGGGTAAGGATGGTCCCCCGGGAGGGGGCACCAGGCCACACTGCCCTCAGGGACGCTCTTCTGGGAATACGCCCACCTGGTCCGGGGCTGCTCAGGCTTCCGGCCCTCTCTCGGGGTCCCCATAAACAACAAGACACTGTCAGATGTGTGCAGCCCAGTTTAGCGAGGAGGCTGTGTGTCAGTGCAGGTGTGAGTGTGTGACTGAATGAGTATGATTGTGTGTGTGTCTGTGAATATGTGTATGATTGTATGTGAGTGTGTGACTGTGTGGCTGTGTGTATGAGTGTGTGACTGAATTGTGTAAGTATGTGAGTGTACGACTGTGAGTGTGTGGCTTGATGTGTGTGAGCATATGAATGTGTGAGTGCGTGACTGTGTGTGACTGAGTGTGTGTGAGTGTGTGACTGAATGTACAAGCATGTGAGTGTCCGACCATAAGTGTGTGACTATGTGTGAGCATGCGTGTGCGTGTTGCCGCATCTCGAGCGGCCCTGTGCAGTGCGGATGAAGCCTCGTGGCTGACCTTTGCTCTCCCTCCCTGCCCGGCTCTCATCTCCCCTGACCCCTGACCCCAGCCCCAGCCCCTGCTCCTTTCCTGTCCCAGCTCCGTCCTTATTCTGGGAGACCGAACCCTGAGACCCTGTGGGTGCCAGCCCTTCTCCTTTTCCTCTCCCTTCTTCACTCTCACCAGCACTGCTGGACAGGAGAAGGGCAGCCCGTCCAGGCTGGGCAGGGAGGCAGGATTGGGCGTCACGTGCACTGAAAGTGGGAGCCAATACGGGCACCTGCCCCCACGCCACCATCACAAACTGTCACCGTCACATCAGACCAACGTGTGTTTGAACAAGAAGAGGAGACACCCACCGCTGGCTAGAAGCTGGTGCCTGCCCCCCCCACCACACACACACCCACCTGCTTCCCTAGGGCCTCACACACAAGCATTAGAAGTGAAGAGTGTGAGGTCGGAGCCTGACCTGGGTCTGCCCAAGAACAAGCTCACTCACCCCTAGAAGAAGGTGAGAGCCTGGTGCAGACACAGCAGGCTCCGAGGGCTCCATCTCTTCCAAGCCAGGCACCTCATCTGTAAAGAGCTAAAGCTATCCTGTAATATAGGCAGAACATGTACCTATACTGGGAAGCATTTGCCCATGGGAAACATACTATAAATAAATAGCATAAAGGCTGGAGAGAGAGCACAAGGGGACTTGGAATCATTTGCCTTGAATGCTGCCAACCGGGTATGGTTCCGTGAGCACCGCCAGGAGTAATCCCTGAATGCAAAGCCAGGAGTAAGCCCTGAGAACTACCGTGTGTGACCCAAAAACAAACAAAGAGAATGAATGAATAAACCAGTAGCCTTGAATGTATAGAGCAACTTTATCGCTGACATTTCTCCAGACACAAATAGTTAACAGGACCAAAACTGTCATACAGGGGCTGGAGAGATAGTACAGTGGGGGAGGGCATTTGCCTTGCCGCGGCCGACCTGGGTTAGATCCCCGGCATCTGGTAGGGTCCCCTGAACACCACCAGGATTAATTTCCGAATGCAGAGCCAGGAGTAACCCCTGAGTGTTGCTGGGTGTGACCCCCCAAATAAAGAGGTGAGCGGGGCCAGAGAGATAGCACAGCAGGCATGGTACTTGTCTTTTTTTAACTGTTTATTTTTGTTGTCTACACGTCCAGAGTTGTTCATGATGAGTTGTTACAGGCATCCAATATTCCAGCACCAGAAAGGTGCACAGACAACCCATGCCCGATCCCCAGTACCCCTTATGGTTCCCTGAGCCCACTCAGGAGTGATCCCTGTGCACAGAGCCAGGAGTAAACCCTGAGTATGGGTTTAATCAGGGTTTACTCCTGGCTAAGGTGTGGCCCAAACAACAACGTACATACATAAATACAAGATAAAAAGCCGTGTGTTCGCATTACTCAGTAGGCAAGTTGGGCCACTCTGGATCTCAGGGGCAGGAATGACTCAGATTGTTCTGCTGCATAGATTCAGTAGCCCCGATCCCTGCAAGTTGGTCTACACAGATCCCTGAGCCCTGCTAGGAGGAGCTGTCCCCACCCCTGGTGCTGAACCTCTGCGTGCAGGACAGCGCGGGGCTTGCAGACCACGATGGACCCCGCAGCCCAACATGGAGGGCACCGAGCGGAAACACTCACCTCTCTCCAGTGTCAGTCCTGACTAGGCAGCCATTGGCCAAGCCCACCCCTCGCCCTCCTCCCTGCCTCACCCTCCTCCCTGCCCCTCACCTTCTTCCCTACCCTCATCCTCCTCCATGTTCTTATGCTCCTCCCTGCCCCACCTTCCTCCCTGTCCTCACCCTCCTCCCTGTCCTCAACCTCCTCCCTGTCCTCACCCTCCTCCCTGCCCCTCACCCTCCTCCCTGCCCCTCACCCTCATCCCTGCCCCTCACCTCTTCTCTACCCTCTTCTCCATGTTCTCATGCTCCTCCCTGTCCTCACCTTCCTCTCTGCCCCCTCACCTTCCTCCCTGTCCTCACACTTCTTCCTACCCTCGCCCTCCTCCCTGTCCTCACCCTCCTCCCTGACCCTCACCCTCCTCCCTGACTCTCACCCTCCTCCCTGTCCTCACCCTCTTCCCTACCCTCATCCTCCTCCCTGCCCTCACCCTCCTCCCTGCCCTCACCTTCCTCTCTGCTCCTCACCCTCCTCCCTGTCCTCATCCTCCTCTCTGTCCTCACCCTTCTCCCTGCCCCTCACCCTCCTCCCTGCCCAGCCCCCTCTCCTCCTTGTGAGCCCCTCTTACTTCCCCTTCACTCTTTCCTCCTATCCCCCGCTGTCTCTCTTGCTCAGGTCCCTTCCTCTCCCCTCTGCCCCTACCCTCCCCCGACCCTTCTCTCCCTCCCTGCCCTCAGCCCCCCACCATCCATCTTCCCTCCCTTCCACCCACTGTCCTCCTGCTCTGACAGCCACGGCTGCAGAAAGCCGGATGGAAGCGACAGGGCAGCGGCGGATGCATCTAGGGAGCAAAGCCGGAGTCAGAGGAGACCCTGCTCTGGGGTGAAGGACACAGGAAGGGCAGGGGGCGGCCTCTGGGGCTCACCTCCAGCCTCTCCATCCTGGGCCCTGAGGAAAGGGGCTGTGGGGTCCCTGGGTGCCCAGAAGGAGGATGGGGCGTGATAGCTGGGATCACAGACCCTGGGCCCCTGTCACTCAGGGCAGCAGGCTCTGTGCCTCAGTTTCCTCCTCTGTCAGATCAACAGGGGCTGGGAGAAGTCATGGGGTGGCCCTCGCTTCACCCACGGTGCCCAGCGGGTGCAGGTGCCCTGAGGGGCAGTGGGCAGGAGTGGGCGCAGCGAGGGGGTAGACCAGAAGGTCACAGGGCCTCCGCTCTCCGGCAGGGACCATGAGGTCACGGGGCCTCCGCCTTCCCTCTGCCACTCCGCTCTCTCCATCTCTCTCTGGTCTCTCTCCCTCTCTCTCTGATCTCTCTCCCTCTCTCTCCCTCCCTCTCCCTTCCTCTCCCTCTCTCTCTGATCTCTCTCCCCTCTGACTCTGTCTCTCCCTCTCACACCCCCATTCTCTCTTCACTCTCTCATTCTCTCTCCCCTTCCTCCCTCTCCCACCTCAGCAGCAGAGTCCTGAGGTCTGTCCCCAGAGAGGTGCCCCCCACTGCCCTGCCAGGCCTCAGGACGCAGCAGACCCACATACAGATGCTGAGGCCACCCCAAACACCTCGGCTGCAGCCCTTTTCACAGAGCTCTGGGGTCACACCAGACCACCGCCACCTCCTGCCCTCTGGGGAGACCCAGGGGCTTAGATGCAGAAGAGGGGATTATGGGGACCCAACACAGGCTTCAATCAACTGGTGGTCTCTCCTCCACCCCTCCTCCGCTCCCCCATTCCTCCTCCCTCCCTCCCCCCCTCCCCGCCCCTCCTTCCCCACACTGAAGGGTGCTGACAAACGTTGACTGAGCCGCCATGCTGGCTTCCTGTTCCCTTCTTCTGACTTTCCAGGGGCTGCTACCATAAAACTCTTGAGCTGCACGGGGGTGGGGGTGGGTGGGTCTGGGCCGGAGTGAAGGTCCAGCAGGCACTTGCTTTGCACCGGCCACCTCCGGATCCCAAACACTGCAAATGGCCCCTGAGGTCAGAATGGAGGAAGCCCTCAGCGCCGGCTGCCGGGTGCGGTGTGAGCTGTGCCCAGCCCTAAAAACCTGTGGCCAGTTTATGAAATGCCAGTGCTGAAGTGCCGTCACCTCTTGGGGGCTCAGTTTCAAATAACCGCACCTAGATACCAAAATGTGGGCGTCCTCTGGGGCCTGCGAAGGGACTATTGTATCTGCTGACTAATGTGCCCCAGTCCAACCGACCAGAGCTCTGGAAGTGGGGGAGGTGGGAATGTGAGGCCGCCTGGTTTACTGTGACAAGACCCCAATCCGGAGAGATAGGACCGCGGGGGAGGGTCTTGCCTTACATTTGTCAGGCAGGCAACAGCCAGGGTTCAATCCCTGACACCCCATAGGGTCCTCTGAGCCCCTTCAGGAGTGATCCCTGAGCACAGAGCCAAGAGTGAGCCCTGAGCATAGCGGGATGTGGCCCAACTCCCCAGCCGTGAGTCAACAGACGTGAGTCAACAGACATGAGTCAGCAGACCATGCATTCGAGCCCTGCATCCCAGCAACGGTGCACCCCTAAGAGCTTCACCCCCAGAGTCGCAGCAGCTGTTCTGGAGTCAGGAGCCCCACAGTGCAGCAGCCACGGAGCTGACTATCCTCACAAGCTGGGGTCCAGCACTGTCCACTCTCCTCGCTGCCATTTCCCGGGGCCCCTCCACCTCTCCCCTGCTTCTGCCCTCCGGGACCTTATTCAAACTCACTCTTCTCCCAGTGTTGTCAAACGCCTGTGTGAGCTCTGCTCTGGGAGCCTCAACCAACCCACACACAAGTCCAGCTCCATTGGACCTCAGGGCCCCGCCCCAGCGGCACCACCTTGGACATGAGCCTTCCGCCCGTCCAGGTGTCAGCGTGCAGGTGTGAGCGAGGGAGCTCGGCTCCTTCCCAGGGCTCTTTCCCTCCTGCGCTGCTCTGTCCTCACTCCTCGCTGTCATCTGTGCCCCAAGAACAGCCCCTGGCAGCCGGGTCATGCTGTCTAGAAGCTTGTGCCCAGGGCTCAGTAAATATTCACAGAGGGAGTGAATGAAAGTGGCCGCAAAAACTGCAGGACGGACTCCAGCTGGCCCCTCGCCCCTGGCCCAGGCTGCCCTGTGCCCCCTCCCCAGCCCCTGCAGCCCCTCAGAAGGTTCCATCCTGACCCACCACCTCCCTCTCCAGACAAGGTGTCACACTTGTTAGGGAGCTCCAGCCCCCGCAGCCGGGTCCCCGCCTTCTGGAATTCTCTATCACTCAGGGCTGTGCAGCCCATCGATCTTATCACCTGTGGAAGGCGCAGGCCTGGGGGCCGCCCCCACTTCTCCTTTGTCTCCACCAGGCATCAATTTCCCTCGGTCCTGACTGCCGCCCCTCCCGCACTGAGCACTGATGAATGGAGCTGGGTAGGGCGCCCCCAGCCCCTCCACCTTCCTTGCATCTCTATAGGCATTGCCCATCCTGTGGGAAGAGACCCCAGAACATGCCCCTGGAACTCCGGGGGTCAACCAGGGCCTGGGGAACTCTGGGGTCGGGGGGCAGCTCCACATCTTTAACTACCCCCTCCCGGAAGCCCCCCTTTATGGGCGTCCCGGCTCCTGGCTTCAGCCTCACCACAGCCCGGGGAGCGGTTCCTGTGAATCACCCCCAGTTCCCAGCAGAAGAAACTGAGGCACATAGACATGCCAAAGCCGTGACTAGGAGGTGGGTGAACATGCAGAGGCTGACGGGCTGGTCGGCTCCAGGGCACCGCCCACTTGGGAGACTCTTGGTTCCCCTAGCTGAGCCCTTTGCTTAGCTCTCAGCGACAAGAGGGCCTTTGCGCCCCTCTGCTCAGAGCAGCAGTTCCCAGATGGGGTCTGGGGGGATTCTGGCCCTCCAGGGGACAGTGGTGGAGTCAGGGCAGTGTTGGGTCATGCTGGGAAGACAGGGAAGGGGGAGGTCAGCGGCTCCCCATCAAGTGGTCCGAGACGTCGTGCTGGGCTGGAAGAGGAAGAGCTCCAGCCCCAAGAGGTTCGTCCGTCTGTCCGACATCTGTCCGTCTGTCTGATCATCCATCTGTCTGTCTGACCACCTATATGTCTATATGACCACATATATGACCACCTATACATCTGTCCCCCTATATGTCTGTCCGTCTATCTGTCTGCCTGTCTGTCCGCCTGTCTGATCATCCATCTGTCTGTCTGTCCATCTGTCTGTTTGTTCATCTGTCCATCTGTCCGACTATCCATCTGTCTGTCCATCTGTCTGTTCATTCATCTGTCCATCCGTCTGTCCATATATCTGACCACCCATCTGTCTGTCTATCTGTCTGACCATCCGCCTGTCCATATGTCTGTCTCTACTGCAACCGCCAACTCTCAAAACTGCTTCAGTGTCTGGTGGGAGCCTGAGTGGAGCTGTTTGTGCAGAAACCTAAGTGTCGGGGGTCTGTCACGGTTGTCGTTGTTGTATGGGGCTGGCGCGACCCTCGAGGGGCAAAGCCGCTTGAGGCCCTGGGCTGGGTCATTATTTCCCAGATGATTTCCTGGACCTGGGTCCCAGGAAGGGGAGCAGGAACCATCATCACTGCTCCAGAACTTTCCCGGCTGAGAGAGAGCGGAGAGGGAGGGAAGCAGAGACTTGGGGGTGGGGGATGCTGGACGGCCTCCAGGCACGCAGAGGCTCCCAGAGATGCTGAGCCTCAGTTTACCAATCTGTAAAATGGGGTGGCAGGACATCTGCGGCAGCTGTTCTGTGGTGAGAGGGTCGGGCCGGCAGCTGCAGGCCCCAAACCTGTCATCTCTCCTTCACGGTCACCGTCGGAGCAGGGGGAGACCAGACACCCCAGCCGGAAGGGGGGCGCTGCTGAGCCACAGCCGAGTGCCTGGGCAGAAGTCACAGAGCCAGGTGGGTTGGGGGTGGGGGTGACCGTGTCCTCACACATCCACTCTGCTCCCAGATCCTGGGGGGACAGACCATGAACCCCAAGATATTAGACGGGGAGCTCTGGGTGCAGGCCACACATGAGGGGATCAGCCACACCCCAGGCATGACCAGGACTGCTGGCCAAGTGAGGGTCCATGTCCTCCGCAAGCCTGGTGCAAGGGTCCCGGAGCGTGTGAGCCTGAGGCAGAGGAGGCCGCTTTTCCGAGAAGCCCCATCCCCGCTGCCTTCCTCCTGACTCGGGGATCCTGGCAGTGTGGGCCTGCGGGGCCAGGCCTGAGTCTCACTGGCTGGTGAGGCTGCTGCAGGCTGGGCCCGACCTGGCCGAGGACACGCGGCCACTAGCCCTAGAACCGCATCCACAGCGATTTCCGAGGTGGCGGGACGGCGCCACCGGCACAAATGTTGCCCATTTGTAATCGCTAAGCAAGCATTTTTCCAGCCCTTAATGGGGGACCCAACCAATCGGCGAGACACCCTATTTCTCTTTGTCTCTCCCTGCCAAGTCAGCAGGCTGACTGATCTCCCTGTGATTAATTTTCCCCTTGACACCCTGGGGAACGAGGCATTTGTCCCAAGGGTAAGAGACAAAGGGACTCTTTGGAGTGCGGAGGGACATTGGGGGGCTGTCCTGCCTCCCGGTCACCCGCTCCTGGGAGGCCCAGGACAGCGGCTGGGCAGCAGGTTTATGGGGCAGAGGGTGGTTCCAGGCAGCTTGCACTGGGATTAACCAAAGGGAGCAGCCAGGTCAGAACTGAAGCCCAAGAGGGACGTGGAGAGCGGCGCAGACCCCCGGCAGCAGGAAGTGGGGTTCCGGCACATCCGGCTACGGCTGGCAGCTTAAGGAACTCTCCCTGCGACGGGCCCAGTTCCCCGGAACCCACAAGAGGGTGACTGGGGGTGATGGTGGGGCAGTGGGATGGTGGGCAGCAGCCAGCAGAATGTCCTTCATGAATCATGAAATCACTGTGCCTCGCGGGTTCCTCGGCACCTGTTTCCAGGGTCCTGCCTTGGCCATTCCTGGCTGTGAGATGGGAGGCCAAGGGACTGGGCCTCAGTGAGCTGTTTCCTCGTCTGATAAATGGGCCTTAGGTTCCGCCCTCCTGGGGAGGACCCCCACTTCAGACTCTGAGAATTGCAGAATCCCGATCAGGAGGGTTCCCTGAGCGCCGGCCCTGACTCTCCTTTCGGGAGCCGGGAGCAGAGACGTGCTTGAATATGACACTTTCTGTGACCTTTGGCCTGGGGGCAGGAGCGGAGTGCTGGACGACCATCAAACCCAGTCCCCGCACGGGATGCCACACCCCAGCCCTTGGAACCGTGTCCCTTGACGAACGTGTCACTTTTTGGTTTTGGGTTTTTTTCTTTTTGGGTGACACCCGGGGACACTCCAGGGGTTACTCCTGGCTCTTAGCTCAGGAATTGCTCCTGGCGGTGCTCGGGGACCATATGGGATGCCAGGGATGGAACCTGGGTTGGCCGTGTGCAAGCAAACGCCCTCCCCGCTGTGCTTTCACTCCGCCCCACGTGTCACTTTTTAAGGACCCTGCAGGATTCTGGTCCTACTCGAGTGGCTTCTAGCACAACACACACACACACACACACACACACACACACTTATTGCAACCAGATTCTCTTTAACTTTTATTTGTGTTCAAAGAAAACTTTTCAGAACCAGAGAGAAGGTACAGCAGGTGCCTCACATGTGGTCGGACCACTTTCAATTGAGCACAGAGCCAGGAGTAAGCCTGGAACATTGTCAAGTATGGCTCAAAAACTGGAGGGGGAGGGCTGGAGTGATAGCCCAGCGGGTAGGGCATTTGCCTTGCATGCGGCCGGCCTGTGCTGGCCCAGGTTCGATCCCCGGCATCCCATATGGTCCCCGAGCACCGCCAGGAGTAATTCCTAAGTGCAGAGCCAGACCAAAAAAAGCAAAAAAAAAAAAAAAAAAAAACTGGAGGGGGGAAGAGAGAGAAAGGAAGGAAGGAAGGAAGGAAGAAAGGAAGGAAGGAAGCAAGGAAGGAAGCAAGGAAGGAAGCAAGGAAGGAAGCAAGGAAGGAAGCAAGGAAGCAAGGAAGGAAGGAAGCAAGCAAGCAAGGAAGCAAGGAAGGAAGGAAGGAAGGAAGGAAGAAAGAAAGGAATGAAAAAGCCTTTTCAGCTTGGTCTAAAGCAGGAAGAAGCTTCTTGGTGTCCTACAAGGTCAACCAGAGGCGCAAACATCGCAGAGACCAGGAGAGGGCTCAGAGGCACGTGAGCCCTCCACAGGGAAGGCACAATCTGATTCTGCCACCATGTAAGCCCCCCAGTACCCGGGCGTAATTTCAGGGCCAAAGGCTGGGAGTTCTTCTGAGCGCTGCTGGGAAATAAAAGTGTCCCAAGCCAACCAAAACAACATGAAAAAGAAACATTCAAAGTGACTTCTAGCCGGCCCCTCGTCCTCGCTGGCCATCCCGTCTGAAGCCACAGTTCTTGGGAGCCGGTGGCTGAGGTTAGCACTAAAGACAGACCAAGGCGGACTGGGGCTGGAGATAGCACAGCGGGAGGGCGTTTGCCTTGCACGCAGCCGACCCGGCTTGGATCCCCGGCATCCCATAGGAATTCCTGAGTGCAGAGCCAGGAGTAACCCCTGAGCACTGCTGAGTGTGCCCAAACAACAAGTGCAATGTGCTGAGCGCCATGGGGTAAGCAGGACAGACTCCCCAGTGTATGGTGGGACGTAGGGTGGCGTCAGATTCCCAGTGTCAGGCCCTGGGGCCAGGTGTGGGGCGGGGCGGGCAGGGAGGGGGGGGGCAGGGGCAGGGGCGGGGGCAGGGGCGGGGGCGGGGCAGGGGGCAGGGGGCGGGGCAGGGGGCGGGGCGGGGGCGGGGCACGGAGGATGAGGAAGCAGCTCAATTCCGGTTCCGGTTCTGCACCAACCTTTCCAGTCCAAAACAAACAAATCAAGCTGGGCAGGGACCTGGCTAGGGGAAGCCGGCACCCTCACGTCCGCGCTCGCTGCCAGCTCGGGGGCTTCTGAGTGCTTTCGAGCCACCTGGTGTCTATTCAGCAGGACACAGTCGCTGTCACCGGCGTCAGGTGCCTGTTGGCCGGGAGCAGCGGAGAGTCAGCTCCAGCCTCGGCCGCTCTGGCCTTGAGCCGCGCCCTGGACCCAGCACGAGGCTGATTCTCCTTGCAGCACCGAGAGGCCTAAGCCCGCCGCATTGCTGGGTTTTGTTTCCTTCCTCCAGCTCCTGGCAGGGAGGGCGGCAGAATTGGCGGCAAGCCCTACCCGCGGCATTTGCCATCTCAATTAGGCACCCAAGATGAGCAGAACACCTGATGACGGAGCGGGTAGACGCAGGCAGAGCCGGGCAGGGAGAGAGGCGGAGGGAGAAGGAAAGCCCCCAGGATGGGCCGAGCCGCGTTGCAGCGGGAGGGCACTTGCCTCCCACGCAGCCCACCAAGGCTGGATCCCCGGAACCCTGTAGGGTCCCCCAAGGAGTGATCTTTGAGTGCTGAGCCAGGAATAAGCCTAAGCTTATTCCTGGGTGTAGTTCCCCTCTCCCCCCCAAAAAAAAAAAAAAACAGGATGGCCGGTTCTGGAAAAGAGGGAGCTAAAGGCAAGGCTTTCTCTCTGCTGGGAACCGCCCTCCTGCTCAGGTCCCAGGGACAAGGGTAAAGAGCACCCTGTTACCTGCCCAGGCAGGCAGCGCCTCTCCTGGATGCGGGTGCGTCCGCACACAGGCACACACATGCTCTCTCCAGCCCCAAGACCTGGCGAGCACCTTCAGCGAGCACCTTTCTAGACAAGGCCGACCCTGCCCTCACTAATTTACTGTCTGATCCCGAAGCGACAGGCAAGAACCAGGTCAACACAGGGTCTCGGCCCTTTGCCGGCTTCCACCCTTTCTGTTACTGTTGTCATGGTGACGGGTCTCACACATACAGGCCTGGAGGAGGTCACGTTTCAGCTGCAGCACCTGCTCACACCTGGCTAGCCACTGGGGCACACGCTCTTGCGGAGCTGCCGAGACCCCACTCAGCACATGTGAGCGGTGCCAGGGATCCAACTGGAGGCCTCACGCTACACTCCCTGCTTTCAGCCACAGAACCTTTCCCCAGACCCCCGTTGATGCTTTAGATGCTGATGGGGGAAGATCCCTGCTGTGGATGTAAGAGAGATCTGAGTCTATGGAGCAGGTGGAAACTTCCCAGGTAGGAAAAACAGCAAGTGCAAAGGCCCTGGGGTAGGAGTGAGCAGCCAAAGATGAGTGGACAGTCCCAAGGCTGGGAGCTAGTGAGTGAGGGGCCGTGGAGGGAGGCAAAGGCGAGAACCCAAGCAAGGTGGGGCCTGCTTGAAGGGGATGTGGCAGTTCTGAGCCTGGGTAGTTCGGGCTGATAACTACGAGGGTCCACCAGGTCCCGATGGCATGTGTGGGACGGGGTCAGAGGTGGCAGCTAAGAGTCTCAGTACAGGTGAGACAACACTCAGCCCAGACCAGGCAGCGGGCTAGAGAGAAATACTCCCGCCAGACCATTTGGAGATGGAGCCAGCA
>JAJIBD010030765.1:0-28739 GCA_021461705.1 Cryptotis parvus
CCCTCCCCCAACTACTCCGGTCCGTCTCCGAAGAGATGGAGAGAAGGAAGCTTTCCACACCACGTGTCGGCTGATTCCAAGTGTGTGATGGCTCTCCCCGAGTGTCAGCGCTTGGCTGGGGATCGAGTGATACTGCCTGGCTGGCTCTAATTACCACTCCCTTTTTCCTTGCACTCTTACACAGACGTGCCACCCCCTCCATCACACTACACTTTGCCGGTCTGCTGAAGCCCTCCACAGAGGCTCAGAAGGGGTGGGGTGAAGAAGAGAGAGATCGAGAGTGCCTGCTGCGAGAGCCACGGCAGTGGAAGCTACAGGTAAAGTACCACACTCCCGGCGTCCCCTCTTGCCCCCGGTGACTGCAGAGAGAGAGCTGACCTGCTTCAGAACCAATGCGCCTTGTCTTTCCCGTGCATTATCAGATGGAAGGAAGACAGGCGTAGTCATCAGAGTCAAAAAAAGCTGACATCAGGAAACATCCAGCTAAGGCGTGCTTTGGCGGGTGATGCGCCTGCCTTGGGGACCAAAGCTGAGGTGCTCCCGGCAAGTAAGGGGTCGTCCGAAGGCGATCCCTGAACCCACCAGGAGGAGTCATCACACAGGCTCAGCACCAGAGAGCTACGCTGAGTACCATGTAACCACCACTCCCCAAAAAATAAAGGGAAAAGAATCACCAATGCCGGGTGTCAAAGCAGAAACTGTCAGGGGGGGGCACAAAGGCAAGAGGTGGCAAGTAAGGAGGAAGGAGTGGAGCTTGGGTGGGTGAAGGCTGAGCTCTGCAGGGAGCGAGCCTGGGGGCTGTCTGAGGAGGAGGAGGCAAGAGGCGATGTGGTCCTGTTTCTCTTGTGGTCCACTGTTTCTCTTGTGGTCCCTGCGCTACTCTTTGTGAGGTAGTGTTTCTCTTGTGGTCCCTGTTTCTCTTGTAGAGGTGTTCGTGTTTCTCTTGTGGTCCTGTTTCTCTTCGGTACTGTTTCTCTTGTGGTCCTGCTTCTCTTGTGAAGATTACCAAGCTACTCTTGTGGTCCCTTGTTTCTTGTGGTACTGTTTCTCTTGTGGTCCTGCTTCTCTTGTGATACTGTTTCTCTTGTGGTCCCTGTTTCTCTTGTGGTCCTGTTTCTCTTGTAGTCCCTGTTTACTCTTGTGGTGCTGTTTCTCTTGTGGTCCCTGTTTCTCTTGTGGTACTCTCCTGTGGTCCTGTTTCTCTTGTGGTCCTGTTTCTCTTGGTTCAGGGGGCATCTTGCTGGTGGCAGGGGGCAGGGGCTTACAGTGAGGAACTTTCTCTCCACTCAGTGTTGGCAAAAGGCAGAGACTCTGGGTTTGGAAATGCTCTGCTTTCGAGTGGCCTTCCACAGGCCCAGGGGCTGCTGAGCTGAGCCAGGTGATATCTGGAAGCAGGAGGAGACTGGGGAGAGAGAATCGGGGCTCAGAGAATGTGTCAGGTATGATCGGCGTCTGCTTCATGTGGTAGACTTGAAGAACTCTGGCGGGTTTGGGGCAATAGCACAGTGGTGAGGGCACTTGCCTTGCTCACGACCAGTAGCCCAGGTTTCATCTCTGGCACCACAGATGTTCCCCAGAAGCTGGGGAGTGCTCGCTTAAGTGCAGAGCCGGGACCCAAGCCCTCAGCACCACTGGGATGTGACCCCCCACTCCTCCCAAAAGACAAATTTCCACTTAGATTCAGAACTGAGACCATATTAGCCGAGATTGCAGCTGTGATTCATCCCTGGACGCACCATGCAATACATGACGAAAAAGAATAGGCATGCGGTGTTCAGAAAGGAAGAAACTGATATTGTCGTGTGTGTAGCCATGACAAGACTCATCTCCCCAGAAAGAAAGCAAAGAAATGTGGAATGGCAACATATTTGAGTTCACAGCCATGATGGTGTGTGTTCACACTCCCGTGATCCCATCTTTGCTGTGCTGCTCCAAGAAAACTCACCTCTGACAGGCCCTTGCCATGCGCCTCGGTAGCCTCCTCACCCACCTGAGCTCCTTCTTGTCTTAATGTCCACTGCAGATACCTGCGTGCTTTCTCTACAGGCCTTTCTTGCATCCCAGCCACAAATGGGCCCCAATCCACATAAGCTGGGACGGCTTTGGAGTCTCTCTACAGTTTCTTTTCCCTTCTCTAAGGGTGGCTCCGTGTCTTGCGGGAGAGTATTGCTCAGGTGTAAAATCTTGAGGCCAGAGATTTGGGGGAAGAGAGGCATATGAGGATTGGGTAATAAAAATGCTCTTTGGGAGAACTCCTGCATCACCTTGAAAGTCTCAATTTACCTGAGACCGCAGTTAATACCCGTGGCTGTCTTGTGTGGAACCCTGACTATTTACAGCCGGGGGTACAAAGCGTCTCTTTACCCCAATAAGGCATGTGGGCGGCGTCACCTGAGAGTGACCTCCACCCTACCAGAATTGCCGCCAGCAAAGCGTATTTACCAGATACAGCAAGTGTGTGATGTCGCGGGGACTGGGTGTGCGGGTTCAAGTATATCGAAGTCATTGCTTTCTACGGCTAGCCAGGCGCTGATGGGGATGTTTTAAGGAGAGCTGGAAATCGTGTAGTTTTCTTTGACCCTTTGCCTATTCTGGAGTCGAAAACTTGGCCTGGAGTTAAGATAAATCAGAGTTGATTTTTCAGTCATTTCTGAGAAAAAAAATCTGTGATTTCCTCACCCAAATCTGCCTACAGTAAGGCATCTCTTCCCAGTGCCTTGTGGGTCACCGCAATGCCATCCAGCCTACATATAAATAAGAGGACACAGCATTGAGGGGCTCCCTTCTCTCCACTGCGGAGGCTCTCTGTTCTGATGGGTGGGGAAAATGAGAGCAATCAGAAGCAAAAGGGTTGGGCTTTTGTTTTGTTTGGAGGCTACACACCCAGCAATGCTCCCAGGGGTTACTCCCCTGGCTCTGCATACAGGAATCTGCCTACTGGCAGTGCTGGAGGATCATATAGGATACTTGCTGAGGATCGAACCGGGTCAGCTGCATGCAGAAGCAGTAATCTTTCCATGCTGTACTATTTGCTCCCACCCCTGGAGACCAAAAATGCCGGAAGGCTGCTGCTGGGCCACCCTCCCGTTATTAAAACACAGAACGCACGAAGCTCTCTCACGCTTGAAGACCCGGGCTGTTGTGCTGCTTTGGTGGGGGAACGTTCTCGGGAACCGCTTTCTCGCCACCCCACGAGGACAAAGAAGGCCAGAGGGTTTCCACGGAGTTGTTGCCTTTTGTGGCTTAAGAGCTCGCAGATGGCCAGAGGCGAGGGGAGGCAGTGCCAGATTCCGTCGTACTCCGCAAGTGACGTCCTACCGAGGGGCTCCAGACTGTTCTAAGAGGGGCTGATACAACAACAATGCTTGGCATCCTGGGGAGGGGGTGAATGCTCCCACCCTCACCCTACTGCCCAGGCGTTCCCTTAGCGTTCGTTTTTTGACGTGTGCCTGTCATGCTCCCCGCAATGGCAAAGAGCACCATCTCATGTCCCTCTGATTTGAATTACCTGATAATAAGTGTTGGTGGCGTTTCCCCATGGCTCTGTTGGCCACTACATGCATCTGTCTGTCTCTTTCTGTCTCTCTTTCTCTCTGTCTCTGTCTGTCTGTCAGAAGAACTGTCCATTTCCTCCCCATTATTTGATGGGGTGTGGATCATACAGCTGACCTTTATAAGATATCCATCTTGGTTTTGATTTACTTTTATCTGGCGCGTGTTAGTTGCAAATATTTTTTCCCCACATTCAGTTAAGGGTGCTTTTAATCTTTGTTTTCTTAACTGTGCAGGAGCCTTTTTAGTTTTAAGTCCCATTTTTATTGGTTTTGAATTCACCCAGTGATGCTCGGAATTAGATTCTTGCTTGGCTCTGCCCCTCGGGAATCATTCCTGGAACAGGATGGAGCCGAATCCCATGACATACAAGGAACAGAAAACACCTCCCCATTGCTATTTAGGGGTCAAGCCATGAAACCCTATTTCTTTATCTTGAAGATGCTTTGCCGGTGAAAAAGTCCTATCATTAAAAATCCTTTGAGGTCCAAAATCTTGGAAATTGTTTCTTGCCCCATATACATTTTCTCCGTTGCATTTATTTGAGGCTTCTGAATAGATCTAAACTACTGAACCAGCAACACAGCAAATACAAAATCCGAGAGAGGGACCACAATCAAATTCAGAGGAATTTTTAAAAGGTAATGCCACACCTGATAAAGAGGCCCAGACTTAGGAGCAGTGGCAGAGGGACCGGGACTTTGGAGGTGGAGGAAGCTGGTCAGTGGTGGTTGGTTCTTGGACGCACGCCCACAGCGGCCACGAGAATGACTAGGTAAACTGGACTTCTTAACCGCCTAATGAAATACATTTCAAGGGAGTCTTTGGCCTTGGCTGACAAAAGAGCTGCAGAACCTTCTGTTCCAGGGTGAGGGGAGACAGTTGCTTCCTTGAGAAAAGCCCAGCACACTCCTGACTTGCAGAGAGGGGGATTTGACTCAAGCAGAACAACCTCCCTCCACTCCACACCTCCCACTTCCCCTCCCCTTCCCTCTCTCCTCCAACCTTTGTCTTCTCTTTTCCCGTCTTTGCTGAGCTACCTCTGGCGTGAGTTTGTTTCTCCTTTGCCTTTTTACTAGATTTCACTTGTCTCTTTTGTGGTGTGTGTCTCTGTCTCTCCCTCCATCTCTCTTTCTCCCTCTCTCTTTTTACACTCTCCTCTCCTCTCCCTCTCTCTCCCTCTCTCTCTCCTCTCTCTATCTATATTCCTTCCATCTCTCTCTCTCTCTCTCTCCTCTCTGTCTCTCTCCATCTCTCTCTCTCCCTCCCTCTCTCTCCCTCCAAAAATCTCTCTACCCCCTCTCTCCTCTCTCTCCCTCTCTGCCCTTCTGTATACTCTCTTTGTTTGGCCACTCCCAGCCTGTAAATTCCATTTTCCACTCCACTCCATTTGAGGCCCCCCGCGGGGAGTGCTACAGAGACCCTGCCCAAAGCTTCTGAAGAGTACATCTTTCCATCCACACAGTGGGCTCCAAATCATCCAGCGAAAACCTTTACCCCCACTCCTGGAGAGAGGTGGGGGAGACCTCACTCCCAGGTCACCCGGCTGCTGCCCGCTGGGAGGGCGCCTACTGAAGGCAGGGCCTGCGTATGTGAGAGGGTGGGAAGGAAGTTTTTGAGGAGCAAAGCGAGGTGCCAAGCAATGGCCGAATATTATTTTAATAAACTTCCAGGCGGCCTGCCTGGCCCCAACTGCTGCCACTTCTCGAAGCGCCAGATCTCATTTATTACTGTTGTAAAATCCACTGGTTGTCAAATAGGGGTTGAGGACCGAGGCGGTGAGAAAGCAAGCGCTGAAGAAACTTTCCTGGCGACGGCAGAGGAGTAATAAGAGAGAGAAGGAGGGTGCCACGGCAGCGGTTCTCACTCCCCGGCTTGCAAGGGGAGGGGCCGAAGGTGCCCACCTAGGCGGTGTTCATTGTTACTTGGTACCACGGATCCCACGGCCAGAAGGCGGCCTCTGGCCAGGAAGCAGGAATGGCAGTCTGATCTCAGACCTGGCGAGCAGAGCTGGAGTTCCTGCCCACAGCCATCATCTAGCGCCAGCTTTCGGGCAAGCGGCTCCACCTCCACACACCGGACGCACTCCCTGCGGGTGCCGGCGCCTGCTGCTGAACGGGAGCCCGCGCACCTAGTCAAGGCGGCTGATGCGGGACAAGGTCACTCCATTGCATGACTGCGCTCTGTCCCTGGAGACCTTAGCAGGCTGCCGGGAGGCCTAGGCGGTGCCACACTTAGCTGTGACTGTTCCCCTTTGGACCCCATCTCACCAATACCCCTCTTTCCTGGAGCAGCACCCAGTACTTACTTACCAGACCTTCTCCAGTGGCCCCACCAGGCAACCACTAGTACAGGTGTGAATCTAGGGGGCTGTTTGCTGATTGGCTCCGCCCGGCCTCTCTGGCCCTCTGGCCCCACCATGAGACTGTTTGGACCCTGAAATCTGGCTACAAAGCATCGGTTGAATTTTTCTTTTCTTTTTTTTTGCTTTTGGATCACACACCTGCGGTTTGCTCAGGGAGGTTCCTCCTGGCTCTGCATCAGGGGCCCCACTCCTGGTGGAGCTGAGGACCTAAGGGATACCAGGGGTGGATCCTACCCTCAGAGGGAGCCACGTGAGGCAAATGCACTCTCCGCTGTGCTGTGGCTCCGCCCCACCATGTTGAATATTTCTCATAGCTCCATTTGCAGATGACGTGAAGTGAACTCATTTCGTCAGCCCGTTGTATCCAAATACCCTTTCCGCCTCCAATAAATCGCTAAGATGACAGATAGGGGCGCCAGTTTTTGTTTTCCCCTTTCCTCACTGCACTCCCCATGCTGCAGCCCACGCTACTTGCACCTCACTTTTTACAGCTTTGGTCTGAGCACCCAGCGGTCTCCTAAGCGCGCAGCCCTAAGGATCTGGGAAATGCGCGGCTCTCAGCTTTAGTCTACCGATCCCCACGTCAGAGTCTGGCGGGGCGCTCCAGGCACCTGGAGCTGGGGCTGGAGTGGTCTGCGCTTGGTAGAAGGCGGCAGGAAGGCGCTTCCCAGCGCCTGGACACACCACCACCACTGCAGGGGCTCAGCTGCCCTCGCTCCGAAAGCTCACTCTCACTCTACAATACTCCCTCACTCTCATCTGGTCTCAGTCACAGTCAAGAGCTGGGAGGCATGGCTGGGGCACAGCTTTGCATGGGCCTGAAGCCATCACTTCCCTTAGGGGAGGTCCTGGAGCCAGCACAAATCTAGAAACAAGAGCCACACGGAGTTCAAGTGGGGATCATTTACGACTCTCCGCTCCCCACTCACCCCCTCCACTTTGTGGTTTGTGTGTGTTTGGGACCCACTGAAGGTTTGCTGGTCTGGAAGCCTGAGCTGGGAGACTCCGAGCACAGATGCCCCAGTCTCTGACTTTTTTCTGCCGGTCTTTTGGGAGAGAGTAAGTTGTTGTTTAGAACTAGCATTTCTTTTTGTAGAGGTGGTATGGGGAAGGCTCACCCACCAGAGCTCCGAGGGGACTTGAGAGGAGATGCAGGAACCTAAAGTGAGAATGCGGAGCCTCAGGCCGACTCCCAGTTTCAAGAGCTGGTATTTTTTTGTTTATTTCTTGCGGCCAAATTTTTGTACCTGGAAGCTCTGTGCTTGGGTTGTATTCTTGTATTGTTTTGAGGTCATACCACGGCAATGCTTCGAGAGGTTACATTTCTAGTTCTTCACTCCCAGGTACTCACCCATGGGCCAGAAACTCTTAACCACAACCATTAGAGGCTGTTTTTGATCGAACTGGAGTTCGATCCCCAGTATCCCATATGGTCCCCGAGGCACTGCAGGGAATAATTTCCTGAGCAAAGAGCCAGGGAGTAACTTCCCCTGAGGCATGCTTGATGCCAGGCTTCCAAAAGCAAAAATAAAAATCAGGGCGGAGGCGATAGCGAAGGAATGAGGCGTTTACCTTGCATGTGCAGCCGGCCCAGCCTTTGGCCTGGAGTTCGCGTCCGCACATCCTATGTAAATTCCTCACCTTTTTGGCTGGGAGTTTACAATTCCCGAAGTGCAGAGCCAGGAGAAAACTGAGCATTATGCAAGTTGGGAGACCCAAAAAGCAAGAAAACAATAAATGACGTAAACTAAATAAATAAAGTAAATAAATAAATAAATAAAAAGTCAGGAGGCCAGAGGATGCTTTGGCATGGCATTGCCTTGCGGCGGCCTGTGCAGAAACCTCCCCGGGTTCAAATATCTCCAGGCATACCATATGGTCCCACGAGCACACCGCCAGGAAAGTAATTCCCTGAGTGCAGGGAGGCAGGAGAAACCCCTAGGCATCACCCACAGGTATGACCCAAAAGCAAAAAAAAAAGAAATCAAGGAATTGCTGCAAGCAGTAGCTAGGGGGGGACCATGCATGGATGTTACGAGGATCGACCCGACCCAGCCAAATGCGAGCGAATGCCTCCCAGCTGGACTATCACTCCAGCCCATTCATTGTTCCTAACTTTGCTCATTCACTCCGCAACCCTCCCTCTCTGACCTGTGGCGTAGTGACCAGGGCCGGGGTCTCAGGAGCAGTGCTCACCTGCTTACTGGCCATGCTCCCCATGCGTGAGCACGCCGTGATAGGCGCTGGGGACCCCAAAGGCTACCACAGCCGGGATATGGCACATGGGTTGTTGCTGGAACAAGCTCGTGGCTGCATCAGATTTTTGACGGGGAGAGCTTCCGCCCCTGTCCCTGCTGCTTCCTACACTGGCACTGGCGTGGAGAAAACAATGGACACGGGCAGTCGATTCCCTTCACTAGAGGCGTATGTGAGAATGCGTGGTTCCCCCGTGGGTATGTGTGTATTGTGTGGGGGTCCTGCGGAGTTTCGGGAGGAGGCAATATAATGAACATTCATTTGGGGGCAGGCTTTTTTCAGCCCTGCGTCAGGGCTTTTGCTCCTGGCTCTGTGCTCCTGGGGATCTACTTTGCTGAGAGCTGGGGGCTTACCTTCTGGGCAGTACTTTTGAAGGATGGACCGAATTCTCTCCCCTACAAGCGCAGGCTCCGGTTCACGAGCATCTTTGCTGGCCATAGACAAAGGGCTTGAGGGGCTGGAGACAGAGATGTTGATTCTGATGATTCTGTGATTCTATTAATTTACATTATATGCATTTCAGTTTTGCATGTTCATTTATTGTCTGTTGCTTGATGGAGTCATCTCTCGATATTGATGACGGTATGTTCATTTGAGAGCAGCGAAAGCTCAGGAAGCGGGGGAGCGCCTGAGGCACTTCCGAGGCTCCCCCATGCTCGGGTCCACCTGCTTCGCCGCTGAGGAGCCTTCGGGACAGTCTCTCTGTGCTGTAAGACACTGGCCTCGTCTGTCTGTTACCACATATTAATAATGGCATATCTACATGTCTGTGTGTGTCTGTGTCTGTGTGTGTCGGAAGTGTGCCAGCGCCATTCTTGTGGCGCCCTCTGGCCAATGCCACATCTCTGTGTGTCGTGTGTGCGTGTCTGTGTTCACACGGCATGTCGAAACTGTCTGTACTTTTTCCTCACCCCAGGCATTTTGCATGGCGCTTGTCGTTAAATGTGAAAGGGAAATTTTACATAAAAGAGGTTCAATCCATGCCGGATCTAGCAAAAACTGTACACTCAGGAAAGGTACAGGCAGACCAGCCGAGGGGTGGATAGAGAGCCCGTAAGGGCAGGGGCGGGGCTGGGGCTGCGCCAGGGCTGCCGGCACCTCTGAGACCATAGCACAGAGCCCCACCCAGCCAAAGTCCCCTCCCAAAAAAAAGGATGCTCTCTGCTTTCTGCCAGAGAGGGGACTTAAAGCAGCTGATGGTCGGGAGGTAGGTGCTGCTCTGTGTCTCCCCCAACACAGCCCCCAGCCGAAGCTTTCAGGCTGGTGCGGACTGGCCCCATGCCGGTGAGAGGGCCCCACTGAGGGCCTCCCCCCAGCCCTCCAACCCTGCTGCGAGGGTCTAGGAACAGAGCAGGCAACAGGAAGGTGAGCATAATACCTGGCGGATGCACACCAGAGACACTTTAATGGAAGGAGCAGAGCCAAGATCTCCTGGCCTCACTAGGGCCCAGGCTTTTGGTACAGATGGGAGGCCTAAGCTGTGCCATCACTGGCTCCCACCCAGTGCCAACCGCCCTGCAAGGCCAAGTCCGCCGAGGCACGAAGAATTTAGTACAGCCTGGTGTTATTGAAGCCTGCCATTGGCTTGCCAGCTTCACTTGGCCTCACTTATGAGGGCCCAGCTGGCCCCAGAAGCCTTCCTCTATATCACTCCGAGCAATATATTGAGGGCAGGGAATTGCTTTTCAGAAAATCCTGTGCGGTTCGAGCTCATTAGCTCCTGGGCTCATGCTCACAGAAACACAGTTCTAATACGCGGCTTCCTTGCTGGGCGCGTGATTGGCGCCGGCTGCCAGCCTGGCGGCAGATTTCCGCCCCATGCACCACTTTCTCAGCTCGCCACCCAGCCCCACACCACATGCGCTTACTGCGCTTTGCGACTGTCCTGAAGTGGCTACCTACACATCTCCACTTCTCTCCAGGCTCCGCTCCTGAGATCAGACCGAGCCTCACGCTTCCTGAACTGCTTTAAGGACTGGAGGCGAGGCTCCCACCGTAGGATGCCGAGTTTCATCCACTTTCACACTATAAACATGCAGCTATAGAGATGCCCAAATACATCCCTCTCTATAAGATGGGCGACCATGGGATTTCTTACAGTTCCCATCCACTCTATAAAATACCATAAGGGCTCAGAAGTTCCATCTGACCTATAGGCGAGCAACCCATAGAGATGTCTTCCCAGTTCCATCCACTCTTAAACATGCAACCATAGAAATGCAAATCCTTTGCACTCTGTAAAGATGGGCAACCATAGAGATGCCACAATCCCATCAATAGGCGGGCAACCATAGGAATGTCAGTTCCACTATCCGCTCTATAAACATGCAACCATAGAAATGCCAAATCCTTCCACTCTATAGGCAACCACGAGAGATGCCAGTTCCATCCACTCTATAGACCGCGGCAGCCACAGGGATGTCAGTTCAAGCTACACATATGGTACAGAAAGCGCAACCACAAGAGAGATGCCAGTTTAGAACCACTGCTTGAAGGAGGGTGTTGGCCAGGAGAGAGAGAGGGAGGCGGCGTACCTGGTGGAATCAGGCCTGGCCGCCTGCCGGGGCTGCAGGGGATGATCATCACGGGGGGCAGGTTTGGCGAAAAGCACACCTACCGCTTGGAAAGAGAGGGAAGTTTGGCTTATCGGGGTTTGAGAGACACCCCACTCCCAAATCTACATCCCACAACACTGTACATTACACACACCTTCATCCCAGCCTGAGCAGCCTCTGTCCAGGGGCTCCAGCCCGATAAGGAATTTACCCTCTCCCCCACTTCCTATCCCCTAATAAGGAGATGGGGGCTGCCGAGGGCGGGGAGACCCAGCTCTTTTCCCACAGGGAGAATCGGCACAGATGGAACCGACTAGGGGACTGGGAGGAGCATTGAGCCTGAATGACCTTACGAATTGCAGGGGTCTTTGGCCTCAGGTTACCAGCTCTGCCGCCTACCATGCCCTTTGGCATCATTACAGGAGGCTGGTAAGGGCAGGACCCGATTAATGACTTATGTTACCTTGTTTTGTTGTTTTAATTCTATGGAATTTGGGGGTGGTGGGTCGGAGGACAGGCCACAGCGGCTGTGCTCAGGGATCTCTCCTGGAGAATTCGGGGACCAGAGGGCGGGATTGAAAACCGTTATGCTGTTGTCATAGTGACCATGAGAACGGCTGATGGTGAGAGAGCATCCCTCAAGACCCCATTTGGTTTCCTTACACACTATTTGTCTTCCATGTTGAAGTTTCCCAAGACCTCTGCCCGTGTTAAGGACTCCCAACATCTTGGCAATTTGCACCTTCACATCCCTCACCCATCGATGGCTGGAGTTCATAGTGACCCCCGAAAACGAAAAAATGAAATCCAATAAGAGGAGGAGGCAGGGTAGGAGGGTCAAAAGTGAAACCGCTTTGAGTGGGGTGCTGGTCCTGGGACTCTCCGAAGCGCCCATATTGCCCATAAGGTACAACCAGAAGTGACCCCTGAGCGCTTTCAGAGCCAGGAGTCACTCGCCCTGAGAAAGCTTTTGGATGTAACTCTAAAAGTCAAACCAAATAAAATAAATAAAATGGGTGTTTGCCCATAAGCAGCTTTTTATCTCATTGGGGTGGAGCTTTCTCAGCTGATCCCAAGGCCCTGGAGTACTGGTGACGCTCAGCCAATCACCGAGGTCAGCTCACGGCGATTTGCTCGGCGTTGTGAGGTCAGGAGTGCGCCCTGTGGCCATTGCTGCGGCCCCAGCGCTGTGAAACGGATCTGGGCTGGAAGACCCCATCGTGGGCTGGTGGACAGATGTGAGATCTGGTCCAGCAGGACACCGGGCCCGAGCTGAGACAGGGTCTCTGCCACCACCCAGGCCGACCTGCTCCCAGGAGACCGGGCCTCTGCTGCACTAACGTGGCCGGGCTCCTCGGCATAGGCTCACACATCCCAAACAAACGAGGTCAGAATAAAAAGAGCACCACGCCTCTGCGCCAGAAAACAAAAACACCACCGCCCTCTGTTCCCTGCTCCAGGACATGATGGATTTCTGTTATTGTTGTTGTTGAAGTCACTGCTCGGGAAATAGATCAAGGGAGCGCAGCCGCCACAGGGGAGCCAGCTTGGTATCACGGGAGAGGACGCGTTGCCGCCACAGGCTGAATCCGGCCCAGTCCTTCCTCTCCGGCAGAGCCAGGGGCGGCAGTGGCGGCCACCTCCCGGGGCTGGGAGGCCCACCGCCATGTCCCTTTATTCTCTTTCTGCTCACTTTTCCCTTCCCTCCCCTGTGTCCATGAGAGTGGGGACCTGCACAAAAGCCGCCCAGATGGGACGGATGGGGGGCGGGAGCTGGCCGCCAGGAAGGAGTCGCTTTGGGGGCAGCCACATGGTCTGGGGGTGCTCCGGCTTCCTGTCCCTTTCCGTGTCCCCAGAACGACGACAGAACGGTCGAGTGACTGGAAAATGTCTGCACCCCGGCCAGCGGTGAGGCGTATGTGTGAGAGTGAGGAGTGTGTGTGTCTGAGTGATGCTGTGTGAGGCTGAGTAATTGTGTGGAGTGTGTGCTGAATATGTGCACGAGAACATTGTGTGCATAATTGTGGTGGCCAATGCGTGAGTGTGCGTCAATGTGTGTATGTGGAGTGAGTCCATGAGTGTTTTAGTGTGTGAATGTAGGTAAGATTCTCTATCTGTAGTAAATGTGCATGTAGTGTGTGTATGATTGTATGTATGCCGGCATTGTGAGTGAGCATATTTGAGTGAGTGTGCAAAGTATGTATATATGATTCTGTCTGCACAATTGTAGGTCATATATGTGTATAATTGTGAGTATGCATATAATTGGTATGAAGATAATGTGTATATAATTGTGAGTGTGTATATGAGTGTGTGTATAATTATGTGTGATTGTGTGTGCGCACCGCTCTGAGGGCTCCCCGACAGACACTCACACATCATCCTACCTGTAGCCCCCTGAGATCAGCCTGCCCGGTCTCCCCCACTTTTTCCACCAGGGTCCCAGGTGCCACAGTCAACGTGCCTGAAGGAATGAGGCCCCACTTTGGCAGGAACCACACCGAAGCATACTTTGCTTTGGGGGAAACGATTCAGGGGTCACTCCCCAGGGTGCCCCAGCCTACCCTTGACATTGGGGTCCCAGCCCAAATTTCCACTGGCTCGGCGCTCATCCTCGACTCGGCTCATTCGCGACTCTGAATCTCCTGAAGTCACTTTGGGGCAGTTCAGGTGACCTGCCCATCTGCAAAAAGAAGAACGCCTCCACAGGGCCATGGGACGGGCCTCAACTTGGGCCCTGAACACGGCACCGAAGCCCTTGGCACTCCCCGAGCAGGCGGTCGGACTGCGCCCCACATCCCCACTTCCCAGCCTCTGGCACCTTCCAGCAGGGCCGTGATCCCCAAAGGGAGCCCTTTCCGCGAGAGAGGCTGCGAGAGGGGGGGCGGCCTTCTGTATTTGGGCTCCAGCATTTCATATGCACTTTTTGTAGGGAGGCAAAGAGAGGGTCGGAAGTGAGGTACGTGGGAATGCTTTCTGTTTAACGCTTCCACCTGAAGCTTGTACTTTGAGGTTGGCTTCCTCCTGTTCAGCTATAGCCCAGAGGTGGGGCGGGTGAAAGGCACAGCGGGGAGGGAGCATTTTCTGTGCATGCAGCCGACCCAGGTTTGATCCAACATCCCATATGTTCCTAGAGTACCGCCAGGGAGTAATTACTTGAGTGTGCAGGAGAGCCAGGAGTAACCTGAGCTATGCCGCCAGGTGTGACCCAAAAAGAAAAAAAAAGAGCCATAACACTGCCCCTACAGTTTTAGTTTACTTCTTTTTTTTTTTAATTTAATTTCATCATCATCATCATCATCATCATCATGTATTTTTTGGCTCTTTGGGTCGCAGCCAGCGATGCTCTTGGGAGTTACTCCTGGCTTTGCACTCCCAGGTATCATTCCTGACTGGCCTTTGCGGGGGACCTATGGGATACCCGGGTTCAACCTGTGCAAGGCAAACAGCCTCCCTGCTGTGCTTGGTCCCACTCCACCACTTACTTTTATTTTTCAGTTGAATCACAGTGAGAATCACAGTTACAAAAGCTCTTCATGATTGGGTTTCAGTCATTTTAATGTTCCAGCTTTGCATCCCTTCACCCAGGGCACGACTTCTCACCACCCGGCGTCCGCCAGTTTCCTTCCCCACCTGTGTCTCTCTTGCTCTCTGTTTCTCTCTCTCTCTCTCTGTTTGTCTCTCCTGTCTCTCTCTGTCTCCTGTCTCTCTCTGTGTCTCTCTGTCTCTGTCTCTGTCTGTCTGTCTGTCTCTCCTCTCTCCCTTTTTTTTTTTTTTTTTTGCTTTTTGGAACCACGGCAATGCTCAGGGGTTTCTCCTGGCTCTGTACTCCAATTACTCCTGGCAGTGCTCGAAGGGGACATGACTATGGATACCGAGGATCAAACCCAGGCTGGCACGGGCTGGCAGCGTGCAGAAGGCAAATACCCTACCACTTTGAGGCTACTGTCGGCTCTGGCCCCTCTCTCCCCCTTTTGGACCTTACTTAGTTTGCGGCTGAGATGCTGCGTTTGAAGGCCATCATACCATGTTCAAATGTCAACGCTTTACCTGGCACCTTCTTGCACTACTCAACTCTTATCCAGGCGTGACCATTTCCAACTATTCTTGTCATGCATTGAGATTCCCTTCTCTGTCCTAACTTTGTCTTCACCCCACACACTTGTGGCAAAGGTACAACCACTGATCCTCTGGCCCCTGTTTTTTTCCTTGCCTTAAGAACTTTCTTTCTTTTATTTTTTCTTTTTTTTTGGGTCACACCCAGCAATGCTCAGGGGTTACTCTGGCTCTGCACTCAGGAGTACTCCACAAAAGCTCTTTCTTGGGAATATGGGATGCGGAATCAAAGCCCGGGTGGGCGTGCAAGAGCCAAAGCAGCCCTCCCTTTGTGCCTATAGCTCGGCCCCAACCTGTAGAAGACCTTCTACTTTGGGAGACTCCTGTCCTGTAGCTGGGCAGCCCACGCAGCTGTTCACACACACCTGGAGCCCTTGGGATGGAGTAAGTGTGTCGAAATGTTGTTTTTCCTTAGCAGCCTTTTTAGGGCCAAGAGCTGACTATTGTGGTCTGTCGCAAGATTCCTAGGCTGGTAACGGTGAAGGCGAGGAGGCCATCCTCAACACCCAGGGGTGGGGAGGAACCGCTCGCGAGGGCCAGAAGAGGTTTCGAGAACCTTCTCAGAAGGCACCCAAGATCCAGCAGACACCGAGGGGTCGGGCCTCGTTCCTCCCAAAGAGGTACATCCAGACCCCACAGGGCATTTTCTGCCCACTTTACCCCTGAGTAGGCAGGAGGTGGGGCTGGAGAGTGGCAGAAGAACGGAAAGCTCCCAACACGCTGGCAGCGGGCAGGGGAGGTAGCCGGAAGGAGGAATCTGGAGACCGAGAGAAGCTGCTCTCCCTCTCTGCCGGCAGCCCACCACGCCTGCTTCACCTGCGCAAAGAAACTCCGGGACCAGCCTCCCCGTAATTGCTGTGCGCGAGTGCAGACACGCGTCTCATACCTTTCGCAGCTTGCCGAGGTTCAGATAAACTAACCGCCCAGCAGAGAGGCTGCAGGTCCAGCTGGGGCGCCTCCCACTTTATCCAGCTCATGAATATTTATCGGCATCTGCCGTACGGAGCAGTAAGAAGCCCTACCAATCCTTGGCAAATATGGCCTAATCTTTCAATTTCGGGGTGCGAAGCCCTGCCTTCCTGAGTCCTGTTTGTCACCCACCAGATTAATGGCCCAGGGTACCATAATCCTTTGGTGCTGATTCAAGTGGTGGCTAGCCGGCGTGTGCCTGCCAGAGGACTCTGAGGACACGCACTCACGCTTTTTACACACACACAGATTAGCCACGGGGACGAGGGACGTGAGGAGACACACACACCCTTGCGCACTTTTTGAATTAGCCATAGAGGGACTGAAATGCGGGGACACACGCACACACAGATGGACAGCACAGGTGTGTGTGTGTCGCATGTGAAATGTGTATTATGAAGAGGAAACTTTAATGTCTCACAATATTATCCCACAACTCATATATGTCTCAGATGAGGTGCCTGCTGTGCACATAGTAGCCCCTTGATGTGGAGTTCTAACGCTTGCTGTGTTCACAGATTATACTTGCATGTAAAAAATGTGGAGCACTGTGAACTCCACATGTGTATGACATGATGCCTCTGCGTGTTCACATACATGATGTATCAGTTTTACAGGAGACATATCAAGTGGCATTCTGTGTGCACCTGTGTATATAAATGAGGTGCTTGAGTACTAAGTGTGTGTTCACTGACACATGTGGAGTCTTGTATGTGCTCACACCCTTAATGTGGGTTTCATGTGCATAGGACTGCCCTGTGTGTGCATGTGGTTTTACCCACAGGTGTGTATTAGGCTGTATGTTGGCAGCGGGGCTAAGCCAAATCTCTCTATCCTACAGTGGGGTTTTCTTGATTTCATCATTTTCCCTTGAGGAAGGTGGAGGGGGTAAGGATGGTCCCCGGGAGGGGGCACGAGCCACACTGCCCTCGGGGCAGCTCTAATATGCGGAGATCACGCCCACCTGAGGTCAAAGGCTGCTCAGGCTTCGGCCCCCAGCCTCTCTCGAGGTCCCCATAACGTCAAAACTAGCAAGACACTTTGTCAGATGTGTGCAGCCCAGTTTAGCGAGAGGCTGTGTGTCGAGGTGCGGGTGTGAGTGTGTGACTGAATAGGCCACTGATTGTGTGTGTCTGTGGAGCACCTAATGTATGATTGTATGTGAGTGTGTGACTGTGTGGCTGTGCGCAAGGTGTGTGACTGAATTATTGTAAGTATGTGAGTGTGCGACGCTGTGGTATGGCTTGATGTGTGTGAGCATATGAATGTGTGAAGTCGCGTGACTGTGTGTAGGCAGCTGAGTGGCCGTGTGAGGTGTGTGACTGAATGTACAAGCATGTGAGGTGTCGACCATAAGTGTGTGACTATGTGTGAGCATGCGTGTGCGTGTTTACGCATCTCGAGGCGGCCCCTGTGCAGTACGGATGAAGCCTCGTGGCTGACCTTTGCTCTCCCTCTCCCTGCCCGGCTCTCACATCTCCCTGACCCCCTGACCCCCAGCCCCACAGCCCTACTCCTTTCCTGTCCCAGCTCAGTCCCTTATTCTGGAGACCCGAACCCTGGGGCCCTGGCAGAGTGCCAGCCCTTTCCTTTGCTTTTCCTCTCCCTTCACTCTCACCAGCACTTTGCTGAGACGGGAGAAGGGCAGACCGTACAGAGCTGGGCGGGAGCAGGGATGACCAGAGGGCGTCACGTGCACTGAAAGTGGGGGCCAATACGAGGCACCTGCTTGCGCCTGCAATACAGAAGCTGGCAATACCGTCACATCAGACCGTGTGTTTGAACGAGAAGAGAGACACCCACCGCTGGCTAGAAGCTGAGAATTGCCTGCCCCCCCACCACACACACCCACACCTGCTTCCCTAGGGCCTCACACACAAGCATTAGAAGTGAAGAGTGTGAATTCGAGACCTGACTTTGGGTCTGCCCCCAAGAACAAGCTCACTCCTTGCCCCTAGAAGAAGGTGAGAGCCTGTGAATTTGCGAACACAGCAGGCTCGAGGGGGCCCTCTCTTCCAAGCCAGGCACCTCATCTGTAGAGAGCTAAAAGCTATCCTGTAATATAAACCAGAGAACTTATGTACCTGCACAAGGAAACATTTGCCCATGGGGAAACAAACTATAAATAAATAGCATAAAGGCTGGAGGAGAGAGCACAAGGGGACTTGAGATCATTTGCCTTGAATGCTGCCAACTTCGGGTATGGTTCCGTGAGCTTTTCCGTCCAGGAGTAATCCCTGAATGCAAAAGCCAGGGTAAGCCCTGAGAACTACCGTGTGTGCACCAAAAACAAACCGAAGAATAGAGATAAGATAAACCAGTAACCTTGAATGTATAGAGCAACTTTATGGCTGACATTTCTCCAGACACAAATGATTAACAAGGACCAAAACTGTCATACGGGGGGCTGGAGAGATAGTACGATGGGGAGGAGCATTTACCTTGCAGCGGCCGACACCTGGAGTTAGATCCCGGCATCTGGTAGGGTCCCCCTGAACACCACCAGGATTGAATTTCGAATACCAGAGGCCAGGAGACGCCCCTGAGTGTTGCTGGGTGGCAGCCCAAATAAAGAGAATTGAGCGGGGGCCAGAGAGATAGCACAGCAGGCATGGTACTTGTCTTTTTTTGCTCATTTATTTTTTGTTGTCTACCACGTCCAGGGCTGTTCATGATGAGTTGTTACAGGCATCCAATATTCCAGCACCAGAAAGGTGCTGACACAACCATGACCGATCCCCCAGTACCCTTATGGTTCCCTGAGACCACTCGGTGATCCCTGTGCACAGAGCCAGGGAGTAAACCCTGAGTATGAGGTTTGATCAGGGTTTACTCTGGCTAAAAAGGTGTGGCCCAAGCAACCATACGTACATACATAAATACGAGATAAAAAGCATTTGTGTTCGCATTACTCCGAGTAGGCTTGAGGAGTTAGGGCCACTCTGGATCTCAGGGGGCAGGAATGACTCAGATTGCAGCTGCTGCATAGATTCAGCGTAGCCCCAGTCCTGCAAGAGTTGGTCTACACAGATCCACAGGCCCTGCTAGGAGTGGTGGGCTGCCATTACACTGGTGCTGAACACTCTGGTGCAGGACAGGCGCGGGGCTTACGGAACCATGATGGACTTGCAATGGCCCAACATGGGCACCGAGCAGGAAACACTCCCACCTCTCTCTCAGTGTCGGTCCACATTTAAGGCAGCCATTGAAGCCACACCCCTCGCCCTCTCACCTTTACCTCCACCCTCCACTCCTGCCTCACCTTCTTCCCTACCCTCACATCCTCCTCCATGTTCTTATGCTCCTCCTGCTTTACCTTCCTCCCCTGTCCTCCACCCTCCCACTCCCACAATCACCTCAGAAGCCTCCTCCCTGTCCTCACCCTCCTCCCTACCCTCACCCTCCTACCTACCCCCTGCCTCATCCCTACCCTCACCTCTTCTCTACCCTCTTTACTCCACATGTTCATGCTCCTCCCTGTCATCCTCACCTTCTCTCTGCCACACCTCGCTTGCTTCCTCCCTGTGTCCTCACACTTCTTCCTACCCTCACGCCTCCTCCTGTCCTCACACTTACACCTCACCTCCTGGCCCTCCACCCTCCCCCCTGACTCTCACACCCTCCTCCCTGTCCTCACCCTCTTCCCTACCCTCTCATCTTTCCTCCCTGCCCTCACCCTCCTCCCTACCCTCACACCTTCCTCTCTGCTCCACCCTCCTCCCCTGTGTCCTCATCCTCCCTCTCTGTCCTCCACCCTTCTCCCTGCCCCTCACCTCTCACTGACCAGCCCCCTCTCCTCCATGGCAGGCCCACTTCCCTTCCCTCTTTTATACAATACTTCATCTCCCTGCTATAGGGTGCCCCACTCTCCCTCACCCTTTGCACCCTCCTACTGACTTCACTTCCTCTCCCTCCCTGCCCTCAGCCCCACCATACATCTTCCACTCCCTTCTACCACCCGCAATCTCTACGCTCAAACTGTGAAAGCCACGGCTGCCGAAAGCCGGATGGAAGCGACAGAACTTGCGGCCCGGATGCATAGGGAGCAAAAGCGAGAGTCAGAGGAGACAGCCCTGCTCTGGGAGTGAGCTGCAGAGGCGGAGGCGAGAGCCGGCCTCTGGGAGCTCACCTCCAACCTCTCCAATGTCCTGGGCCCCTGGAAAGGGGCTGTGGGGTACTGGAGTACCCAGAAGGAAAGGATGGGCGTGATAGCTGAGATCACAGACCCTGGGCCTGCCGCTCAGGGCGGCATGGGCTCCATACCTCAGTTTCCTCCTCTGTCAGATCAGCTTAGGGGCTGGGAGAAGTCATGGGGTGGCCTGCTTCACCGCGGTGCCCAGCGGGTCTGAAAGGTGCCCTGAGGCAGTGGGCAGGAAGTAAGAAGGCGCAGCGAGAGGTAGACAGAAGTCACAGAACCTCCGCTCTCCGGCTTGGGGACCGCGAGGGTCACGGGACCTCCGCCTTCCCTCTGCCACTCCGCTCTCATCTCTCTCTGGTCTCTCTCCCTCTCTCTCACAGGTGCCTCTCCCCTCTCTCTCCCTCCCTCTCCCTTACTCTCCCTCTCTATACAAATTCTACCTCTCCCTCTGACTCTGTCTCTCCTCTCACACCCCAATTTCTCTCTTCCATCTCCTCGATTCTCTCTCTACATTTATACCTTTTTTCCACCTCAGCGAAAGCGGGGTACTGAGTCTGTCTGAGGAGGTGCCCCCACTTACCCTGCCAGGCCTCCCAGGTGCAGCTTGAACCCTGCTCCTGAATGCTGAGGCCACCCCAAACACCTCGCACGGCCTTTTCACAGAGCTCTGGGGTCACACCAGACCACCGCCACTCCCTGCCCTCTGGGGAGAGACCCAGGAGCTTAGATGCAGAAAGAGGGGGTTCACCGGGGATGACTAACACAGAGCTTCAATCAACTGGTAGATCTCTCACACTCCACCCTCCCTCCGCTCCCCACCATTCCTCCTCCTCCCTCCCCACACCTCCCTCCCCCGCCCTCCTTCCTGAGAGGGTGCTTGCTTGCAAACGTTGGCTGAGCCATGCACGGCCTGTTCTTCTGACTTTCCGGGGGGCTGCTACCCATAAAACTCTTGGAAGCTGCACGGGGGTGGGGGTGGGTGGAGTCTGGGCAGGTGAAGGTCCAGCAGGCACTTGCTTTGCAACCACCTCCGGATCCCAAACACTGCAAATGGCCCCTGAGGTCAGAATGGAGGAAGCCCTCAGCGCCGGCTGCCGGTGCGGTGTGAGCCTCGCTAAAACCTGTGGCCAGTTTATGAAATGCCAGTGCTGAAGTACCGTCACCTCTTGGGGGCTCAGTTTCAAATAATCTTACCTAGATACCAAAATGTGGGAAACGTCCTCTGGGGCCTCGCGAAGGGGATATTGTATCTGCTGACTAATGTAACCCGGTCCAACCGACCAGAGCTCTGGGTAGGGGAGTGGGGTGTGAGGCCGCCTGGTTTACTGTGACAGACCCAATCCGGAGATAAGGTTTGCGAGGAGGGTCTTGCCCTTCCCATTTGTCAGGCAGGCAACGCCAGGGTTCAATCCCTGACACCCCATAGGGTCCTCTGAGCCCCTTCCCGGGAGTGATCCTGAGCACAGAGCCAAGAAGTGAGCCCTGGGCACTTGGCGGGATGTGGCCCAACTCCCCAGCCGTGAGTCAACAGACGTGAGTCAACAGACATGAGTCAGCAGACCATGGGCTAAATTTTTAAACATCCCAGCAGCGGTGCACACTTTAAGGAGGCTTCACCCCAGAGTCGCGCTTGGCTGTTCTGGAGTCAGGGGCCCCACGGTGCAACGGCCGAGGACTGACCATCCTAACAAGCTGGGGTCCAGCACTGTACACTCTCCTGCGCTGCTGTTTCCCGAGGGGCCCCTCCCACCTCTCCCTGCTTCCACTTGCCCTCCGGGACTATTGTTCAAACTCACTCTTCTCCCGAGTGTTGTCAAAGCGCCTGTGTGAGCTCTCTGCTCTGGGGGCCCTCCAACCCAGCCCCGCACACAAAGTCCAGCTCCATTGGACCTCAGGGCCCCGGCTGGCGGCCTTTGCACCTTGGACATAAGCCTTCCGCCCGTCCAGGTGTCAGCGTGCCCAGGTGTGTGACGAGGAGCTTTCGGCTCCTTCAGGCTCTTTCCCCTCCTGCGCTGCTCTGTCCTCACTCCTCGCTGTCATCTGTTGCCCCAAGAACAGCCCTAGCGTCAGATCAGCTGCTGCCTAGAAGCTTGTACCGGGGCTCAATAAATATTCACAGAAAGTAGATGAATAGAAGAGTGGCGCCAAAACGCCCAGGACGGACTCAGCTGGCCCCTGCTTGGCCCAGAGCTGCCTGTGCACACTCCCCAGCCCCTACTGCAGCCTTGTGGCTTGGCCCCTCAGAAGGTTCCATCCTGACCCACCACCTCCTCTCCGAAGACAAGGTGTCACACTTGTGCAAGGGGGGAGGCTCCACAGCCACTGGCCAGGTCCCGCCTTCCTGGAATTCTCTATCACTCGGGAGCTGTGCAGCCCAGAAATCGATCTTATATCACCTGTGGAAGGCGCAGGCCACAGAGGGCCGCCACTTCACTCACTTTGTCTCTCCACTGAGCAAACAATTTCCCTCGGTCTGACTGCCGCCCCCTCCGCACTGAGCACTGATGAATGGAGCTGGTAGGCTGCAGCCCCAGCCCTCCACTGCCACATGCATCTCTGCTAGGCATTACTTGTATCCTGTGGGAAGAGACCTGGCATGCTGCCCTGGAACTCGAGGGGTCAGCCAGGGCCTGGGGAACTCTGGGAGGTCGGGGGCAGCTCACATCTTAACTTCACCCCCTCCCAGGAAGCCCTTTATGGCGTCCCGGCTCTGGCCCAGCCTCACCACAGCCGGAGGCGGGAGGTTTTCACAATCACACCCCAGTTCCCAGCAGAAGAAACTGAGGCACATAGAATGCCAAAGCCGTGACTAGGAGGTGGGTGAACATGCAGAGGCGACGGGCCCTGGCCGGCTCCAGGGCACCGCCCACTTGGGAGACACTTGGACCAGCTGAGCCCTTTTGCTTGGCTCTCAGCGACCAAGAGAAGGCCTTTCTCCCCCTCTGCTCAAGCAACAGCAGGTCTGCTGGGGTCTACCAAATCCTGGCCCCACCCTCAGGGGATGTGGAATGGAGCCAGGGCAGTGTTGGGTCAGGCTGGGGAGAGAGCGGGGAAGGGAGGGTGGCGGCGACCCCATCACATGGTCCAAGACGCGTGCTGGGCTGGAAGAGGGGAAGAGCTCCACAGCCCCAGAGGGTTCGATCCGTCTGTCCGTACACATCTGTCCGTCTGTCTGATCATCCATCTGTCTGTCTGACCCACCTAATGTCTATATGACCACATATATGACGCCCGCTACCGGCCCCCCTATATGTCTTAGTCTACATCACTGCCACCATGTCTTCCTTATGATCATCCCTCTGTCTGTCTGTCCATCTGTCTGTTTGTTCATCTGTCCATCTGTCCGACCATCCATCTGTCTGTCCATCTGTCTGTTTTTCATCTGTCCATCAGTGCTGTCCATATATCCTGGCACCACCATCTGTCTGGCTCTCTGACCGACCATCTGGTCTGTCCATATGTCTGTCTCTAAGCAACCCCCAACTCTCAAAATGCTTCAATTAATGGTGGGAGCCTGACTGGAAGGCACATGTGCACCAGAAACCTAAGGTAATGCGGTCTGTCCTGGTGCCGTTATTGTATAGGGGGCTGCACGAACCTCGAAGTCTACCGCCGCTTCAGCCCGGGGCTGCATGATTATTTCCCAGATGATTTCCTGGACCTGGGTCCTAGGAAGAGGAGCAGGAACCATCATCACTGCTCCAGAACTTCCCGGCTGAGAGAGAGCGGGGAGAGGGAGGGAAGCAGAGACTTGAGGAGTGGGGGATGCTGAGGCGGCCTCCAGAGCACGCAGAGGCTCCCAGAGATGCTGAGCCTCAGTTTACCAATCTGTAAAATGGGGTGGCAGGACATCTCTTGGCTACAGCTGTTCTGTGGTGAGAGAGGCGGGCAGGAAACTGCAGGCCCAAACCGCATCCCCTCACGGTCACCGTCGGAGCAGGGGAGACCAGGAGCTTTTTTGGCGGAGGAGAGCTGCTGGAGCCACAGCCCGGTCGCCTGGGCAGGAGTCACAGAGCCGAAGTGGGTTGGGGGAGTGGGGGGTGACCGTGTCCTCACACATCCACTCTGCTCCCGGAAGCCTGGGGGGGACAGACCATGAACCCCAATGATATTGCCAGGGGAAGCTCAGGTCCCGAAGGCCACACATGAGGGGTCAGCCACCACAGCTGCCCCCGGACGCTGCCCAGGTGAGGTCCTCCCACTGAAGCACCTGTGTTTAGGGTCCGGAGCGTGTGAGCCTGAGGCCGAGGAGACGCGCTTTCGAGAAGCCATCCGCTGCACCTACTACCTGGCTCGGGGGTCCTGCGGTGTGGGCCTGCGGGGTCAGGCCTGAGTCTCACTGGCTGGTGAGGGCTAGCTGCAGGCTGGGCCTTGACCTGGCCGAGGATACCCGCCGCCACTAGCCTGCACCGCATCCGCTGGCCGATTCCGAGGTGACAGGGGTGGCGTCACGGCGGCTCAAATGTTGCCATGTCTAGTCGCCAAGCAAGCATTTTCCAGCCCTTAATGAGGGACCCAACGAATAGCGAGACACCCTATTTCTTTGTCTCCCCCCATCAGCTGGCTGACTGATCTCCTGCGATTAATTTTCCCTTGACCCCCTGGGGAGGGAGCAAGGCATTGTCCCAAGGGTAAGAGACCAAAGAGACTCTTTGGAGTCGGGTGGGAGGGACATTAGGGGGCTGTGCAGCCACCCTCCAGTCACCCGCTCCCCAGGAGCCCAGGACTTAGCGGCTGCAGGTTTAATATGGGGCAAGAGGGTGGTTCCAGGCAGCTTGACTGGGACTAACCAAAGGGAGCGCTTTCAGGTCAGAATTTCAAGCCCAGAGAGGGACGTGGAGGCGGCGCGCCCCGGCAGCAGGAAGTGGGGTTCAGGCACACATCCGGCACACGGCTGGCAGCAAGGAACTCTCCCTGCGGCGAGGCCGGATTCCCCCGGAACCCCAAGAGGAGCGACTGGGGGGTGATGGTGGGGCAGTGGGATGGTGGGGGCAGCCAGCAGGAGAATGTCCTTCATGAATCATGAAGTCACTGTGCCTGGCGGGTTCCTGGCAAACTATAACCAGGGTTCTGCCTTAGCCATTCCTGACGAGATGGGAGGCCAGGAACTGGAAGCCTCCGTGAGCTGTTTACCTGGCGACTGACAAATGGGCCTTAGATTTCGTAGCCCTCCTGGGGGGAGGACCCCACTTCAGGCTCTGAGAATTGCAGAATCCCGATCAGGAGGGTTCCCTGAGCGCCGGCCCTGGCTCTCCTTTAGGAGCCGGGAGCAGAGGCGTGAACGAGTATGGCACTGGTGACCTTTGGCCTGAGGGCACAGAGCGGAGTGCTTGGACGACCATCAAGCCAGTCCCGCACGGGATGCCACACCCAGCCCTTGGAACCGTGTCCCTTGCGAGCGTGTCACCTTTTTGGTTTTGGGTTTTTTTCTTTTTTGGGGTACCATCCCGGGGACACTCCAGGGGGTTACTCCTGGCTCTTAGCTCAGGAACTGCTCCTGGCGGTGCTCGGGGACCATATCGGGATGCCAGGGATGGAACCTGGGTTGGCCGTGTGCAAGGCAAGCGCCCTCCCGCTGTGCTTTCACTCCATTTACGTGTCGCTTTTTAAGGACCCTGCAGGATTCTGGTCCTACTCGAGTGGCTTCAAGCACAACACACACACACACACACACACACACACACACTTATTGCAACAGATTCTCTTTGCTTTTTTATTTGTGTTCAAAAAACTTTTCAGAACCAGAGAGAAAGGAAGCAGGTGCCTCACATGTAGTCGGACCACTTTCAATTGAGCACAGAGCCAGGAGTAAGCCTGGAACATTGTCAAGTATGGCTCAAAAACTGGAGGGGAGGGCTGGAGTGATAGCCGAGCGGGTAGGACATTTGCCTTGCATGCGGCCGGCCTTGCTGGCCCAGGTTCGATCCCGGCATCCCATATGGTCCCCGAGCACCGCCAGGAGTAATTCCTAAGTGCAGAGCCAGACCAAAAAAGCAAAAAAAAAAAAAAAAAAAAACTGGAGGGAAGAGAGAGAGAAAGGAAGGAGAGGAAGGAAGGAAGAAAGGAAGGAAGGAAGCAAGAAAGGAAGCAAGGAAGGAAGCAAGGAAGGAAGCAAGGAAGGAAGCAAGGAAGCAAGGAAGGAAGGAAGCAAGCAAGCAAGGAAGCAAGGAAGGAAGGAAGGAAGGAAGGAAGAAAGAAAAGGAATGAAAAAGCCTTTTCAGCTTGGTCTAAAGCAGGAAGAAGCTTCTTGGTGTCCTACAAAGGTCAGCCAGAGGCAAACATCACAGAGACCAGGAGAGGGCTCCAGAGGCACGTGAGCCCTCCACAGAGAGGAGGCACAATCTGATTCTGCCACCCTGTGCCCCCAGTACCCAGGCGAATTTCAGGGCCAAAGGCTGGAAGTTCTTCTGGCGCTGCTGAAATAAAAGTGTCCCAAGCCAGCAAAACAACATGAAAAAGAAACATTCAAAGTGACTTCTAACCGGCCCCTCGTCCTCGCTGGCCATCCCATCTAAAGCCACAGTTCTTGGGAGCCGGTGGCTGAGGTTAGCACTAAAGACAGACCAGAGGCGGACTGGGGCTGGAGATAGCACAGCGGGAGGGCGTTTGCCTTGCACAGCAGCCGACCCGGCTTGGATCCCCGGCATCCCATAGGAATTCTGAGTGCAGAGCCAGGGAGTAACCCCTGAGCACTACTGCTGAGTGCCCACACAACAAGTACAATGTGCTGGGCGCCATGGGGTAAACAGGACAGACTCCCCAGTGTATGGTGGGACGTAGGGTGGCGTCAGATTCCCAGTGTCAGGCCCTGGGGCCAGGTGTGGGGCGGGGGCAGGGGGGGCGGGGCAGGGGGCAGGGGCAGGGGGCGGGGGCAGGGGCAGGGCAGGGGGCAGGGGGCAGGGCAGGGGGAGCCGGGGGCGGGGGCGGGAGCACGGAGGGATGAGGAAGCAGCTCAATTCCGGTTCCGGTTCTGCACCAACCTTTCCAGTCAAAACAAACAAATCAAGCTGGGCAGGGACCTGGCTCAGGAAGCCGGCACCCTCACGTCGCGCTCGCTGCCAGCTCGGGGGCTTCTGAGTGCTTTCGGGCCACCTGGTGTCTATTCAGCAGGACACAGTCGCTGCCACCGGCCTCAGGTGCCTGTTGGCCAGGAGCAGCGGAGAGTCAGCTCCAGCCTCAGGCCGCTCTGGCCTTGAGCCGCCCCTGGACCCAGCACGAGGCTGATTCTCCTTGCAGCACCGAGAGGCCCTAAGCCCGCCGCATTGCTGGGTTTTGTTTCCTTACTCCAGCTCCTGGCAGGGAGGGCGGCAGAGGTGGCGGCAAGCCCTACCCGCGCATTTGCCATCTCAATTAGGCACCCAAGATGGGCAGAACACCTGATGACGGGCGGGTAGACACTAGGCAGAGCCGGGCAGGGGAGAGAGGCGGAGGGAGAAGGAAAGCCCCAGGATGGGCCGAGCCGCGTTGCAGCGGGAGGGCACTTGCCTCCCCACGCAGCCCACCAAGGCTGGATCCCGGAACCCTGTAGGTCCCAAGGAGTGATCTTTGAGTGCTTGAGCCAGGAATAAGCCTAAGCTTATTCCTGGGTGTGGTCCTCTCCCCAAAAAAAAAAAAAAAAAACAGGATGGCCGGTTCTGGAAAGAGGAGCTAAAGGCAAGGCTTTCTCTCTGCTGGGAACCGCCCTCCTGCTCAGGCCCCAGGGACAAGGGTAAAGAGCACCCTGTTACCTGCCCAGGCAGGCAGCGCCTCTCCTGGATGCCGAGTGCGTCCTTTTAGAGCACACACATGCTCTCTCCAGCCCCAAGACCTGGCGAGCACCTTCAACGAGCACCTTCTAAACAAGGCCGACCCTGCCCTCACTAATTTACTGTCTGATCCCGAGCGACAGGCAGAGGAACCAGGTCAACACAGGGTCTAGGCCCTTACCATTCCACCCTTTCTGTTACTGTTGTCATAGTGTGGGTCTCACACATACAGGCCTGGAGAGGTCACTTTGTTTCAGCTGCAGCTACCTACTCCACCTGGCTAGCCACTGGGGCACACGCTCTTGCGGAGCTACCGAGACCCACTCAGCACATTGAGGCGGTGCCAGGGATCCCAACTGGAGGCCTCACGGCTTACAGACTCCCTGCTTCAGCCACAGAACTTTCCCCCAGACCCGTTGATGCTTTAGATGCTGATGGGGGAAGATCCCTGCTGTGGATGTAAGAGAGATCTGAGTCTATGGAGCAGGTGGAAACTTCCTGGTAGGAAAAAACAGCAAGTGCAAAGGCCCTGGGGTAGGAGTGAGCAGCCAAAATAAGTGAAAGTCCCAAGGCTGGGAGCTAAGTGAGTGAGGAGCCGTGGAGGGAGGCAAGGCGAGAACAAGCAGGTGGGGCCTGCTTGAAGGGGGGATCCTGGCAGGTTCTCGAGCCTGGGTAGTTCGGGCTGATAACTACGGGCCCACCAGGTCGATGGCATGTGTGGGAGCGGGGGTCAGAGGTGGCGCTAAGAGTCTCCAGTACAGGTGAGACAACACTCAGCCCAGACCAGGCAGCGGGGCTAGAGAGAAATACTCCGCCAGACCATTTGGAGATGGAGCCAGCAGGCAGAGGCGGCTGGCTCCCACGCACTAAGGGGTAGGCTGGAGGCCTAAAGAATCTCGGTGACTGGCGCCAAGGCTTCCCATTGAGTGGAAAGTTGAGCCAATGCACAGGACTCCTGAGAAAACCCTCCCCTGTGCCCCAGGCACCATCTTCAAACAGGAGCCCTCCAGCTCCTCTGGAGAAGAACAGATTATGTAAAGAGC
>JAJIBD010030766.1:0-18724 GCA_021461705.1 Cryptotis parvus
AGAAATTGAACTTAGGGTTGCGCATGCAAAGCAAAGCGTCTTTGAAAAATGGTTTCAAGTAAAATCCTGGTGACATCTGCAATTACAAAGTTGTTCATGAGTTTGGGTTTTCAGTCATGCAATGTTCTGTCACCCATCCCTTCATCCAGTGCACTGTTGTACACCACCAGGTATCCCCCAAGATTCCCTCCCTCCCTCCACCACCTGCCTCTATTGCAGGCACTTTTCCTCTCTCTTTGTGTCTCTCTCTGTCTCTACTTCCTCCTGTCTCTTTCTCTCTGTCTCTCTCTGTCTCTGTCTCTCCCCTCCTTTTAGGCTTTATATGATTTAAGCAAGTGTCTTTAACCTGTATTCCTCTCCAATTCCAACACTAGTTTAATCCTTCTGACTTCCAAAACTATAAAATAATAAAGAGCTGTATTAGTTTAACACCATCATCTATTGTCATTTGTTACAGAAGCAATAGAACAGAATACAAAGCACAATCCTTGGTCTACTATCAAATTCTATTTTTTAAATCCCAAAACTCTAGTCCTAAGAGCATCAGGCAGTGACTTGAGAAACCAAACCTGATCATCATCTTCTAACCCTTTAACTCTTCTGTTCCTTAGCCCTAAATGGGTTAAACTTATAATTGCACTTTCAAGATCTTAGTGAAGGGTAGAGTGATATGGCCCTCAGACCCCCATTCAGAAGGAATTCCCAAAAGTAATGGTGGTAGACTCTTGAGAGGATACATATCTATGTCAATTCGTGGGGATACAGACCCTGGGCATTTCTAAAAAAGGAGTTAGAAATTTATCTTTCCTCTGGACACTGTACACTAAATTTTTGCAACCAGGAATCATTAAGTATACTATTTTTCAAGAATTGAGGATAGTAAAAATTTTCAAATAAAGTTCAATTTACTAAATCCTCATAATAATTCAAAATACAGCTATGTATAAGTAAACCAATATATTTTAAATGGGAATATGATTTGAAAACAAGACTCAAACCAAATGACCAAGCCATAGGCTTTGTTAAAGAGTGTTGTAAGGGCAGGAGATTCTTTCTCAAGGCCTATCTTTTTTAATTTTTTATTTACCACTGTGAAACAGATTACAGGTGATCATATTGGTTCTTGGTAGCACAGTATACCAGCACCATCCACTCCACCAGTGCCCCATTTCACCACCAATGTACACCACCCCTCCTGCCCACCCCATGCATGTGGCAGGTACCCCCAGTTTCTCTCTCTCTCTCATGTCTCTCTCTCTCTCTCTCTCTGTCTCTGCATCTCTGCCTCTTCTTTTCACATTGTGGCTAGCCCGCAGATATTTAAGTTTATCACTTAAGTCTCTTTGGTGTATATTCAATGGTGAGTCTTAATCTGCCATTACCAACTTTCCCACATTAAATTACAACACTGGTATCTATTTATGTCGTATTAGTAGATGCAGTCATTCTATATCTGTCTCAAGGACCTATCTTTAATGACACCAGACAAGACTCTTCAGCTGACCTTCAAAGGTGAAGCTAACCGTCAGTATCCCAACTGTGACAGTCAGTTGTGTGACCTTTAGGCTGGGGCCAGGTTCCCTCACATATAGCCTTTCCACACAGCTGGTACTGAGTTTCAAAGCTATACAGGTCCACACAATCCACAGGCTTACCAGGAAGATGTTGCGCAGCAGAACCAAGATTTGAGACTTACAAGAAAAACCTGTGCAAAGGGTTGTTTCAACTAACCTAGCCTCCCTTCCTAACAGAAAAAGAAACCCTCAGAATTTCATATCATGGACAGTTTAGCTCAAGAAAAGCCTGTGGGGGCGGGCAGTAGCACAGCAGGTTGGGTGTTTGCCCTTCACACGGCGGACCCAGGTTCGATCTCCGGCGTCCCCTCTCAGTCCCCTGAGCACTGCCAGGAGTAATTCCTGAGCAAAGAGCCAGAAGTAACCCCTGAGCATCGCGGGTGTGACCCAAAGAAAAAGAAGAAAAAAAAGAAGAAAACCTGGAGATAGCAGGCATTTCAGAAGAAAACATGCCTGACTCCATTCAAGCACTACCGTCTCTGGAAGTCCCACCTTTCCTATAAGTTTCTTTTAGGAATTCCCGGAACTCTAACAATAGTGGTAAGGGCATTGCTTCCAGATATACACTGTTCTGTCCTCAAGGTCTGGCCACTCTTGATCTCACTCCCAGTGTCCCAGGTACTACTTGGCTTCCTGTTGAACCAACCGTTCATCCAATGGGGAGAACCCATATAAAGGTAAGGAAGGAGAGGAAGCCCTCAGCAGGCGTAAACTCCCTGTGGGTTCCCTAGGACCCCTATACCTGCTCCCATTTCTTGAGTCATCCTTTGGTTGAGCTTTCCCCTAGCTACCCAGTTGGAACTGGCATTTTGCTATCTACTGGCAACTGATATATTTTAGATTTTAGTCAGCTTTTAGCATCTATTCTGTGAGAATGGTGTCATTGAATTCATCCAAAAATTCAATGAAATAGGTGATTCTTAGCCCATCAAATGATGAATTAACTAGCCACCACCTTCGCTGTCCTGGCTGGGATGCTACCTCAAGACCAGATTAACAGAGCAAAACAGTTTGAGCCCAAGTGGCAAGCTCTCAGGGGGAATCACTGGGAATTCGTCAGATGGAGTCAGAGGTGGCCCTTCCACCCTCCATTTTGTCGAGGCCTGGTGGCGCCAGAGCTGCCCTGGGGTGACCAGCCATAGCATGCAGTCTCAAACGCAGCTAGGGAAGCAGGAACTCCGACTCCCCAGGTTCAGCTGATCCTAGGGCTCCCAGGAGGACAGATGGGTTTGAAAGTGGGCCACATCATCTCTAGAGGTCCCGGAAGCAGCTGGATGAGACTCGCCTACCACACTAGCCGCCACCCGCTGTCAGATGCTGACCATGAGGCTGCTAAGTTGAGTGGCCGCTAACGGCTGCGCAGATCCATCAAACTAGTGGAAACAACTATGTTCTTTAATGTGCTACATTCTACGATGTGTAGGAAGAGTTAGGCGGGAGGGGAGAGAAGAGAGGAGAAAAGACATATAGAACCTGACAAGTAGTTGAGGTGTGGGAGGGGGGGGGAGGGGGGGGGGAAAGAAAGGAAGGAAGGAAGGAAGGAAGGAAGGAAGGAAGGAAGGAAGGAAGGAAGGAAGGAAGGAAGGAAGGAAGGAAGGAAGGAAGGAAGGAAGGAAGGAAGAGGAAGGAAGGAAGGGAGGGAGGGAGGGAGAGGGAGGAGGGAGGGAGGGAGGGAGGGGAGGAGGGAGGGGAGGGAGAGGGAGGGGAGGGAGGGAGGAGGGGAGGGAGGGGGAGGAAGGAAGGAAGGAAGGAAGGAAGGAAGGAGGAAGGAAGGAAGGAAGGAAGGAAGGAAGGGAGGGAGGGAGGAAGGAAGGAAAGGAAGGAAGGAGAGGGAGGAGAGAGGAGGAGGAGGGAGGGAGAGGAGGAGGGAGGGAGAGGAAGGAGAGGGAGGGAGGGAGGAAAGAAGGAAAGGGAAGGAGGAAGGAGGGAAAGGAAAGGAGGAGAAGAAGGAAGGAAGGAAGGAAAAAAAACTAAATTACTCTGAGCCAATGAGTGCTGACAAATGACTTAAGCACACAGCATCCATTTTAAACAATGGCAGCAGTTTTTTTTCTGAGCTAAAAGGAGGAAGGGTAGATTTATATGAGAGGTTTCCTACTAAGAGTCTTTATTTTTTCTCTGTTAGATGATAAGCGAAGCTCTCAAGCTATACTGGACTCTCAGGTGCACACCTGCCATTGTGGGCTACTGCCATGTCCACTCATTACCTCAGAACTCGTGACTTCCACAATGGACACTGATTGTGGCTTGCTCCTGTGGGTAAGGAGTTTGGGGGCTGCTCTGTTGGTGGTCCAGGCTCAGGGTCCCTCATGAAGCTATAGTGAGGAATCATCCTGGGCTTCTGTCCCGTGTCAGCCTCTGGGACTCTCAGCTCCTCCCCGCACAGGCCTCCCTACAGATGCCCTGTGTGTGCCCATAAATGCCTTAGAAGAGTGTAATGAATGGACTCTCGATCTGTAATCACCTCACTTCGAAATCACGTCATTCATCTCTGCAGAAACCAAATGCTTACACAAGTCATCCACAGCTAAGATGAAGAGGACCAGGCCAGGGGGCACCACTGTAGAGCTGGCTGGCACAGTGCCATTTTCTACAGAACCAGCAATAACTTTTATGATGTCTTGAAACTAACTGACCAAAAAACAGTTTCATTGAGGAGCAGCATGGAGACCACCACCCATAAGTGTTAGGCTTGCAACAAGTTACCTAAGAATGACAGTTAAACACCAGATTGTTGTGTGAAAACAAGTCCTTCCACACATTTCCCCCTGGGCAGAGGACTCTGGTCTGGAGATAGAGACTGAGGAGATCACCAGAACTGGAAGCAAAATGTGACTTACACTGGATCAGCTTGTGTGTGCATGAGGCCCACCTCTCCCCTACCAATCCCTTCCCTCTACCTCCCAGGAATCGCATCCTAAATCCACTGTATCATTGTATCACTGTCTTCCTGTAGATCATCGATTTGCTGAGTGGGCACCAGTAACACCTCAATACGTCCTGTCACATGCTGAGATAGCCCAAGAGCATTTACCCTCCAGGAACATCAAGAGCCTCAAACCATTCCATCAAGTCATGGGAATGAGGTCTATAATTGTTACTGGTATTTGGTATATCAAATACAACATCTGTAGCTTGTCAGGCTCTGCCGTGCAGGTGGGATTCTCTTGTTGTCACCTCAAAACGAGAGCATTTAGTGATGAACTGCGCTGCTGCTGATCAGCTCTTCTGCTGGGTGGAGCTCTGGGCAGAGAGGAGTCGGATGTGGAAAATGGAGGCCCTCATGGTGTGGGGTTCCTCTGGCTTCTTGTGAGGGCTCTGTTGGGGTGGCAGGCCAGGGCTAGAGCCCACCACCCCTCTGGGGCGCCTCATGATCAGCTGGGCACAGGGAGAGCAAGTAGCAGCTCTGCCCCATGTGTGTGAGTCTCTGGATGAAATAAATAAAAGAAGGAAAAAATTCCTTTGTAAGCCCACAGAACCTAGGGAAAATAGAGCCATATGCTGCAGAGCCCAATCGGAAATTCCAGCTTACGATACACACACACACACACACACACACATATACATATATGTGTGTATATACTATATATTACATCCTCAGTGTGCCAGGTTTTTATAAAGAAAATGAGTGACTCTGCCAAACCAAATAGGAGAGAAGACCAAATGAGTTAAAGAGCCAGCACTTTAGAAATCTCCCCACCTCCGACCCAATCACATATCCCAACATAAATCCCATGTAAGGAATGGCCTGCTGGGTAGAGGACTCCGCCCAAGTCCAGGGTTCTGGTTGTGCACAGTGTAGACTGTCCTGACCTGAGCTCAGAGGAAGAATTACATCGTTACTGGAGCATCCATCCCCAAGAATGATGTTTAATGAGGACATTTCTCTTCATGAGAAAAGAAAATTACAGAGATATCTGAAAATGCATTGAAATTTGGACAATAAACCATCATATGCGTTGACTCAAATAGTGGGTCATTTCACGCAAATGTGAACATAAATACACTGATTCAGATGACAAAATGCCAGATATAAACAGTGTTACAGAGCACTTTCACAAAAACATTAATCATCTGTTCTCAGGATCCAAAGCTCAGTAAGCGATGCTGGTATGACCAAGAGTGGCTCAGGCCACAAAACAAGGATGGTGCTTGGGGGACCCTATGGGATGCCAGGAATCCGAGTTGGCTGTGTGCAAGGCAAACTCTCTCCCCACCATACTATCTCTCTGGCCCATATGCCCCATTTCTAATATATTGTTAAGGCTTTAGCAGTCGATCAATTTTCTCCCCCCATCTTTTCATCTCCATCATCCCAGGGCACCTTTTGCTTGAAGAATTGCAGCCACCTCAGTTTTCCCTGCTTTGACTCTGACATGCCCTTCCCACAAGGATTAGCTTTAGCTGCAACTGCACCAGACTTAACCCATAAATGTAGGCAAGTGTAAGAGATCAACAATCCCAGAGTGGGCATTCCTCAAGTCCCAGAGATCCAGACCTCTTCCTTCTAGTCTTCATTGCGGGGGGTTTCTAGTCCGAGACCAGCTCTTGGTTCTGAGCGGTCCAAAGCTCCAGCCTATTAGCAGGTTACGTCTGCTGGCTAAGCGGGACTGTGAGGAAAAGGTTTGAAGAAGATCACGCCCTCTCCTCTAAAGGAAGCTTCTCAGAACTGTACTTAGAAACCGTTGCAGTGCATTGTCCAGAACTTGCTCACCTAATTGTACTGGTGATGAGAGAAACTGGAAAGCGTAGTTTCCATTCCAGTCATGGCCCAATAGAAACCTGTGCTGTTATCACTAAGCAGAAGAACGGGGAAGAAATCTGGAGGAGCATAGAGCACTGTGGGCATTTTGCCCTTAGGGCATGATTCTCCATCTGTAGAAACCCGCTGACGCCTTAGTCTGGGTTCCCCCTTCAGAGTAGAAGGCTTCTCTCCTCACGCCTCACTGGCAAGGCACCAGAGGCCCTGATAAGGGGTTGGATTTTGGATTTTTGGTTGCTCATTTGTTTGATCTTAGAAGCTTTCATGGAATTTAAAGTATAATCAAATTCAGTTTTGAAAGTTCATTCCAGTTAACCGGAGAACAGAATGAAGTAAGGCAAGAGCAAAGTTAGCAAGTAAACAAGCTAGTACTGTCTTGCTTCACAGGATCCACAAAAACGTCTCTAGATAAAAGTGTTGGCAACAGAGGTCAGAGATAGCACAGGAATTAAGGCACTTACCTTGCATGCAGTCAACCCATTTCATTCCTGGCACTACAGAATATCTCAGCTACCACCAGGAGTGATTCCTGAGCTCAGAAATTAAGTCCCTAGCGAGGTGTGACCCAACAACCCTTATTACACACTGAGGAAAAAAGGTGATGATTATAGAAATGCCATATGGCTGAATGCACACCCAGCTGCAGAGAGCCAGCCTCATCTGCTGATGCCTTGGATGTGGGTCTGCTGAAACAAGGGTTTGGGACAGAGCCATCCAGCCAAGCGCTCTGACTCAGGAGCAAACTAGGAGAGAGAAAATGCCAAGTGCTTCTCTACATGAGTTCAGGGATGCTGCCAAGCATCCTAGTGGTGAAAATCAGAGTGGCAGATTGGCAGGTGACACCCCACACCTGGTATTAAGACAGGGCCAGGGCTTGAAATCGAGGTTTTGCTCTAATGCTCAAATGATAGTATCGTGGACTGCACATGCCCAGCTGTGAGGACAAAGAGTAAATAAGTAAGTAAAATACTCAAGAGGAGGGCAGGAAAGGGAGAGGGAGGCAGGAAAGGTTACAGACAAACACTTCATGTGCCAGCATGAACCAAGACATCCATCCGCGGTCTCCCACCTCCAAAATGAGAATATACTTGGCAAGACCCGAATGCCATGCAGTTTTATAACCAGAAAAGTGTTCTTCTACATCACAAGGTAAATCATTGAAAATAGCTGATTACCTTTATCAGTCAACAAAAAAGCCTGTCCTATAACCAGCTGTTATTTAAAAAAAGTTGTGGAGAACCTAGAGATGGTGCAGGGTGAAGCTAGTGTCTAGAATCGTCTGATCCGGGTTTGAGTCAGGCACAGCATCTTCTGAAGTACTACGAATGTAGCCCTGGGTGCCCCAGCACTGTGAGGAGTGACAAGGCACAAGCAGCATTTAAATCCTGGCTTAGAAGCCCAAGAAACACAGTGGAGACTTCAGACCTCCTAAGCACTGCTTAGGAGTCCCACCCACCCAAAAAAGTTGTGGTTTGTTTGTGTTTAACATATCCATTATTGTCCTTTTTAAAATTTTTTATCAGTTTATACATTAAGGCATATCTCATGAAACACCATATAAAATGTAAAATTGGTATTTAAAGTGTCCATAAAACCTTTTCATAGTTCTTTTTATTTTATTTAACAAATGAGTACTTAAACATCCCTAGGGGAAAGGATTAGGAAGATAAAAAGGAAGGAAAACAAGTGCCATTTTTCAATTTCAGCGCTATCCTTCAAATTGGGAGGCGGTGCAGGGCAGCATGGAGAGAGAGCTGAGATGTACCTGGTAGTGCTTAGGGCTTAAGGCGCCCTGCGCATAGCTAGGAAGAACAAAGCCAAAATCCAAACTGACGGTTCAAATGACTGGTCTTGCCCAGAGCCTCTAGGTTTCCCAAGGACTTGCCCTGAGTCATGGTCTTCATCATCAAACTTGTTTCTGGTCATCTGCCAGAGGAGTATAGCTGGTGCTCAGTAAATGTCAGCTGAACATTTATTCATAGGTGGAATTTGTGAGTGAGTGAAGGAAGGAGAAGTAGCATCCAGGAGAGACATGAAGTTTCCCTGCCTTAGGAAACAAGCAGGAGAGATGGAGACTACAAGACTGAGCGAGGAAGGGCACAGAGAAGGAGAAGAAAGGGAACAACAGTATCTTGACTTTGCTGGGAGCCCCTGACTTATTCTGGGCAATGTGGCCTTGAGCATTAGTTGTGTCTCTCCATCCACTAGTATCCTGAAATCTGGTTGCCCAATATCTCAGAGCGGAATTGCAGTTGGAAACAGGGTCTCTACAGAGAAATGTTGAGTAAAATAAGCTGAAGACCTAGTAAAGGCGATTTTCCTGTAAAAAAAAAAGGGGTGGGGGAGGGAGGCTGGAGAGATAGTACAGCAGGAAGACACTTTCATGCATGCAACCAACTCAAGCTCAATCCTCAGTGTCATAGATGGTCTAACACTGCATGTGATCCTGAGCACAGTCAGAGTGACCCTGAGCACAGCCAAGTATGACCCAAAAACAATTTAAAATTTTGGGGGCAAATACATTGGAGGCCTAGGAGATCGCTCAAAGGACTGGGTGGAAATTTTTGCATGATAAAGCTCCTAGCATGCTTCAGCATGCTTATTCCTCTGGCTCTGTATATGGTCCCCTGAGCACTTTGACAAGAAAGATCCTCAAACACTGAGTTCTGCACTACAGAAGTGTTACCCCAAGTCCCTAAAAACAAAATAAAAACAAATTTTAAAAGCCCCGAAAAACAAAGGGTTGAGAGAGGTGAGCACTGTGTAAAGAAAGGTGGTTGTGGGTCCCTGGGAAGGGCATCACACACTCCACAGCCATCTGGGCCATGCCGCACATGTGGAATGACTGACCAAAGAGTCCATCCGTCTCTGCAGTTCAAGCTACCCAGTCTGTGGTATTTTGTGGCAGCAGTCTTTGCAAGCTCCACTAAAAACTGTAACATACATGAAAGAGGCAGCTTACCATGTACTCCACACCACTCTCTGTATTCATGTAAATTACAGGAGTCCCTAGAGACAGGATTAGATAATAACCAGCGCTAGCAAATAAAGCAACCATCTTGCATTTACAGTCATCACCCCACACCTAGGGAGAAGTAAGTCTCATTGAAAAGATGTTTTTAGGAAAAAACCTAAAATCTTCTCCTCTATTTTGTACATAAAAAGGTTCATGCAGGGTAAAACCATCTGCAATCTGATCTGATCTGGGATCTCCTTAGAAATGGCCTTAGCTGGCCCCCCGTTTAGCGCATATATGTTTAGCAGTGTGATTTCTTCCTGGTATACATACACATAATTATTAGAAATGGCCTTCATTGTCTCTTTTTGACCAATAGCCAGAACCTGGAAACAACCAGTATGCCCGAGGAACTGATGACTGGATAAAGAAACTGTGGTACATCTACACAATGGAATACTATGCAGCTGTCAGAAAAAATGAAGTTATAGAAATTTTCCTATAAATGGATGGACATGGAGAGAATCATTTTGAGTGAACTTGGTCAGAAGGAAGAGAGAGACATAGAATGACTGCATTTATTTGCATAACATAAATATACCAGGTGATCTTACCAAAAGTGGAAATTACCACAAGCGGCGTGGGAGCCAGAGTTTGGTTAGATAGAGAAGGGAACATGTGTGAATAAATGTCTAAAGGTCTGATACCAACATAGAGCCGAGCATTAAATACAGACAAAAAATGCAAATGATGGCTTCTAAAGTGTGCGTAGTGCAACCCACAATGTGTGGGAGAAGGAGGAGAGAGAGAGGAGAGAGAGGAGATAAAAGAAGCCATTTAGGCAAGGATGTGGGAGGAGGAGGAATTGGGGACATGGGTGGTGGTTGGGGGGCACTGGTGGAGGCGGGGTCCTGGAACACTTTGTGACTGAAACCCCAAGCGTGAATTAACGTTATGTGTATATCTCACGGTGGTATAATAAAATGTTTAAAAAAAAAAATCAAATTCTGGTTAGAACGTTCTATTATTGAGCAGCAACAATTCTACCTCGAAAGTAATATAACACTGACATCATGTATTTGTGAATCAATTTTCTATAAATAAAATTTGAGTTGGGGGGGTAAGGGGATTTGGCCTACACCCAGCTTTCATGGCTTTCTTCTAAAAAAAAAAGAAGAAGAAATGGCCTTAGCAACTCAACCTACAGATATGGGCAGAGCAGCTGGAAAGCCCATCTTTGTCCAGTACTAGGGCTGCTGTGCAGGAAGGAGGCCAGAACTGAAGCTGTCCCTAAGGGTTGCTCGTGGCAGTCTATATCAGTCCCTTCATGGAGGCCCTTAGGGAGGGATGCAGCACTTTCAGCCTAGGGCTGGGACAGTTCCAGCCTTAGGTGCATGGAGGCGTGGTGTCCCTCTAGCCCTCAGCAGAATAGTGGCCTTGAGTCTGAGAACCTGTGCTACGTAGAAGCCCAGGCCATGGCTACCAGGGAGGCACTGTTAAACCGTTGAGCACTTCCTTTCTCTCTCAAGCTGGAGTCCTAACATGAAAGGATAGAAGGAGATGGCTGTGGCCTCTATATCTGCCTCACACTGAGGCATTTCTGATTGAGCTCATGCTGCTCGGCATAACCTGCAAACCTAAAATAGATCCTTGTGTCCTTCTTCATGGCACCTGGTCACTTTCCATGCTGCATGAACTTGCTCAACCAGTGATACAAACATAGGCCAGGATAGTGAAGGGATTATTGCTTTTGGGTGTGATCTACTACCATGAGGGTCTGAAAGCAATGGTAATGCATAGACCTCCTTGATCATCCTGGGACCTTTTGGAGGTAGTCTTATGCTTCTCTGAAGACCCACTGTAAAGTTTGCCCTGAGACTTCAAGCACGTAATTTGAGAAGTCCCTTTATATAGGACTGGTCTCCTCCATGACAGGTGCTTTCTCTGCAGTTACTTCTACTTTCTGGGATCACTTTCAAATAAGTCCCCTGCAGCCAAACCCTTGCCTCAGGTTCTGCTTTTTGAGTCACTGAGGAAGATTGAAAATCACAAGCAGGCCTAACCCATCTTAGTAGGCATTTAAAATACAGCATAATTTGTCCAGGGTCTAGAATCCAGGGCTACTATTTAATGTGATATGGCAGGGAGTTACCTGGTTCCCAAGGAGAAGGTTGGGACCCCACCTCCTCCTCTACCTCCTCCTCCTTCTCTACTTCACCTCCTTCTCTACCTCCTCCTCCTTCTCTACCTCCTCCTTCTTCTCTACCTCCCTCTTCCTCGTCCTCCTCTTCTTCCTCTTTCCTCCTCCTCTTCCTCCTCATCCTACTCCTCTCATTCTCCTCCTTCTCCTCCTTCTCCTTCTCCTTCTCTCTCTCAATTTATTTGAGTCTCTGGAACAAAGCTAATAGATGAGTTTACATGGCAGCAGTGGTGAGACCTAGGTATAGCTCTGGGGCTTCCAGAAGTTTAGGGAGGTGAGGGGAGTTTCCCACCCCCGGCTCTGAGAAAGTCTAGAGTTTTCAGCCATATGTACCTGTGTGGGAGTTTGGGACACTCTCTGATGGACCTGAACATGTACTGAGTCTAAAGCAGGCTGCTTCACTTAGTTACGCCAAACTTTGCTCAAAATGGAAATGCCTGGGTGAGCAGCAGGGCAGGAGTCCTACATCAGGTCAGATGGGCATGCTCTACCTTACTCTAAACCTGTAGATTTATAGGTGTTTCAAAATTTAAACCTACCTTCTGCTGGGTTTTATGTTGTTGAGTGGGAGGAGAGAGGGGGTGAAGAGAAAATTGCACAACAATCAAACAGTTGTGTTATATTTCCAGAGCATAAAGGAGTTTCATTGCGACCTTTCAATGCTCATTAAGCGACTATCAGTATAAATAGTTACAGGCGAGTGACTTGTAACATATATATTTCTGAAATTTGCAATGAGACAGGTTGACATTAGCTCAATTATAGGAGCTGGAAATGGTTCTAGAGTGTAACAGGAAACTGATGTAGAAGCTCTAAAATCAGACTAGACTTAAAAGAAGTATTTCCCAACACGTGACACGTATGAATATACACCGTATTTCTGTCCAGTGTTTGTCCACATAGAGAGTCAAGAGTATCTGAAATTCAAAGGCAGGAAATGCAACTTGATTCTCATCGATGCTGATGGATGGTGAGCTGTGCCTAAGTCTTTATTTTTATTTATTCATTTATTGATTGAGTGAGTGAGTGATTGCTTTTTGGGTCACACCCAGCGGTGCTCAGGGGTTACTCCTGGCTCTGTGCTCAGGAATTACTCGGTATGCTCAGGAGACCATATGGGATACTGGGGATCGAACCTGGGTTGACATGTGCAAGGCAAATGCCCTACCTGCTGTACTATTACTCTGGCCTGTGCCCAAGTCTTTAAGATCAAAGAAAAGAGCATCTCAAATGGGGGTAGCAGAGGCTCACTCAGTTGGGAGGAGCAAAATTCACAGAGTCCATCAAGTTCATCATGGAAGACTCCAAGGCAGCATGGGGGGAAATAAACTAGTAAAAATAAAGAGTCAAGAAATGGGATCATTCCACTAATATTTCTCAAATTTCCATAAATATAAGTCTCCTGGGTGCTGGCTGTAGTGAAGGTTATTATCCAGGAGCCAGGAATACACCTTAACCAGTAACTCTGGCTATGCTAATGGTTGTAGCAGCACATGTTGGTAGGCAAGACATCAGATGTAGTACCACAAACCACTTCTGGACGTAAAGCTGCCACGGCAGCAGGAGAAACAGCCCGAGGATTAACCTTGCCTACATTGGCCAAGCCTAGTGTTATCCTGACTGCATATCTGGTTCCCTGAGTCCAACCAACAATGATGACTGAGCACAGGAGCAGGAGTAAGCCTGGAACACAACTGGATGTAATCCAACAACAAACAAACCCCAAACCAAAAATTATCAAAGAAAAAGACCTTGTCTGGAACAGAAGTCTAGTTTTACCTCCTGAAAACTTGTTAAAGCCTCTGCAAACCACCACTTGTGTGTGTGTGTGTGTGTGTGTCAGAGAATGAGGGACACTGACAGAGGGCAACACAATGGGTGGACAGGAAAGAAGAGGAAGGAAAAAAAGAAAATGGGAGGAAAAGAGCTGGGGAAGAGAGATGGGGAGAAAAGGAGACTTAGATCTTATATAGCATTCAGCAAAATCAGAGCACAGAACTAATTTCTCCAGCTACTCATAAGATTTCTGTTCTGAGATGCTTTAGTTAAATAAATACATTTATAGCCACCATTTCCTAAGTAAACTGTCGCACCCAGTTCCGTTAGCAAGATAATCAGGAGCATTAGTGCTAAAAGGGCCCCTAGAGAGTCATGATCCAATTCCTTTAACTTCTCTCAAATATAGAGTCTGAAAAGAAAACTTTAAGGGAGATTTAATGACCCAGGGTAGGCTCTCAGATAAAATATGATGAAAGACATCTCCCAAGGGTTTCTCTCTCATGAGTGGGGAGGGACCATGCTGGCCGGACTCGGAGTGGAGTTTTGGGCCCTGCCCTTTCCTCCACCTCCATGCCAGTTGCCCGGAAGAGAGACGCCCACCCACGCCAGACTCAGCTAATTTGCAGCCCGGAAGAGATCCAGACCCATCCACTTCAGACCCACAGCTGCGCTGCTCGGCCAGCCCCATGTGGAAGCAACCCATGGAGCTGACCTCCCGGTAAGGGGGCTCGGCCATCCCTGGCCGAGTCCAACATTGCTCCAAGGGTTTGCTCTCATGAGCGGGAGAGACCATGCTGGCAGGACTCGGAGTGGAGTTTTGGGCCCTGCCCTTTCCTCCGCCTCCATGCCAGTTGCCCCGGAAGAGAGAGCCCCACCCACGCCAGACCCACATGTCCCTTGGCCGCGGCCGCGAGATATTTTTTATAGGATACTGAATTTTGCATAGGTTCTTCCCAATTTCTTTCCACATTTATACATAGTAAACAGTTATAGACATGTTTTAACTGATACCAGTAAGCCTGGCAAGAAGCCAGAGCAAACCACACATCATGCAGTTAGTCATTCTCAACATCCAGACTCCATAGTTCCTCAGAGCTCCATCCAAGAGAAAACCTGATCTTCCCCTTTAAGTTTCATCAGTAAATGCTCGGGTTGAGAACCTTCTACTGAGACTATACCCCCAACGGTAAAGCCTGGCAAGCTACCGTGTTTTATTTACTTTTATGCCAAAGACTAGTAACTATTATGGACCTCAGTTCCATAACCTGAAGAATGGTTTCGGGCTCCTCCTGTCCCTGTAGCAAGTAGATGCCCTTGGGTTTGCCTTGCTTGTGACAGGACTAATGGGATGTTACTAGTGCCCACTTGAGCAAATCGATGAACAATGGGAAGACAGTGATACAGACATCTCAATAATCAGCTTTGAGGTTATAAGAGCTTCCGCTGTCAAGATGCATAAGCTTCAAATACTCAGCAAAGCCAAACTTTCATAGCTATTAATGAAGTAAACCTTGAAAGATTGGAGTGTCTGTAGAACAAGCGCACCCAGCTGACCAGATTTGCAGATTTAAGGGTTCTTATCTCTAATGTAAACACGCTAGGCCCATTTACCCATTGTCATGTACTCCTGGGCTCCACATTCTAGTCCCAAACTCTCTCTAATTATGAGTAGGATTTGAATTTGATTTTAAAGCTGTCTCTTCCCTCATTCTTAGGCTTTGAGGTCAAAGACTACAATTTTTCAAATGAAAACAAGATTTTATCCTGTCTTAACAGTGATTTTTTTTTTTAAACAGTGATTTTCAACTGCAGATTTATTCCGCCCTCTACCAGAAGTTGCTGGACCTGAGATCTAGTTTCTTGGTAATTAATTATCCCACTGCCCTGAGCACAATTCACCACCATTCCACTCTTACGGTACAAGCTGAAGGCCAGTGACTCTGCTAATGTCCACCAATGCATGGCCCTGCCCCACAGCTGCAGAAAGATGGGATTCCCTGAACTGGACAGGAATTGCCCATTAAAGCTATAAATCAGAAAAGCCATCTCAAATAGAAGTCAACAGAGGGCTCGGTTGGGGAAATCTTGATCTGATATTTGTATCAAAGACCACGTTTCTTTGTTTTCCGGCCTAAAATTTCTAGGAGGTAGTGTATGTGGCCACGGGCTGGCTCTCCCTTCCACACAGCCCTCAGGTGATGGGGGAGGAATTAAGGACCTCCTCCTTCCTCCCAAAGTCACACAACATAATGTTGTGATTCCATATCCCCATGCAGAGTTCCGTGTTTATCTTCAAGTGAGTGGCACCAATTACATAGGTGGCGAGGTCTGAGTCTGCAGAGTTTCTTAATGGGCTTTTTTAGAAACAGGCAGGAAGGAATGGCAGTGTACGCCTTGTTACATCCAGGCTCTGGGAGGAAGGAGGTGGTCCTAAAACCACCAGCCTGTCATGAGAGATATTCACCCTGGCAAGAGGGAAGCAACTGATGCTAAGAGACCACTGGGGAGGATAAAGTCCCCAACCCACCTCAGGGAAGGTTGGAGCTTGCAGCAGCAACCCCCACCAAACCTGTGAGTGAGGACATGAATGATCTTTTCCCAGCCTTTTGCTTAGAATGAGGTAGATCAGAATAAGTTGATACTAAGAACTACCACCAATGTCAAGACATTATAACGGCTAAGAGCAATCATAAAACAGCCTTGTAACCCCAAATAAGCAAAGTCTTACTGCTTTTTGTTAAGCATGTAATTTAAAGTTTGTTGAATTAACACTAAATAACCACCTTAATAACTGGGTCTTTAGAAAACCAACAAAGAATTCTTCCACCCCCAGCTACCCCCACAGCATACCTGACACATGCAACCTAGTTCATATTATTCAACTTCCTCCTTTCTCCACGCCCAGGTTCTTGTGAGTCTGCTTTGTTGATCCTACTCAGGGATCCCTGTGCCCAGAGGGTTAACTCCTGATGGCAGCAGTTTAACTCCTGCGTAGGTATGGCTGGAACATCCACTAGCCTTAAGTCTTTGATATTCAACGGGTAGGTGCAAACCCAATACAAGTCTTTGCTCGCTAAGTCTAAAGGCTGAAAATCAAAGTTGGTATAAACATGGATTTAGCAGAGAGGACCATACCCCCTGGTTAGGAACTTCTCTTGCATCATTAATGGTGAAGTGAGAGGCTCTTGAGGTCTTTTATAAGAGCATTGATCTAATAGTTCATAAGGACCCCACTGCTTAGTAGTCTAGATGCCAACAATGAATAGGACAAAGGACAGTAGGAATAGTCTGAGACCATAGCAGCAGGAGATCGAGCTATCCTTTATTACGAAGCACTCTTGACTATCCCCAGAGGTTGGACTGCAGGATCCCCTCCCCACCCCTTTATGGTCTCACCACTTACTTCTTCCTTCTCCCTTTTGTACCACAGAGCGCCTAGATTGGACTATGGCAATTTTAAGTCACATCATCAACGATTTCCATATTCCTTTTGGCATCCTTCCATCTTTGAAGAGCTTAGCTCTTCTTTCCTAAAGAACAAAGGTAGCTGCCGTGCCCTTATTGTTCTGCTACCAACAGTTTTCTGCACTCTCCCTTTCTCTACTTTCCTGTTTATTCTTATTGAGAATAGAAATGAAGTGCTGATGATAAGATGGATTGCACAGAAATATCCGACCCAAAACCCTTGGGGAAATGACTACTTCCTGTAATTGGTGGTTCTCAGAATTTGGAAAGCTGAAGCACACAGGTACCATGCTTGCTGTACTAGCTGTGTAGAGTTAGGCACTACTCAATTCTAGAGCTGGGGTCTACGAGCTCCCCGTAGGGAATCAAATAGTAGATAGTCTAAGTTTTCAGTCCTGGGCTCTGTCTCAACTACTTAAAGTCACCTTTGCAAAATAGTGCAAACAGCCTCCAGCTAATACACTGTAAGATTAGGGGAGCTATTTTTAACAGGAGATGCTATTTAAGTAGAAGCAGATAGTAAGTAGGTGGAGCTGAGGTGTGGTTTGTCATTCTAGCTGTAGAGGATTCCATAACATAACTAAATTAGTCTCAGACCTGAGCTATGCAACCTGTTATTATTAATGCTTCAGGGGCCAAATCATGTTGAGTAAGTCAATAATCTTCTCTTTCCCCTCAGTGAAACTTGAGAAATCTACTCTTTATTCCTTCTTGAATAGCTTGCTGTTTAAAACTTATTTTGCATTTTTTTGTTTTTTTGAGGCCTCATGTCATGTTTTAACTCAGAATTTTGACTTTCTGACTCTGGGCCAGGATAATTCCTGGTAAGGTTCAGTACCTTATATGGTTCTGGGTATCAAAGCCCCAGGTAGCCAAATTTCTGAGCAAAATTACCTTCCCCACCATATAATCTACGTAACCTCCCAAATGGTGACTACAACTTAGTAGCCTTACCTCACAGCAAGCCTGGCAGGCTGCTGCAAATTGTAGTATTTGATATGCCAAATACCAGTAACATTTATATTAGGTCATTCCCGTGACTGTCATGGTGATTTTCAAAGGCTCTCTATGTTCCTGGAGCAGCGCGGATGCCTTTAAGGGTTCTGCTAGCATGAGGGTTGGGACATATGGAATCTGTTACTAGTGCCACGCTCCTGTAGGAGAAAATAGATGATTAGTGGGGAAGATAGTGATATATTAGTAGACCTCCCAAATAAACCTTTTAAAAAGAAAGCATTACCCCTCATTATTGCAGTCCCAGCTTTTCTACAGTGTTGGGACTGTAACCTCAAGAGAACAAAACAGCTCTGGTCTTCACAGAACTTGCAGGAGGAGAGTAGTCTTTGGACAAGTAATTATCAGTGAGGCCAGTTTCACCCTTGGAAAGTTCAGGACCACTGGAAGTTCTCATAGGACATCTAAGTGGCTATTAGAGGCCCAGGAAAGAATCCAATGTGTAAAGGTGGGAAGGAGTCAGCCCAGCAAAGGCCTGAAGACAAATGTTTTAGGCAAGGGACCCAGCAGGTGAAAGGAGCTGTTGGGAGGGACCTCTGTTACATGGACCTGAGGCTGTACCTTCCACCTTCTGCAGAATCAGGCCAAGGAAGGCATTCCCTGCGCTCCCACGCCAGCACTTATTTTGCACAGTTTTAAACATTATAACTATTGGGCAATACTGGAAAGTCAAAGGGATCTAAAACTTTGTTGAAGGTCAATTCGCAGCTTAAGCTTATGGCAATTGTACCATCACAGAACTTTATGCCCCTTTTTTTGTTTCAAAGTCACATTAATCCTCCCAGAAGTCGCATGGTAAGCGACTCTGCGTTTCACATCTGGCCTAACTAAAGGCCCAGATGCAATGGAAGTGGACACAATCCCAAGCAGGCAGTGGAGTGGGTGACTTTCTGTTTTAACGGCTCCCAGGATACCGAAAGGGGGGGAAAAGTAGCTTAAAGATGGTGAGTGGGGCCAGAGCGATGGCCCAGTGG